>JBBMJY010000002.1:2961395-2986403 GCA_037833715.1 Toxotes lorentzi | reverse complement strand
AACAGGAAAAGAACCTTTTTCCTTCCCGGGCCTTTTTTCGATCTCGGGCGTTTTTGTTTCCCTTTAAGGAGTTGGCTTTTTGTTTTCAAAAAAAAAAAAAAAAAAAAAAAAAAAAAAAACTATTACTATATTCTGAAGCCCAAGGTCCCGAGGTGACCTCATCCAATGTCTTACTTTGTACAACCAACAGACCAAAACCCAACAATAGTTGATTTACTATGTACAGCCAACAATAGAATAAGCAAATTCTCTCTTTTTTTGGTTTGTTTTTTGTTTTTTTGTTAAAGTTTGTGTCCCCCTTAGACCCAACGTAAATAATCAAAAAATCAGCCTCTGTTGTAGCCTCCCATAATCAGTTAATGGTCTCACTTCAGTGTTAAAATATCTCAGTCCAAGTCAAAATACATCTTAAATAGCAAGCTCAAAGGTTTACATCCCATTTGATAAACCCCCTGGATAATAAACTTGTATTAACTACTCTGATCTTTAAAAAAAACAGTCAGCACTTTAGGATTGATGAGTAGCACCAGCTGTATTAAAGACTTTCATCTTATATTTTACAAGAGGGTAGATCTGCAGGAGCAGCCTCAATCAGTTTGAAACAAACAAAAGCAACGGGAACAGAGAAACGGCTGTCATAAGAAGAGAAAAAATTCATTGGTAAACCTTCATAAAGCTGGAGAGGGAGATGTTTAGGGATTCCAATACCAAAAGTGAAGACCATAATCCAGAAATGGAAGAAACATAGACAGACTAAGAGTCTACCAAGGAGTTGAAGACCAAGAAAATAACTAAAAGAGGTGCCAGAAAATTTGCTCAAGACTTGAGCAGGTCCTTAGAGGCAAATGGAATAAAAGTCCACATCTCTGCAGTTAAGCACAGTCTGCACAAGTCTGTTATGCTGGGGAGAAAAACATGCAGGAAGCCTTTCCCTGCGACTAGACACAAAGCAGCACACTTGGAGTATGCTAAAAAGTATATGAATACACCAAATGAGTTTTGGAACAAGATGATGTGGTTTGATGAGACCAAAGTTGAATTATTATTATCTTAATTCACACAGGTACGTGTGATGCGGGGAAAAAAAATGGTGACGTGCAAGGAGGAATGAATGCAGGCTGATATAAACAGATTTTAAAACAAAGTCTCCTACCACCAGTCAAAGAAACTGAAACTGAAGGCGCAGTGGATCCTTCAACAAGACAATGATCGAAAGCACAAAGCAAAGTCAACTCCGGAACGGTTTGAAAAGAATAAGGATAACATTTGTCGTGGTCCCTCTTCTCTAGACTTGAATATAAGAGAAAACCTGTGAATAGATTTAAAGAAGGCCGTATGTGGCAGGCGGCCAAGCAATCTGGTAGACTTAGAACAAATATTCCATGAAGAAAATTACTAAAATTACACCTGAGAGAATTCAAAAGCTGCTCGGAGGGAGCCCAAAGAGGTTGGATGAGGTTATAGAGGCAAAGGGAGGACATACAAGGTATCAGAGAACATTTTGTAAAAAGGTAAATAATATCCATTATTTTAATATCACTTTATTTTTATACACTCCTTGACAATTTTTGTTACTTTAGATGGTGAAGGAATATTTGTACTAACTGAACTGAACTTGCATTAAATATTGTGAGGATGGAAATGCATTTCTTTGTTTTACTCCATTTGTCATCTCAAAATAAGTGGATGGAAACATTTGCACTCAACTGTACATATAGATAACAGTGATGAAAAAAAAAACAAAAAAAAAACAACAGATTGTGCCACAAACATTAAATCTGACTCAATCACAACACAAAGCCAAGTCAGACTGCAACAGAACACCCTCTGACAGCCAGCGGTGATAAGTTGTTTTCTCTGTAGCTCATAAAGGCTGCAGGGAATACCTGGAGGGGAACACACACACTCTCTCTCTCACACACACACATACAGTATACAGAATGAACACACAAACATGGAAACAAACATAATCACGCACACATGAACAGATAAGGAAACACTAGTGTACATAAACAACAAAATCCAATATGCACATGTCAGATAAAGAAGAGGAACTAACACATACATGTTTGATTTCATATCCTGCAAGGTTTGACACTCAGATGGACAGGAACACACGCATTCACAAAACAGGAGATACACACTGGCACATAGTTACACACACACACACACACACACAATGGCACAAAAATAAACACACATACATAAATGACTCATACGTGCTCCCTGACCTCACATGCTCTCGTTTGCTACCTCAGAGACACACACATGACATGCACACAACACGCTGAGTTACCTGACCTTTGGTAATGTCATGTCCGCCCTCACCTGAGTCCTCCTAGGTCACCTCTAGTTTTATTTTAAAGATTTTAAAGAGAACCTGCGTGTTTGTGCAGACAAGGAGAGAGAGAGGGGTAAGGAGGTGGAGGACAGGACAGAGATGAGGCCATTGATTGATACATGGATGGTTCAATGGAAGGAAGGGGAAAAGGGTGACTGGTCGGCAGTGTCAACACACACACACACACAAACACACACACACACACACACACACAAGCACTCACATTCAGTCTCAAGGTGTTCGTGGATATTATGCACATAAACAAACCCTCTATGAATGCCAGAATAATTGGTGTGTGTGTATGTGTAGGTGTGCGTGTGTGCCTTTGTGCATCAGTGTAGGTCTCCGGAGCTGCGGTTCAGGTATCTTGGCATTAGTGTGTGTGATATATGGGCATCTATTGTGCATCAGCATGACAGCAGTATCCCCTATTTGGTGCTAATCTCACCTATCCATCTTTCTTTCTCCTGAATTCTCTCTCTCTCTCTCTCTCTCTCACACACACACACAAACACACACATACCCATCTTCTGAGTGTGTTACTGTCCTTGTTTCCTCTCTACGTTCCTCCCCACTCATTCAAGCTCACTTCATGCTTCATGAACAAACTGAACGAGTGAGCACTGGTTCACTGGAGAGGTGAGAGACATTTTAAAAAATCTGTAATGTTGGCCAGTAATTGTACATTACATGGATAAAAAAAAAAACAAAAAACTTAAACATCTACTAAAACAAACTTAAATACTTCTGATTTTCCATATAGCAAAGCAAAATACACAAGTTTCTGCAATTCAGCTTCATAAATTAGACAAATTTTAACAGCAACACATGTATTTGAAACCCACAGTAAACAGAGTGGTATTAGTCTGAGTCTAGTTTTACCCCAACTGATGAGGTGAATGTCATTTTTGAAATTTAGTTTTACTCATTAGTCCAGTACTATGTAATGATGACATGAAATTGCTTTACTGGGGGGCTGTTGTGAGAAATGTAGGAAAACTTTAAACTGAAGAAATTTAAAACAATACAGGAGTAACTGTGTTGCAGTAACTTCATTCTGGATTTTAAATGTGAGAGTGAAGTTACCATGTCATGACACTCAGCTTGTGTGTTGTGATGTGGTGTAATGTGATGTCATGTGTGAGGTAACGTGACATCTCTTCTCATCGAAAAAAGCTACTTGTAGAAGTAATGAGTTAAAATTGGTTTTGTTACTTTACGTAAACATGAAATCTGGTTCATGAGCAGTACATTTAGTGACTGGTTAAAGCCTGTTGAAAATATCAAAGTTGACTGCTAATGAAGAATTTAGGAACTTAACTGTGTAGGCTCCTTTGAATCTCCTGCTGTGATAAACCATTTAGGCCATGACATACCAACTTATTGTCTTAACGTGTTACATTATGAAAGTTTGCTCAAGTAGTTGTGTCCTTGGAATGGCTTTGTCCCTCCAAATTAAAAGGCCCATTGGTGACTCAAAGAAAGTCTCGCAGTTGGGCTTTGTCCAAACTGAATCTCGTGGAACACCATTACACTGACAGCCATTAGTCCCTCTTATCTGTAGTTCTCATCACATACTGCCATAAGAATAATGGAACAATGTTGCTTTGCAATTTCAAAAGTCACTCTCCAATCCTTGGGGTGCTTTTATTTGTACAGGTTTCACATCAGTGCTGCTGAGGCAATTCGGGAAGTTCCACAGACTCACAAAGTCACCCACAGCACTGCTATGTAGTCCCAGCTGGGAAATTCACAACCTTTCAAAGCCTTCCAAAACACAAGCTATGCTTTGTTGCAAGCCCTTGGCTGTAATCATACTCAAAGTCAAAGCCAACATCAACCAAGTACAGCCATGCAGCACATCTTAGCACATAAAATGTAGAGGAGGATTTACTCCATTAAATTTCCAAAACAGTTCACTGACATTTAATGGAAGCACAAAGCTGTTTTTCAAACTTTTTCCTTGCAAAGTACACTGAATTCCTCCTGTTGCCTGCTTGGTCTGCTTCCAAAACGCACCCATTATTGTCTCTTACACACAGCTGATTAAACCCGAAGCACAGACCAATTAGAGTGTTTCTTTTTCCACCACAATGAATCCAAGAGTGGATCTGTGGCCCAGCCGCAGTCCATCTGTCCCTATATCTAATTATCCGTATCAAACTGTATCTCAGATGCTGTTGATTCTTTCATAAACCCCACTGAAGCAAAATCTGAAGAGACATTTTCTTGAAACTTTATTGCGAGCCTTAAAGTCCTGACTCTGCATCGGACAAAGCTTCATTAGTGTATGAGCAAATGCTTTCACTTCAGTTAATGCCTCTGTCTATACAAACGCAGGAAAGTCCTGCAGTGCTGAAAACACTGTGGTGTAAAGTTTGTTTTGATTAGTTACAAAAGAAGCTTCTGAATGTTCCATGGAAAGTAACCACTGTATACAAAATCCACAGGCAGTTGTAAAGACATCCCTCAAACGATACCAAAAGCTTTTGAATACCAAACACCTTCCTGCAGACTCAACAGAAGTTGCAGTGTAACCTGCAACTTCTGAAGACACAGCCGTGGGTTTGTAGACAACACTGGCTTAAATCCATCCTCTGCCTTAAACTGAAGATAAGCTAATGACCAATGATTATACACTGTAAGTGCTGGAACACACCAAGGAAACAGGTGGAGAATGGAGAAGTGGAATAAGCTGCTAGAGTGGATTTTCACTACACCCTGAAAACTGCTCATTAGCAGAATCCATTATAACCCACGTGAATCCAAGCCGAGCACTGCCTCCACTCTCTGAATAAATTCAAAATGTTATCACAGTCTTCTGAATCATTTTCTAAGTCTCATTTGGCGTCTTCCGAAACTGTGAGGTCTTGACTGTAATTTGAATTAAAAAGTGTGTGGGTTTGAACTGTTCTCCCTCACGCAACATGTGTTTGCAGTGAAGGCCACACAGGTGAGTTCAGCAGGGTCAAAGAGCTTAATATGCAAATTAGTCTTCGAAAAGATGACACAAGGTCAGTGTTTCTGCCCTCTGCTCCAGAGCTCAGCAGATTGTTCTAGCTGCACCACCGTCCCCATCAAACGTTCAACCTCGCTCCTTTTTGGAAGTGAATAGTGAACTGGTGAATATCCTGCTCCACCTGAAACCACCAGTCCATTCCTCTATCAGATTCTCTGGCTCTGCCACATTTCATCATGACACATGGGCTTGGAAGGAAATTACAATCAGTCACAGTGTATTGAATCAGTCATCTTGGAAAATTATTCTAAAGGTGAACTTTAAAAAAGCAAATGACAATGTAAAAATAATGTTTAGGGGTAGTTTGTTCTGCAGCACAGCTGAGCCTTGTTGTACATTCCTGCTCTTTAAATCTGATTCATTAAACTTTGTAGTGTTGTGTTACAGCTTCTCTAGTTAGAGATTTTCTAATTGATTTAACAATTCATGATCAGTCAAACAGGACCAACACTGTAGTTTTTACTGTGAGGACAGTAGCTGCTCATGCTGTACATGTTAGTGGTGTAAAATAGTGGTAACTGAACTGGGGTTGTGTTTATATTCATTCCTCTGAATCCCATGTTTGACAAAACAGTTTTTCTTCCTGTATTCACACCGAGGCCCAACCATATTTAAATAGAAAATCACTTGTGACTGGTAACATGGTAAAAGCTTGTCGTCGGTCCCACAGATCTTTAGCAGCAGCAGGGCGTTAAATAGAGGGAGGTACAGTAGCACCAAAGGCACTAATAGCCACATCATTCTCTTTCCACCTCTCAGTCTCTTGCTCTGGCTCTTTCATTCACGCTCACCAACACCTTCCTCCTGTCAAAAGTAGAGTCATGCCTCTTTTACTTTGTTACTGGAGAAGGTCCAATGCCCTCCTCAAAGATTTCAAATTTCTCTTTCCGTCTACATTTTCACCTGTTGGAAAAGATCCAATGAACTCTGTATTGACCTCACTCACTCTTTCTCCCCCTCTCTCTTTCTCCCTCTTTCTTTCTCTGTCTGTCTTTGCTGGCGCACCTTAGGTTTTTAAGATCTCAGGACTCACAGGGTGATTTCATCCTTCACTGGTCCATGAAAGCTCTTTATAAGTACAACGCCACTGCCAGCACATTAATCGCCTCGGCCATATTGATTTGGCTGTTCTGTTGTGCAAGCCAGCATATGGTTGAGAGGGGGAGACAGAACGAAAGGGAGAAGAAGGGGAGGGAATGCAGGGGTGCTGCTGGAGAGGGAGGAAAGTTGGGGAAGGAAATAAAAAGAGCATTATGAGCTGGTAATTAGACTTATATAATGAGGTGGTTTGAAACTCAGGGTGAGGGGAGTTGATGTATGCATGTGAGTTTGGTCCTGTAAGCCCTGAATAAAGCAGCCCTCGCACAGCAGAAACACATTTATCATAGACGACCATTTTTACTGCCGGTCTGTAGTGCTGCAGTAAGGGATATAGAGCAGAAAGTAAAATGCCATGAGATGTGTTGTAAAGATTTTTTTATTTTATCAGTGTTGTGAATCAGAATGTACAAAAGACAGGTGGCAAAGTCTTTAAGGTTTGTTCAGGTACAGTGTCAAGCAAATTCCATACAAAGTCAGTGGAAAGGGCGACGTGTCTGGGCCGGTCATAGTTATATTAACGAAACAGACTAATTAATTAGCAAAAATAAAATTAAAAAATACGTTCTGAAATTTAGTGATAAGAAATTAAATAAATAAATATTTCCAATGAAATATAGAAATATATTTAAAGAAATTAAAGAAGCAATTAAAGAAATGAAAAGTCAGATTTTTCCCAGTATAGTTACAGTATGAAAGTTTTTTATATTAATGCATTTCATTTTCAACAAATACATGTAGAATTGTAGAGATTTTTTCTTTCATATACAGTAAGTTATTTGACTTCAATGTGAACATAGTTAGGCTTGAATAACAGAGAACTGTATATTTTTCTAAAACTGTTAAAAGCCATTTGGGATTGGATTATATTTGTGAAGTGACAGTTCATTTAATTAAAGTCAAGTCAAAATGAAGACCAAATCAGCACGCACACACACACACACACACACACACACACACACACACACACACACACAAACACAATTTAAAGCATTTTACTTAAAGCATCTTTAAGTAAAGTTGAAAGTTAAAGTGAAATAAAAAATGAGTAAAAATCACTTGTCCAGCCGCACACACAGAAGCCAGCACACAAGTTTTCTTATAAAGGAGAAAACAGCAGTGACTGATAGACACACCGAAATAAAGTGAAAATTACAAAGGTTACGCTGTCAAGTTTTGCCTTGTCTACCTTGCAGTTATACTTTATACTTTTTTCTCATGGTCATGAATTAAGTCTTGTTACTGTCTACATCTGCTTATGTGCAGAGAACTCATCAGCCCATCGTGCAGCAGGGAGTTTCTAAGGTTGCTTCACCGTTGGGATGGTTTTAGGATGGGCAGGTGATGAGGGATTCTTGGTTTCTTCCAGACATGATACTTGAGAACAAACAGTTCAATCTTGATTTCATCAGACCAGAGAATATTGTTTCTTACAGTCTGAGAGTCTTCTAGGTGCTTTTTTTTTTTTTTTTTTTTAACTCCAAGCAGCTTTCATGAGTCTTTCACTGAGGACAGGCTTCTGTCTGGCCACTGTGCCAAAAAGCCCAGATCAGTGGTCACCTCTCTTATCTTTCTCCCCTGATTGCTCAGTTTGGCCAAACAGTCAGATCTAGAAGAGTCCTGATTGTTCCACACTTTCTGTTTAAGTATTATGGAGGCCATCGTGATCTTGGGAGCCTTCAATACAGCAGATGTTTTTTGGTCTTTGCTCTGACATGCATTGCCCATGAGACCTCATATAGACAGATGTGTGCCTTTCCAAATCATGTCCAATCATGCAAAGTTACCACAGGTGGGCTCTAAGAAATGGGAGGCGCCTGAGCTAAATTTCAAGAGTCACAGGGAAGGGTCTGAATACTTCAAATGTGATGTGATGCCTGCTGTGTGAGCACAGAAGGCACATCTCTTGCTTATTCCACTTCTTCCACACGTAACTCATCAGGCAGCTTTGAGAAAACCCAGGCTAAACATACATCAAAGCTTGTTCTTTGACTGGGAATAGTGTGCTTTAACTTTTGGTAGCGACTTGAGTAACCATGGTGACATAAGTTGTGAAAAACTGGTTTTTCACTGTTTTTCTTTTTTTTTTTTATGAAATCCCAGTTTAAGTTTAAAACTTTTTTGGTTTCAGATTTTGAGTGCGAGTATGAGTATATGACTGTGTATATAGCACAGAATGTGTACAGCTAGAGTGCACAGCATCACCCACGCTCCAACTGCAATCCCTGAAAACTTTCCCAAAAAACACAAAAATATGTCCATGTCATGAACAAAACCAAACTATGTAGCTCAATAACGTAACTCATCAAATGAGTTGCACTAGAAGAAATGTTGTTTTAAATGGCCACTCAGATATCATATTGTTATGAACACACAATAAAACACAAATGCCAGCATATTCTGACCACTGACCAGCTGTTCCCAGAGCTGTGTGGGAGAACTAATTAGCATCTCTATGTAAATAGCAGTGGATGTTTGTTGTACTGCTGTAGAAGAAAGTCTCCTTCTTTCTTTCAGCTCCGTCAGTCTTTCATGCTGTGTGTTACATTATAAAACTGCTCAGATATTTGATGAAATGTAGGTGCAATGTTGTCAGGAGCACAAGATGTCAACCTACACAACTCAACACATCTCACTTTTGGTGTAGACAAGAAGGAAAAAGGCAAAATTACACTTTTTGCTGAAACACATAAGGTCAAAACACTGGCTATGTAATAGCTTGTGTTTAACTTGAGCTTCATTGCTTAGCTGTGACCCAAAGTATATATTGATTTTGTTTTGGTCTGTGAGCACTGCCAACATGCTTGTAGTGCACAATGGTACTGTGGCTGAATGCATCCAGTGCATCCACTGACAGAGGACAGAAGCTGCTGCTGACATGCTGCTTCAGTTGTGCAGCTGGTGTAGCCACGGATGTTGGAACCATGACTATAAACAAAGACAAAAAAAGATACATTCAATGGGCTGATTTCAGCAGGGTGCAACTTGGACGTCTGGAGGTGGAGCTCAGCTCCTTCTGCATCACATTGTTGCCAGTTCTCACACTTTTGGCTTGAAACATCTGCATTCAGTCACTGTCTGACCAACTTTTCCAAACTGAGAATGTAGGTGTGCAACTTACACATGTTGCACAGCAGCACTAACATAATTAATTATCTATGTCTTGTGACGTAGTATTGCTTTTCTGCCCAGCTGACAGGTGAACTACTGCACACTGATTCCAAGTTTATACAGCGAATCACTGAGAGCAAAGCATCTGAGCTCAAGATAAAACACCAACAAAGCTGCTGATGCATTTTGATTTTAAGCAAAAGTCCAACTATCATTTCCTCTAAAGAATCACTTTTTTTTTTTTTTTTTTTTTGGCATGTCAGGTGGTTATTACAGGTTTCAGTTCTACAGTTGAGTGAAATGGGGGAGAGAGGAGAAAGGAAGAGGAGAGAAAACAGAGAGAGAGACCAGGGACAGCTCTATATACTGTTTAATTAGAGCACTGTGAGACTGGATGTTACATTGATAATAAGAAATTAGTAATGCTTAAAGTTGTAATAATGTTATGAATGATAGCAGCAGCAATGGTAGAAATACAACAGCGAGAAGACAGAGAGGATGAACACAAACTACATATACATGCATCTATAAAACCAGGGCCTTGAAACTAAAGCAGCTGAAGCAGCTAAATGACATTAGGTAATGGTTTTATTATTCACACCTGTGCTTGTTTCTCTGCACTGGAAACAGAAAATTAAACCTTTAAGATGATTTTGATTCAGACAGCAGGTCCACCACCACACACTAGATGGTTTTTCTAACAATCAACACCAACTGGTCTAGTTTGGTCCAATCAGTATAACTGCCTAAATCATTTTTAAATTGTAATATGTCCCAGCCTCAAGAGCAGTATGTCACAGAACAGGGGGTGATTATAACATTGAGGAACTGATAACTTGTGCATGACCCCTTACCAGAGAAAATGGATCTATGAGCCAAAAATTAGAATATTATTGCAGTTTGAAGATTTTTAATAAAGGTGGAAATGGAGCTGCAGAAGTTGACAGTAACTCCCTCCTCCCTCTACTATCCTGTGCAGGTATATTGTATTTGTCTTGTAGCTGGTCAAAGTTCACATGCAGCTGTTGCTGTAGCCCAAGTTGGTTACTCCTCTCTCCTCTCATTTTGGAAATCTAAAACAAAAAAAAAACAAAAAAAAATGGCTGGTACAGAAAATGGGATTGTTCCAAAGTGGGATTATGGCTGATGGGAAAAGGATTATGGCGAAGATGTCATTTCTTTTCAAGAAGACGACACATTGGTTGGTTAGATCTCAGAAGGGAGGCATAATCTCGGGATTGACCTTATTACTGTGCTACATTTGATCTATCAGAAAAGGGAGGATTTTTAGAGAGAAGTACAACATAATTAGATAACCATTAGTGTAAGAAGGGAACTGATCTAGCTCAAGATTTCTAAAGTCTTTCTTAACACTGATTTTGAGAGGACATAGAAAAAAAACCCCAACTCCCACAAATATAAGTGAAATGTAAGTACAAATGTAAGTAAAAGAGCAACAAGGACTTCCAACAGCAGATGCACAAACCATCAAACTCCCTCTCAAACTTTTCCCATCACCTTGGTCATCTTGCATTTGATTAGTGAATGGATGGCCTTAAACAATTTGCATGTAATAGATCACTCAACAGAAGAGCAAAGGATCGAGCTGGTCGACCCAAATGCTGAAGCCATCAGGCCTACAGCACATGTGAGGGAGTCACAGCAGAGCGGAAATAAGACTTCACAGTGGATACTCCTTCAGAAAGACCACAACTCTTCTTTTCAAACGTTTTCAGCTTGAAAATGCAATATTGTTAATCTGCTAAATCAATTCAACAGCAGCTGTCTAAAAATCCATACTTCATGGAGCAGAAGGCTCAGAGAGCGGGAGTTAGAGATTTAGCTCTATTTTGCTGTGGTGGCATAAAAAAAAATGCTGAACTATTCACTTAAAGGGGAATGAAAGAGACTAAATGGAAGTTTTGAAATATAGCATTCCTTTACCCTTTACATGGACTTTGCAGCTTAAATTACTCAACAGACTGTTTCCAGTAGCCTGAGGGAAGAGTATGTACCATCAACGTCCAGTTGAGGAGCAATGAAGGTGGAGCTATAACCATGATTGGCTAAAGAAGCA
Source organism: Toxotes lorentzi (assembly GCA_037833715.1). Lineage (NCBI taxonomy): Eukaryota > Metazoa > Chordata > Actinopteri > Toxotidae > Toxotes > Toxotes lorentzi. The sequence goes on along the minus strand of JBBMJY010000002.1, from coordinate 2,974,757 downwards.
CCAGCTATTCTGGGCTATTCACTTAAATGTGTTATGAGCAAAAGTGAATCTCTGTAGGTACAAAAGAGAAGGGAATTAGAAGTGTTGTTCATTTGTGTTTTAGTTTATATAACTGGCTCACAGTCAGATGGTTCATCAAACATTTCAGTCACACCATGCCAGAACAAGTAAGTAAATTGGCCATGAGTGGAGATCATTGAGTGAACTTCTGTTTCTAAGGTCAAAAATGAACCGTCAGCATCAACTTTGACAAGAACGCACTCCATTCACAAAAAAAAAAAAGTATTCAAACTGTGCCAGTACATTGTGCCATCATTCAGTTAATGCTTAAAGCTGCATTAGTGCTTTCTCTTCAGGTTAACATAACACACATTTTAGATCACAACACGTCACACACAAATTATGGCTAGAAAAATTTCCTCTGGCAACAACGTAACCAAAAAAAAAAAAAAAAGCCTATTCACACACCCACAACTGGGACGTCCAGTCTACAGTGTGAATTTGTTCCTAACTTTTGGGTTGTTTGTAATTGTCATAACCAGGAAAAATAATAGATAAATGCTATACCATGAATAAAGTATTGACGTTAAACAGCACTGTCAATCAATCGCAATCAATATTTCTCAAAAACAAAGAGCACCTCCAACCACTGCCAGTGTTTCACCACAATCCATCATCCAGGCGGATACAGTAAAGTGTTAATTAAAAACACATTATGGATTTCAGCTTTAAGTACCAAACACTCAACTGTAAAGATTTTCTATTCTGTTGATCAGGCAGGAGATCAGATGTCCACAGGGGGCAACTTTTAAATGTTTGTGCAAAGTCCTTCAGGACATTCCAGGAGAGCTAAGTATCACAGTTCACAAGGACCACAACACTGCTGGCGGTGAAACTCAGTAATGCTAACCTGTCACATCAGTTCAACATCAGCAAATCTATACTTTCCCACAACATCAGTTATGTCTGACAGAATGGTGCTCAGCTCAGACAGTAACTCCAGGACCGATGGAAAAGAGTAGTAGTGAGTGTAAAAACATGGAAATGCACATATTGAAACAATGAAAGGCACTGTCATTTTTCCTGACATTTCTGGAACAAAAATGCAAACAGCACACTGTTTTCAGTGTTCAAAGGTTCAGGAAACTCTTAAGAGGAAACTAAAAGACTTACCTGATGATGCCCTGTCCTGCCGGAGGAAATGTGATGTGGTCACCTAAATCAATAAATTATTTCCTCTCTGCAGCACAAATGTGCACAGCAATTTCCATGGCAATCTGGCCATTCATTTTCCAGAGATACAAACAAACACATGGATGGAGACATCACGTAATCTCTGCTCCTTCGGAAAGACGCAGACGCTGTTGAGAAAAATAAATAAATAAAAAATAAGGGATTTAAAGTGTGCTTGAACAAGATTCAGTATAGCTAACTCTACACTCTGACCTCTGACCTTCCTGTAAAGGAGGGTGACACAAAACAAAATTTCACTAAACTCACACTCAAGGTTGTGCTGTTGTACTGAATATCAGCACGGCTGACATCATACAATAGTTCTACAAGTGCTATTTAACAGGAATAAGCAACAACATATTATGATTTGATTGTTTATTAAATCTTTTAGTTCATTTCCACAGCTGGACTGGGACTGAACTGTTACCAAGCAACACACGTGAACATTATCCACCCCTACATGTTACAGTTTATACATGTATATACTTTTTATGCTATGACTCATTATAAATCCCAATTCACATAACAGCCTCTGTATGTCAATATAAAGCACCTAATCTCCCTCACCTTGAGTGAGTTCAAAGCCATGAAGATGGATGCAGAAGTTGCTTTGTTTCTGCTTGACAGGTGGGTAACATAAGTTTTGCTCACAGAGCGAATAGGCCAGTGTTGTTTTGTCTCATTTGCTAATGTTTGTGATGGCTAACCCCAACTGGTTAGTGAGCAAGCAGCTACCTGTACCACATTTGTGTGTCTGGTAACAGTATATTACTTGCCCATGGGCATTCAGCTTACTTTCTATGAGACAGGGTATCAACTTCCATGCTTTTGCAATGCGCTTACATGAGTTTGAGGAGTGGAGCTTCTGGAGGAGTAGTAAATTTGTTTTGCCGTTGAGTTCACACACTCCACCTTTAAAGGAGCTATGGGAAGGCTTGTCTCGTCTCTCAAAAGGACACAATTTCCCTACAGTTAGTGCATTTGCTGCTGCTTTTTTTCATTCATTGTGATGAAAAGTACAAGGTAAAAATGGCTTTACTGTGTGTGTTACATAAAAGCAAAAATACTGCTGAGGCTTTTTCAATATGCTTCATGTGGTTTTTACCATGCACAATCTTCGCAGGTATTAGAAACTTATAGAAAACACAAGGTGCCCATGATAACCAATCACAGGTCATGCAGTCTTAGCATGTGTGTAGCCTACAGCATGGAAATGGCAGGTGTGTGCGAATGCTCTGCAGCTATGCCAAAACCCTATAGCTGTGGTTTGGTGTAGACATCAAGGTGGTGGATGGAAGTTGGTGTCCCATCAGTTAATGTTGCCTTTTAACTGTATCTGTAATCATTCTGTGTTTTAGTTGCCTTATCTTACTGTGGTTTTTGCCAGTATTTGCCATATCTTTTCCCTGTTTTGGCTGCTGTGTGACATTTAATAAAAAAGCCTTGCTTTAAATGTTCTGTCTATGTGTCTTAAATATGTATTATCAGCACATTGTCAGGCAATAAGTCAAGTATTACAAGGTAGTTTAAAATCTGAAAATGAATTAAAACCTAGGTATTGTAATTGCGACCTGGCTGATTCAAATACAGCCTACCTCTGAGGGAACGAGGTCTTTTCTCCAACCACAGCAGTGATGGAGATCTGTGAGCCTAATTAGGGCTGATTCCTGCTCGCTACCTCTCCACATTCTGTCTAATATGTGTATGAGCACATATGGGTGGATGGGTCTGCTCTCAGTGTGTAGGTGGTCCTCAGCATGGTCCTGTGTGGCGATCTGTTTATCTTCTCTCTCTCTCAGGCACTGGGCCAACACAGTGCCTAAACCTGGCAGTGGAAGCAGGTGCTGCTCTTATCTCTGTAAACGTTGCCCCCTCATCATGTTTCTCTCTACCTCATACTTTTTTTTTTTTTTTTCTCTCAGTGTCACCCTGGAACATATTGGCAAAAGAAACATGCACACACAAAAAAAGATTGATACCACTCTCCACCAGCATGGAGCTCCAGCTGGGAGCTTGACTTAGCCGAGCATACAAACGAAGCTCTGTCTGTTACAAAATCAGCCAAAATGTATGTCATTTCATTTAATTTGTTCACAAACAGAAACATAAAAGGTGTTGAAGGTGTTGTTAAGTTTATCTGTTAACTTTGGACAGAGCTGTTCCTGATACTTCCAGTCTTTATGCTAAGCTAAGCTAATCAACTGCTGGCTCCAGTTTCACAGTTAATGCATAGACATTAGACTGACATTGAACTTCTCGTCTAACTCTTGGCAACAAATTAAATAACAGCATTTCACACCAAACTATTTCAATTTGTTACCCCTGGTGGTGCCCATAGCTGGGCACCACCAGGGGTAAGTAACAAATTGTGTTTTTTTTGTAATCTGGGTGGAGTACACCTTTAACCTGGCACTTTATCTTATATCAGCTTAAACTGTTATGCAGCAACTGGGCTATTTGCATCTGCTTGGTCACCTCAGGTGAGCAGGTGAGCAGGTTCATTTATGATTTAGTTCTCAGCATTGCTCCCCAAACAGCCTTCGTGTCATTCTTCTCAGCACCCTATTGCCAATAGAAACATTAGCCAGCTGGATGATAAATGGCACTTCTGTAAACGTGTTAGAATTTTTTTTTTTTTTTTTCCTGGCAAAGTCCACTTGGCATGATGAGCAGATGATATGCAAAGCTCCAGTGTAATGATCTTCAATTCATGATCCACGTCCAAACATTAGCTTCTATCTGACATTATCTGACTTAGTTCCATCCTCACAAATGATTTTGACATTAAATAGATATTGACTGCAGTCAGCTACTTTCAAATCTGCCTGCTGCACAAATGGAAACTGAGATGACTTTTTACTATACCACATTATTGAGAAAATTGTTGTGTGTGTTTGGGGTTGAACTTGACCACTTGTTGCACATCACCACCAATCAAAACTTTGCTGAAATCTCTTTCTGTGGATTGCATGGGGGTGTGTGCATCCATTGCAGCAGTGAAAGGAGCACGTAGCAGTTTAAAGGCTCACTGTGTTACGATTTTATTAAAGTTGAAAGGGAATAAAACGATTGCTGTGGTGAATACAAATGAAGCAGAGATCTGCTGGCATGACCTCAGTGTGAGGTTATCTGGCCGGGCATGACCAAGCATGTTTTCTGGTGGAAATCACTTTTTGCTTTACATAACTCCTGGTGCAAAAGGCCAAATAGGACCTGTGATAGTGAGGGAACTGAGTAAATGTCAGCCCACTCTTCTGCATATCAATAACCTTTAACAATTGCAGTTTGTGGGCTCGTCTGTTAGTTGTACAGACCTGGTGGGAACTGATTTTCATGTCACTCTCTTTTTTGTTTTTTAAACTTTATGTTTACATAAATGTTTGCTGGGCAATTAAATGTTTATGTGTTAAATCTAAGTTGTCAAAGAACAGTTTTATTTCCATCTCAGTTTTCTTTGGATCATAGACCTCAGAGAGATACTGTATATGTCAAGTTAATCTACAATGTGGAATTTTCAGCTTGCGTGTGTGGTTGTGCCTGTGTGTGATGGTGTACTGTGGACTATTATCAGGGATTAAAGTGGGATTTGTGATGAGGGGGAGCCCTTGTCCTATGACATCTGGGGGTATGGGGGGCTGTCACAGACCACACTGTGGGTAGTTTTAATAGGGACTGTTTTTTTCAGGAGAAAGTAGCTCCAGTGAAAACATTGTGCTCTGTGGATGCAGGTTATCTGCAGTAACAGTGGTCCTGTTTCTGCTTGGAGAAGTTGCTGGTTTTTTTTTTTTTTTGTTTGTTTGTTTGTTTGTTTTTTTTTTTTATTGCTGCACCACAAACTAAACCCCATTGAACTCCATTGTATTGGAGAAATTTCAGAAACATATCACAAACTCAATCAAACTATTGCCTAAGGGGAAATAAGAATATTTTAATTTTAATTTTATTATTGAGTTCAAAAAGACAGTAATGCAATATCTCAAATACATAGGTTTTTACTCAAATATTTTTCATGTGAGTTTAATTTATGGTGCCCTGTCCAAAAAAAAGAAAAAAAAAAAAGATACTTATCTACATTATCTACAGTAATTTGTAATTTGTATTATTCTTTTAAATTACTTTTTTAAAGAAGAAGAAATAGTCTAATGCTTGCAGAATTCCTCTGTTGCAAATATTGCACTGAAGCTGCAAATCAGAAAACTCCCTGTAATAATCCACTTGACAAGCCAGAGAAAAGCATTGATTGCCCATAGAAAACTTATTGTTCCCAATAATTCACTGTATAACTTTTTAATCTGTGTCCAGCAGGTAACCTGTCTATTGTGCAGAAAAGCATTCAGTTTAGTAAGGCTGGTGTAAGATCACAAAGACGCATCAAAAGATTTGAATAATTCATAAAGTTACTCTGTTACCTGCTGTGCCATGTGTGTAAAATTGTGCACAGCCCCACTCTCAATTTGAAGACACAGTGTGGATCCTGCTGCTGCATGATGACCACAGGTATTTAATAAAGTCAAAGAAAATGAAGCATTTTACAGTGATTTGGTCAGTGTGAGACAGTGTCTGAAAAAGGGTGTTTCAAGGATTGTGTAAGAGGTGTCAAGGCTCGGACACTGAAGGGGATGGACTGAACTCCAGCAGGATGTCATTTGGATGTCAGGAGGCAGAGCTCAGCTGAACTGAGCTGAAACAAAAAGGCTTTCTCCAACCTTCATTATTATTATTATTACTGATTGTTTTATGCTCAAGTGGCTGCTTTTAGTCAAGCTGTGTGGCAATATATATTTTTTAATAAATACCAAAGCAAAGGTCAAGGCAGGCAGTTCAATAAGAAGCTAAATCAAACATGCTGGTCTCAATCCCTGAACTGGAGAAGCACAGCAGCATTAAATCAGTGGAGCACTGAGTGCAGAAGCTCTTCCTAATGCAGTGTCCACTACCACTGGGTTACTGTGATAGTAAAGAAACCTTGAAAAGGCCTGTGGGGCCTGGCCAGGTACAGCCGGAATGGAAGGCAGGTGCTATGTAAGCCGGGTTGGGGACCTGGTCATGCCAATCCTTGGCAACACAGACTGGCTCTAGGGTCTTGGAATGTCACCTCTCTGGTGGGGCTCGGAGATTTCAACGCTCATGTGTGCAACAGTGGAGAAACCTGGAGGGAATGGCTGCTTGATCTGAATCTGAATGGATGGTGGTGGTGATCAGTACTCAAACTATTGGGATACCATGCTACACAGCCTCCCGGGGAAAGCCTATGCCAGAGTGCTGGAAAGGAGGCTCAAATCAATCGTTGAACCTTGGATTCAGGAAGAGCTATGTGGATTCCGATTCCCAGTGGGTGTTGGTCTCCACCAGTCACCAGTCCTGTTTGTGGTTTTCATGACCAGGCCTCAGAATTGCATCCCTGCTGTTGGCAGATGATGTGGTTCTCTTGGCTTCAGCAGACTCTGACATTCAGCATGCACTGAGGTGATTTGAAGCAGAGTGTGAAGTGGCTGAGGTTAGGGTCAGTCTGAGGCCATGGTTCTCTGGAAAGCGGTGGAGTACTCCCTTCGGGTAGGGACGGTGCCAACAGTAATGTGGTCATAGCCCCGGTCTGTAGTGGTGAAGAGAGAGCTGAGTCGGAAGGCAAAGCTTTGCATTTACCAGTCGATCAACCCTGACCATGAGCTTTGGGTACTGACAGAAAGAATGAGGTCACTGACGCAAGCAGCTGAAATGAGTTTCCTCCACAGGTCAGCAGAGCTCACCCTTCGAGATAGGGTGAGGAGCTCTGACATCAGGGGGAGCTCAGAGTAGAGCCACTGCTCCTTTGAGTCAAAAGGAGCCAGTTGAGGTGGTTCAGGCATCTGATTAGGATGCCTCCTTGGTTCCTTTCATTGAAGGACTTTCGGGTATGTACTAAATCCATCATCAGACCTAGAAACATCTCTGGGTCACCCAGGAGGAGCTGGAAAATGCTGATGGGGAGAGGGATGTCTGGATTGCCCTGCTCCACCTGTTGCCATCGTAACCCGGCCCCGGCTAAGAAACTGAAAATAGATGGATGGTTGGATATTTAAAGCACAGTTGTAATCAATAATGTGTCTTCATGGGTTTTAAATCTACCTGACATTAATTCCTATATGTACATAAAGAGGTAGTACATCCTTTACAATGCACTGTAAGGATGTGTTCATGGGTATAATCTAATATAATTTCATACTGTTTGTTTACAGCTTTGTTGTCTTGCTGTATCAAGTATTAATCAACTGTTTATGAATAAACACAACTCTTGAAACATCCTCTTCCAGATGCTTTATAGGGGTAGTTGTATTTGTTGGCAAATAAACAATAAATACTTAAAGTGTCTTTATATCTTCATCTACATCTACATCCTCTTTGAAATGTCTTCTAAACCATTCTTTCAGAGGTAAAAATAAAGTATTGCCCAAAAAGGATTTGAAGGTATAATTTAGCAGAACAAAGCAGTAACACAAACAACGTACTTGGCAGCTTTCATCCGTCCATGACTCTGAGTAGGTTAAAGAGAGGAGCAGCAACAGGAAATCCACCCCAGACTGTGTCTATTCGTACTCCTGGCATCTTCCACCTTCCTGCAACTGAAGCCAAATCGAAATAGTCTCTAGTTGCCACTCAGTAACAGCAGGACTCATGTTATGAGCATCCTGTAAGTGTTTGTGCAGACACAATAGCAAGGTTAATGATGGTGCTTAAGAACTGAGACTGCACAATCACACACTTACTCATACTTTTTAACATACAAGAAAGTAGTCACACAGAGGCCTCCACACACGTCGAACTTTCACATACACTTCGGTGGAGCGGGCCCTTTTATTACTCTAATTACCACACACACACATCGATGGCATTTTGTGGCAGAGATGCTGGCCTTTCTAACAGAACAGCTAATCCACAGAGACTGCCTAAACACACTAAAAATACACAGTGCATACATACAGTATGTATGAGCAGTCACAAGCAAGGCACACACACACAAAACCATTATTATGCATTCACTTAAAGTTTCAGACACACCAAAACACACAAAATGTCACTGGGTTTCCTGAGAAGAGTTTGTCCCATGACTAATGAGACACAGACATGCATGCACAAATGCACTTGTAAGGTCATTGAGTAATACTGGAAGAGAGACTTTAGGACATGGCCATGTGGACAAAGACTATTAGTGGTATTTTACTGATAAAATTTGTAAAATAACCCAAATATTTCAGTGATGGCCAAAAGAAGTTAAAAGAAGCTAAATTAATATATTAGGTACATCCCTGGCCTGTCTCCTTTTTTATTATCTGTAGGATACATTCTCAGTGAGATCTCTGTCTCTTACAGAACCTCACCCACAGACACTGAAGCAACCCTGTGTGGACATTTTATGCTTCATAGCCTCAACAGTCCTCCTCCGGCAGCAATTGTCAACTTCCTATCATGTTTCACAGAAGGAACTTAAAGTTCAGAACAGGGACAAGAGGCTTGAAAGAAAGGTGTTACTCTGTGTCTTTGCCACATCTAGTCTAGACTTGCTTATAGTGTAAAGTCTTGAATGCCTCCTATTCACCTCGCAGCAATAACCTCTTTGTGGGATGATATATGATGAGATGTTTAAAAAAGAACTGCATGACAACCTCCCTGTGCCCGGCTGCCTCACATAAAGTTAAGGACACGATCAATGCCGTTAGCCAGGTTCTTAGATTTTATCAGCTGTATCAATGTATGCTCAAATTATGTTGTGAGTAAGCCAAACTACAAAATGTCAAAAAGTCTTTGCTGTTACTTAGTAAATGTGTGTTTCAGATCAGTGGTTGTACACTCTGTACACTCAGCTAAAGGTGGTTTGTTAGAGAGAAAAATGTCACTCTGTATACATTTGATATTTAAAATGTTTTTAAGGACTGCATCTTTCTGTTGTTCAAAAAGACCAACAGAGTGATGAGTCCATGTCAATAACAATCTAGCATTAGCTGACTGTGCATGTTGGTTTCACGCCCCTGTATATTGAATTGCTATAGAGCAGCTTAGTTCTGACCCAACAGCTAATGGTAGCAGAGTAAATAATAGTCTGTATTCATCCTAGTTATACTCCTGAGCACATCACATCAATTTCTTGATAACCTTAAAGTTGCCAATCAATACTTTTTATACTAACAGTGGTTCAAATGACTGTGAAAACAGTGGGACAGTGTGAAAGGCATCGCTCGCAGTGATGAACCTACAGGGAGTTATCACCCGAAATTGCTGCTCTCCTCGGCTTTATGGAGCTTTATAATGAGTTTCAGTGCATTGTTCAGCTGTCTGGCCCACAGCTTTACTACTCTGCCTTGCTCTCACTGCTCTCATAGTGTTGTATTCAGCACCTACGAAAAACCCACTGTACAGTACCTGCTCTGAGCCAAATGGTAGACAGACTCAGTCCGAGACTAGCTGGTGAACACAGTGGAGCATTTAGCAGCTTGAGAACCAGTTATTCTCTTCAGGCCTGAGTAGAACCAAAAAGGGAACTAAAAGAGAGTGAATATGGGATTTACATTTGCCAGGTGGATGGAAATATGACTTCAAAGGAGAATGAAAAACTTCACAGTGATGTTGGCACTGAATGTAAACTACAGTAGGCTGGTGTGCACTATCTTGATGGCCTGATTTTTCATCCCTGTCGACTTAATCAGATCCTAAAAGTTATCATTTGTTCAGTGTTACTGAAAATGAAATTAGTTCCTTTGTCTAATGTAATTTGCCTGATATCAGGTATTCAGGATTCAGGTATTATTTTAACATTATTTTGTAGGGTGTTTCACTGTATTATTTATAGTGGCTTGGAGCAGTGATTCCTTAGAAAAGTTACAGTGGGTCCATCCCTAGGTCAACCCACTAGCTCAACACAGACATTTTTTCACATTCACAAATATAGTTCCTGCAGTGCCACTTGATAATGAGTGTACCAGCTGATGGCCTTAAGATAATTACAATATATATAATATATAATATATTTACACATTTGGCAGACACATTTATTCTGAGGGACCCACATTAAGTACAAGAGTGAAGATTGCTGAAGCATCAACTGGGTAAATAGCCCAGTGCTTCAGAGTGTAATCAGCAGTGAGTGTGACATTAGTCAAGAAGGTTAAAAAAGAATATCTATACTGTCAGAAGTCAAAAAATATGGTAACACCAAGGACAGTGTGTGCAGGGACTGAAGGAAAGAGTAAGGCTTTGGTAGAAGCTAAGTCCGTATAGGAAAGTCTCATCACTCAGCAGCCATCTTGGCAACACCCCCAGGTAGTTATCTTGGGCTAACAAGATCAGGCCCTTATTTAAATGAATGGGGAGGAAGAACTGCACTTTCGGTGGTCCCTGGCTCAAAGTAAGGCTGAAAACAATTATTCCCACAGGTTCTAACAAGCACATGCAAGGTTTTACAGCTTAGTCCAGAATGCCATGATGTGACGCTGTCAGCTCATCCCACCAGAGCATTTGAATTTATATCTGAGTTTATATCTGATGGGTGAAATCATAAAATTGATGCATTACATGAGTGTTTGTTTTGATAATCATTTGCTATTTGTGTTGTCTGCCTGCACCTGCTGCTTCCTGCCACCACATCAGTTGAAACTGTGGGGAAGGGGCAGGATACTTGTCACACAACCATCAAATTTTTGGTGTTACAGGTTTTTCTTTTGAGGATTATTTAAGTGTTTTGTCTCCTATCATAAAATGTTTAAGGCAAAAGCCTCCAGGTCAGAAAGAAAGATGATTTTGGAAGAAATGAATTTTCAGTAAGTGATGTAAATTAGAAAAAGACTGTGAGGTCCTCATCAATGTAGGAACATCACACCACAACTGTGGTGGCAAGAGGGGAGGAGAGCAAAGTTTCACAGTGAATAGAGTTACAGTAGCAATAGCCAGCAGATGCCAGGCCCAAGAGCTGGGTTGAATCATGGCCTTTAGGTCGCCTTATAGGCAGCAGCAGTGTTTTGAAATGTAGGCGAGCAGCCAGTGGAAAGAGGACTGAGAGGAGTTACATGACAGAATTTTGGGAGGTTAAAACAAGTTTGGCAGCAGAAATCTGGATGAGCTGTAAGGGTCTAAAAGTGGAGGTGTGAAGGCCAACAAAGAGGGAGTTACAGACTTAAGCCTGGAGACAATATGGCTGTGAACCAGGAGCCAAGCAAGCCTCCTGGTGTTACAAGGCCTCCAACATGTGCTGTGTATAGCATAGGAGGAGGACTGAACAGTGGGTGACGTGGTGGACTTTGTACAATATTTTATTTATTTTAATTTTTTTTAAATAGACCAGGTTTGTGGTCCCTAATGTTTTAGAGGGAGTTCGGTGTGGGGGCCACAAGAAAAAAAACAAAAAACAAAACAAAAAAAAAAACATTTAAATGGACTCCAATGGCCATCACCTGTTAGCATTTTAAGCTGCTAGTCCCTTTACAACATTCTACATTTTGGGGGACCTATTGTGCTATTACATTTCTTTTTTCAGTTTAAAATTAGGCTAACTACCACCTCAGCAAGCAGATGCAAGTAGATATTAGTCTGACTAATATTCAAATGGTCACAAGACGTTACCTTTCATTCATAATCTTTCCCATGTTACGCAAAGGAGAGGTCTAGTTAGTGTTGGCTGTCTCTCTTTCATGGGTCCATCACTGTCAGTCAGTGCCAAAAAATGTACGTCCACTGTAGACCATCAATGATGCAGAATGATGTCCCTGTGCTTAATCTGGATTGTTCCAGAAACACAGCACAACAGCAAATGCATTCAAACACAACTTGGTGCCAATGATTGGAGAAAAAAAAACCTCTGGGCATCTGGTGTGGCAAGATGGAGAGAGGACAGCTCTGCTGTGCTGTGGATTAAATGTTTGTGGGAGTCCCTGGTTCCCCCAGTAAATTATTTTACCATCTGGATGACTGGATGAAATTGCAGATGAGCGTTTCATTCCTGCTGGTGACTCTGCTGCTGTCCAGAGAGAATTAAAATATTTCTATATAATTCCATTCTATTAAATGCCCAACTAGTCTAAAATGCTTGTGAATATGTCTGAGTGTTGTTAGTCTAATCATTATTAGAAGACATTTGGAAGAGTCGTGATCATTTCAGACATATTTCCATGCATCTCACAAAAAATGTAATGTAAGTCTGTGTTAATTGAGCTGCCCTGTACTATCCAGCGGTTGACTCTGTATTTTGCTTTTTATTAGTACTTCCAGTTTCAAACTGATTTGAGAACTGATGCTAATGCACTCAGTCAATTCAGTGTTACTGCTGGAAATGTTTGCGTTTTCAGTCCTCAACAATTTCTTCAGCAAAAGCAAGAAACAAAATTTACCATCAAATTTTAAAACATGAAAAAATAAGGCTATGAGTCTACACACTCTGGCTGCTTTGAGGGTGTAATGCTCAAGGTAAAGAAATGGAAAGATGGGAAAAAAAATCACCAAGATCATTCAGATTCATCCCTCCTTGAATGTCTGCACCAAAATGCATGGTAATCCATCCCATTTTTGTTGAGAAATTTCAAAAAAAAAAAAAAAAAAAAAAAAAAAAAAAACATTACCCTCATAGAGGTTCTACATGAAAAATCAGATGAATCACCAAAGACATATGGGATTATGCTCAAGGGACCAAAATAACATTACAAATTTCATGGCAATCCATCACATCATTGTCAGTACAGTGTCCACTGAAAGTGATGGACTGACTGAATGATGTTGCCATCTGCAGATCCACAGTGTAAATGTTCCGGCACCCAAAGGACCCCAGTTAGCCTTTGCTGACATCTGGCAACTCCAACTACCAACAAGCAACCACAAAATCAGTGACCTCTCACCACGAAAGAAAGCAGGTGACTCTTTCTCTGGAAGATTGTATGCTTTAAACTTACCTGGCAACAATAAAAAGATGATTTTTACAGTGTTATCCCATGTGTTGGTGCTGTCACCAGCCAGTGTGCAAAAGCATCTTTAACATACAGTCTTCATATTGCTGTTCTCCAGAGATTTACAGTCAGAACAATCCCAGCGGGCACTCTGTGTCAGGGCTGGGACGAGGAATAGGACCCAAACGCAAAAAACCCAGAAGACAGGCTAAGAGTAAGTCTTTAATAA
>JBBMJY010000002.1:2945640-2961295 GCA_037833715.1 Toxotes lorentzi | reverse complement strand
AAAACAGGAACTATAAACAAAACTAGATTCAGAAAATGTCCACAAAACAGCCCCTCATAGGGGCTAGTCATGACACTCTGTCACATAGAGAGAGAGAAACGATGACACGCTTTATAGGTGGAGAACTGTTTTCTGCTCTTCACTTGCATCATTTAGACTCAACCAAAGTGCTTCAGAGGAAATGAAACAGAGAGAAAGAGGCGGTTGAAAGAGTCACAGCACACACGAGAGGAAGAGCGAGATGAGACAGAACAAATTGGATGAGAGTTTAGAAGGGGGAAGACAAAACAAGGAAACAATGAGGACGTGAGAGATGAGAGAGAAGAGGCAAAGGAGAGGGAAGGACACAAAGGCATTAGGGAAGAAAAGACATTGTTACCTTTTGATTTGGAGTAACAAGCAGTCAGAGCAATCATCATTTGGCTCTCGGAGCGACAGCATCTCCTGTGCAACACACACATAAACACACACGTTGATCAGGCCCGTGCATCCTGATATTGTGTATTCACAGTTGTGGGTCTGGTCTAATGATACCCCTACTGATAGTGGAACAGTAGCCTCATATATCACTCTGTGTGTATGCCTCAACTATAAGATTACCTCTCATTGCACATTGTATAATTGGTACATTACAGATACTGGACACACTCATTCTCACCTGTGCACAATTTTTCTCACCTGCCAGCAAATAAAAAACAAATGGAACTTCACTGATTGACACAAAAGGTGAATGTAAACAGGAGGAAGGATATGGGAAATGAAGGTTTGATGTACAGAACGAGAATAAGAGAGTTGGGGCGGGTGAAGAATGCCGCAAAAGGCTCAGGGTCATATATATTATTAAATACCATATCCATCACTTTTTTTCCACATGGTTTAGTTGGCTTCAGATTTGACCAATGCTCTTTGAATTACGTCATCTTGTTACCATCCTCCTCTGCAATGGTTTGATGGGTTTGAATAGGACAGCTAAAGGGTTGGACCGACAGGATGAGGTTCAAGGCAGGTGTTTCTTAACTGAGTCTTTAGAGGGAAACACTGGCTACAATATAGATATATAGATATCCATGAGCCTTAGCTGATATTATCAAGGAAAAGAAGGCAGTCAGGGGCCAGAATCAGAGCTGTTACAAATGGAAATAGAGTGCTTCATCATTGTAAGTCAGAATAAAACATGGTGCCAAAATTGCTAAATTCGCCCAAAATTGACAGACAACTGAAAAGTGACCAAGCTTTTCATTTTTTCTACAAAGTATGGGACAGCTGCTGCATGCTTGGTTTGATGCAGTCAAGACACAGCTGTTTTTATGTGACCAGTTCTTTTTTTTTTAACCATGCCATTACCATTTTTTAATTTGGCCTCCACCTGTTAATCACCATATGTGAAATGCTTGCTCAGAGAGTGTGCAAAGTACTTTAAATACCAAATGAAATCAAATGTTACATCCTCATAAAATGAATACAAAAAAAGACAATAATCTCACACAGGAAGCTGAAAAAAGAGAGAGAAAACAGAGGGTAACATCATAGGACTGGCTGCAGATTCAAAGCATGACAAAGCATCTAAATTTTAACAAGTGATTTCAATGTTATTATGGAATTATTATTTTTAGATAATTAGGCTACGCCCCCACAGCAGGTTGCACAACAAAAAAAAAGTATTCCTCACAGAGCCCTTTTAGTAACCCGAGTCAGAAAATTGTAACACGACCCACCTCCTGCTCCTCCTCTACGCCAGTAAAGTTTTATGAATTAGAAAACGGGCTCAAACTTTAATGAAAAGCTGATTGTTCACAGTAACTTTGCAGGTTAAAGGGTCAAAGTGTTAAAAAAAGATGGATGGTATTATTCATACATTAATGACTCTCTCTTTCTGGTAGGGTTGTGTTATATAAATGCTTTGCTCTTTTTTAGCTTATGTTAATTCAGAGAACATTGTGAATATATGGAGAATTACAGTGTAATTTATCCCTAAAACTATGCAAAAACCATCAAAACCAGGTGAATAACTCTTTGCAAGTTCTGGTTCTGGTTCAATGTTCTGTTCTGTTCTGTAAATGAAGGAGCATAGAAAACGATACATTTAACATGTTGAATTCAAGCAATTTCATACTTTAATTCTGTTTCTCAGGCTGTGTTCTGTTCAGAAATGCTAATAAATATATTTATTGGGGTTTCAGGGATGGCAGTGTTTCTCTGTCAGTCCACCATCTTGGTCCAGACTGAAAATTCTTAACTAATAATACTGAATAGATTACAATGGAATTTTGTTAAACTGTCCTCTAAACTTTGGTCAAGTGCCACCAGGAGGTGGACATTTTAGGTTTACAGTGAATTATCTCAACCAGTATTGGATGGATTGTCATGAAATTTGTGACAGACAGCCTTGTTCCCTTCAGGGTAAATGACACCATCTTTAGTTTATGACCAAACTTCAACAATATTTTTGAGATTGTTTTATCATCTACTATCTACTATCATGGTTTAAAGAATCTGTCAACCTCAAGATCCTGTTTTTTTTACAGGTTTAATTAATTGGTGCATTGTGTTAAGTTCGAGAGATGCACAGTTTGAGATGCACAACCAATAATAATGTCTGAACAGCATTTTAGTAAAAACTTTGTTTAAAAAAAAAAAAATCCTCAAACCTGTCAGACAACCATTCAGGTTTCAAAGGAGCAGTTTTAATCAGGTCTTTTTTTTTTTAGTGCGTCTGCTGAAAAAGTTGAAAATAATAATGTGAGATAATTGTATGCTAATGTAGGCAAAGGTGCCTGGAGGGTAAATGAGTACACAGGAGGAGTGTCAGGAGGTGAGTTTGGAAATCAGCTCCCATCTGCTGCAGCACTTTGGAGGCCGTGGACTTTAACACGGTGGACAAGAAAGGACAGGTGCTGGAGGTCAGAGACAGAGGGCACGGAGCATCTGTATTTGTATCCAGAAAGAATTGCGGTATTTGTGTGTGTGTGTGTGTGTCAGAGGGACAGATGCTGGCGTAGCAGGTGCACCATCCCCCTGACAAGTGACAACTCTAACTGCTTTGAAAACCTTATGGCCAACAGAGCAGGGTCACATTGTTAGTTAAACACTTTCTGATTCTCCAGGGGCACTCACTTTAACCTGCCTGACGGGCCACGGGGACACTGTTAATTAGGTTCTTTAGGAGGTGCTGCCAGTGCTTGCATTACGTCCATGATAAATAGCCAGCATTTTGAGGCCAGGTTTGAATATGACTTCTGTTAAAAGAACACAATCTCTTAACATGAAAATATACAGTGCGCACAATTTTGACATTGAAGCAGAAGTTTGTTGTTTAAATAAATCACTGTGTAGAATGTGGAGGTGAAACTGTGAAGGTTGAGGGTCTGACAGACACATTTTCAACATTTAACCTTAATTCTGTGTTTATGTTTACTTTTTTTTTTTTTTTTTACCTTACCCTGTACCTATTATCGGCAGTAACTGCACTATTATGTGCATGTAAACTGAACCAACATGACATAATTCTTCAATGAATTAACATAATTCTTCACTTTATTAATGCTCACAGGACTTAAGTTGAAGGCATCTCGACTTATATATTAAAACACGTCTTTGAGCATGAGGTTGGTGACAGGCTTATCAATCTTTTGTCAGATTAAAGTTGTTGTTCATAGTGTTTCATCTTTCATTTCATTTCCATTCCACTTTTCCATCCTCTCCGTCCTTGAAAACACGTGGCCCTTGGCCAAACCGAAGGGCAAAGTTGACAAGGATATGTGTAGATGCTTTAATCACACCCCAGGTTTGCTCAGAAAAATGGATAAGTGCCCAAAATTTGAAAGCAGATTCCTTTTTCACCTTGGCTTATGATCGGTGTAGAAGAGGTTTATCTTCCTGGAACTGGTCCACTGGGTGACACTTTGTCTAGTGCTCCTGCAAGACAATCCCCCCCGTAACGAGGTAGAGGTGGCTGGCACAGATTAACTATTCATACACCAATTATGTTTGCTCAGTGGGACAGCAGAGGAGCTGCTGAGACAGGCTGCAGATTATAAAGGAGACCAACAGGGCTGATGCTGAATGATAAACCACAGCGGCACGTATTTGCTTAAAGATTAAGCCTTCTCTAAGTTCAATTACTCGATTCCTCTGTACAGACTTCTTGTTCAACTGAACTTGTCCCAGTTGTGCACACTCACTGTTCTATGCAATCATCCGTAACTTTTGTGAATTCAGTGTTATCATAATTGAACTGATCATAACAACATAATAACAAAAATAAAAAGCTGAATATGGTGAACTCTGCTTTTGAACCGAGTGGATTCGGCAACTGTTTCAGAACTATAGTGAGACGAAGCCAGAGAAAGATTATTTGGTCAGCACTTGAAGCTCACCCTGCTGAAATGAAAAAAAATAAATAAATAAATAATAATAATAATAATAATAATAATAATAATAATTTACATTTTTAAAACCAGAACCTAAACAAGTCCGGGAAAGAAAAAAAAAAACTTTTGCCATTATCAACACTGAAGATGAGAGAAAAAAAAAAAAAAGTCAGAGCCCTGCTGGTCACCAGATCAGAGGATGTGATGGTCCTTGGATGGTCATGCTTTGCATGTTTGTGTGGGTGTTTGCACACAAGGCTGTGGTTCAGTAGTCCATCCGTGTGTGTATACTGAAAAAGGAGGGATGAGGGACAGACATCAGTATTGTGTGTGTGCGTGTGTGTGTGTGTGGGGGGGTCATGACAGCTAATCTGTGAGCAGGTGTGGTTTTTGAACACATACGCACAGTAAATCAGTTGAATCTTGCTGTCTGTGGATGATGCATGACGCCACCAGAGGCACATCACTCACACTGTCATGACATGCATCTGAGCCAAACATGCTCACAGAAATTTCTCCTTTAAACTTTTTTCTTCCTACAGATGACGTGAGAAGTCTTTAAACTTGCAGAGAGTGATTTTTGTCCAGTTGTATTTTTTTTGTAGAGGAAAAAAAAAAACAAACATCCAGCCACACATCTCAAAAAAAAGCTTTACTCTGTCAATCAACATACCATTTGCAGGTTGCTGAAGCCGTCATCATGCTCAACAGTTTTTTTGTAGGGAGGGTAATGTACCTTGCAGTCAGTACCAATACCACTGGAATTCCACGATTCTCAATACCAAAGTGAAAAACACAAGAGGAGCACAGCCTTTAAATAACAAAACAGAAATCAAACTAACAAATTAACTGACTAAATAAATGAATAAATAAATAGCCTCGCTGCTCAGCATCCTCCTCTAGCTGATGTTGTGAAAAGAAAATTAGGAGATTTAAGATATCAGTTATAGCTTAAAGAAAATATCAGAGGCTGCTGCACGTATACACTTGTGTGCACCAACACATACACATACACATACACACACACACTGTTGCTGTTGTTCATTGCATCCGTCTTCTTCCCATTGCATTTGATGTCAGACTAGAACACGTGTAATGTTACTGAGCTGCTCTCATCAGTCGCAGGAGAATCACATCTCCAGTATCTGCGACTGCTGAAAAACAAACTGTGGCACCAAACTGAGTTTCAAACATGATTCTTGTAACATAACTAGTTTTAATTTAAAGATCGACCCTGAAAAATGGTATCATATGTCTCTTTGCTCTTATTGCCGTCCTGATGCAATAAAATCATTTTAAATGTGAATTGAGTGTAATGTTGGACCACCATCACACACTGTTTGACTCAATCCCAAATGACGTCCCGCTGCTGGAAGTATTAGCTTGAACACCAAATGAGTATGTGTTTCCGCCACTGAAAATAGTCCCTGACAAATACACATCCTTTTACATCACTTTTACAAAATGATAACACTGCTCACCTGTTTTAGAAAACTACTCTGCATTTTTCAAAATGAAACTATATATTTGTGCCTGATTTGTAAAAATGCAGTAGGAACAGTAGGAATAAACGGGCCAGTGGCTGAGCTCCACAGTCATGGTAGGGAGGTCGGGAAATATTCAAACTGATTAAGAAATTGTTAGTTTTACCTCATCATTCACTTCACTATTGTGAAAGAACGTCTTACTTGCTGTTCAGTCCACACATATACAGAAATTGAAGCTGTACATTATCCATACGTGAAGAATAAAAACCCTCTGCATGCCTGTTTTCCATAGCCCTCAAACTGTGTTTCACCTTAACACAACAGGACACGCTCTAACATGAAGCATCTTGTGAGCTCTGTGCTGGTTTTCTCAGCCTTCTGTGGTCTGTGTCTCCCCCTGATGTCCTGGTATAGGCTGGTGGAGCTGTCAGTGTTAGACATGGTCTGTGGGTTATCAGCGCTGGGAGCTACTATCCAGTGCAGGACAGGACAGTTAAGCAGACGGGCTGACAGGCTGACAGGTGTCAACTCCACAGGATTCAGGCTGATCCAGACCTCTCACTCACCGCAGTGCTTCAAGAACAGGTGGCTCACACTGATACATCATATACACACACAGTCATGTTCACGTTCAAACACAAACACACATACACACACACCATCAGAAATACACGCTGCCTCACAGGCATGGATGTGTATACAGACGAGCATGAGCGTGCAGGCGTTGACATGCATGTATATACATGCGTGCTCTCGAGCTGGTGCATCACGTGTGGTTATGTTCACATGCCAAGGTGCAGATGTCACAGAAGGGAAAATGCTCTCATACCAGCACAAATGTACACACACATTTAAAACTGCACATACATTAAAGTCCATCATGTCTTTGAAATGAATTACGCTTCAACAACACAACTTTTACTCACACTCTGACATGTGACAGACATATACACGCACACATGCCTCAGCAAACTAATGAATACTTCTGTATCCCTTATAATGAGCACCTGCTTGTTTGAGCACAACCTTGAAAATGACTCCAAAAATAAAAAGGTATCTGTTCTTGAACCCTTTTGGATACAGACATTATCCGGCTTTAGTAACTTTAATAAGTTTACCATTAAAAGTTAGAATTAGTTCTAAGTTATAACCCTTATCACATATGAACTGTGGGCAAATTGTGGAGAATCAAGTCTGGTCCTTGTTCAGAGTTCCTGTTTCACACATGCAGAAGACAACCAAAGACTCTCCATGTGAGATGCAGGGATTTACACCTACTGCATCTCAGGTTCCACCTGGGTAGACAGTGCAGGAGGCAGGATAGAAACAATGACCTGCTCTATTCACACATCGGACATTACACAGAGTTTGTCTTAGAAAGCTGACAGAGTAAAGTCTGTTTAACGTCCAGTTCAACTGATTCGAACGTTTGCGTTCACACATACACATAACTAAAATATGTTTAAATAAATAAACAACACAAACAAACTGCAAATCAAGCTAAACTTTGTCACACTGTACTCACTGTACCCAAACACTGGTTTGGGTAGTATGCAGTATGCTCTCATTGATATGGCTGGCAGTTAGTTTGAAGGTGTTTGACTTCAGAGAATGAGGACATGTCTATTTCCTGAGGCTAGTCCACCCCAGATTAAACTTGATTTGCATCAAACTCACAAAGGTACCAGCAGAAAAGGGCCAGCAGTCCTCACTAACAATGCTGGTCGTGCACAGGGGAGAAGGGGAAGCTTTTTTTTTTTTTCTCTGAACACTGAACACAAGCGTAGCTGCTATTGCTATGATAACAATTCCTAAGCAGCAAAACACACCACGAACAAAACAAGATTATCAATGAGAATTTGAAAGTAAACAGTTATAGATTTTCTCTACAGTTGTAGGTTTGAGGGACAAAACACTGATTAATCTTAGTGCTATCTAAGACATAGTAGTGCTATTTTTTGTGCACAAAGACGGGAACAAGGGAGAAATATACATATTTATACGTGTGTCTGTGTGTGTACAGATTGAGACTGTATTGATTGGTGATGGTCAGGAGTATTTTTAAAATATTTGGTTTATTTTTTGTGTATGTCTGTAAAACAAATCACTTTTTTCAAGTGCTATTTAAATGTACTGTATAATTATTAATATTATTATTATACGAAGGTGAAGGAAAAGTGCATTGGTTTAATTCCATGTACAGCAACATGCAGCCTTCAGTAAAAGCACATTTATCCCAATTTTTGAAAGCAGAGCCTCATCATCATTCAGTACCTTCCAAAATAATCCACACTGACAAGGTGTTTTGCTTTCTCATTTCCCCCCTCAAAGGTGTCGTTGCATGCATTACACAGGGCCTGTCACTCTTACACAATACAACATCCACACACAAATACACTCCATACAAATACACACACTTCTTTCATACCTTCTGCTAACCAAACACAACAGAATGACAAGCACCGCTGAAGACTCACTCAAAGATCTCGGCTGTAATGAAAGGCTGTGTTCAATCACACTCACTGACTTCACACAACTTCTTCTTGTGATGTTTAGTGTCATTTTGGAGGAAAAGGAAAAACAAACTACTTTCTGGAAGACTCATCAGATGAAAATAGACCTGTAATTGGACACAATCAAGTGGAAAGAGATGCAAGACAAATACAGGAGGGGAGAGAAGGAGTGTGGTGACACACGGGTGAGAAGAAAGAGAGGACACAGTGTAACACCACTGAAAATGGCCAGTAATCACTGGGAATCCATTTAGCTTCTGTAGGATTACTTCATTTTATATACCTTGTGTGTATCTCCGTCTGTTCTACTGTACAAAAAAGGAAGCAGGAAGCCTGTGCTCACACTGAACATGGAAACGCTACAAAGATTGCAGAGCTTTCAAAGCAGAGCTGCTTGGACACACTTTGTCCAGCAGTTCTGAGAGAGAGGCCAGGATCCTCCTACTGGCACAGGCAGCCTGTCGCACCTCAGTGGCAGCCTGTCGCACTCTGTCAGCAGCTGAAAGACTCGCCTTAGGATGGATGTTGAGCAACTGCTTTCTAGTTTTGTGTCATTTATTCTGTTTAATTACTTCTGCCAAGGAGGTTGTGATTTTACCACTTTTCAAATAAAAACAAAACAGAAAATACACTGCATGCTAATCCTCCAAGTTATTACTGTTATGACATCCGACATCCTCCGTCCTCTTCAAAACTAATCCACCCAGTAGCTATGGGAGAGAGTAAACTTTTTTTTCTTTAGTGTGGTTGTGATCAGAAGCCTGAGTTCACTGGATTGTGAATAATGGAGCGATAGGCTCAATTTGAAGTTCGCCAGCCAAGAAGGATGGAAAAGGTTCCTGTAGTGTGTTGATATTGCAGGAGGGAGACTTTACAGTCAACCCTCTGTTTAAATAGGTAATGATGTGCTCAGACGTCTTGGATCAGATTAGCAGAGGCACTACCTTTTTGATGATATGTCGGGCTGTCAGGTCTCTCGGCTGCTGCGCTGCTGCCTGTTTCTTCCTCTCCACTTGAAATTAGCAGAGAAAAAGTAACTTGATCACAACTTAGATCACTACAAGGACCACAGACCAAGCTGGATTCTTACATCAAATTGAGCTTACATATATGAATAGAATTTGTTTCATTTGTTTGTTATTAAATGTGATCACTATATTCTTTCAACAAATTGCATTGCGACAAAGCAGCTTTGCCCCTCAGCTCTGCAGCTATTACTCCCACCTGTTGGTGCTGTGTCTGTACTGACACAGCACCAATCGTTCATTTAAGTGCTTAACATCATCTTTCACCACACAACACCTCCATAGCATTCACACGTTCATTCATGTCTCCCTCAAATAACCACACCACGAACTGTCTGTGTCTCTAAACATACAGTACTTTATGTAAACAGCTTCTTATTTGCTCTTAATGTTATTTGGACTGTCAAGTCATTTTCTTTTGCCTTGTGTAAGAGTCTGTATTTTGCAGTTTCATCAACCCTATGTCAAAACCTCATGTGTGCATGAAACTATCAGCAGGGCCAGAGGAAAGCTTGGACAAATGAAAACAGAAGTAAAAGAAACGTATGGCTAAGACTTTTCTGTTACACTAATAAATGTTCATTTTGTACACTGAGCAAGGATATGGAAACAGTCACAGGTAATTAGTAATGGCACACATTAAGTGGATGACAGTAAAGCATGAATGTGTGTTCCTGAACAGAAGGGGGACAGTGTATTTCAACAAGATAATGGCATTTCTTGTGGTAAATGCAGTGTGGTTAAGGCTTTGTCAGTCACAGCACATGTGTATTTAGCATACGTTTCAGTAAAACCCTATGACTCCTACCTCAGGCCCAATCTCAGTTCTTCCAGGTACATCTGCTGCTTGGTTTCTGTTCCTGGCACAGACAGGATGTTATTCAACCTGTTCACCATCTGTGCAGCTGAAAACATTTTAAAAATGTTAGTAATTACACATCACCTCTAAGATATATACCTTCTTCAGAAGCTTTTGTGAATTGTTTGACATTACAATTGACATGGAATGTGCAAGGTGCATGGTAATAATCATTATCTGAGTGTTTGAGTTTGGACAGAAAAAAAACACATACCTTATTTGTCATGAGGCAACATGGCCATGTTTTTGACATACCATCATTTCATCCAGCACTGTGTTGTTGTTGGTGGCATACATGTTCTATAGCCTCTTATCAAACCCCTTACTTTTGTGAAGATGTTGAAGAGAATCACTTAGATTTTGGTCCAGATCCTGAAAATAGCATAATAATTCTGCTGCTAATAAGCATCCCTTTAGCAGTCTCTCAATTGAATGGGATTAAGGTAAATATGAACAACAGCTGCTTTTTACAGTACAGTACAGTACAGTACAGTACAGTTCTGTGCAGTTCTCACAGGAGAACCTCTGTTATCATTTAGTTTCAGTTCATTAATGATACTTGTTTTAGTTTGGCTTCACATACCTCACTTTACTCCAGGCTTCACTGACCGGTGAAGAAACAGACAAAGCATTTCTTAAACAAACATTAAGTCTGATACACATTGTTACCATGCAGTACTGCTGTGTGTAAAGTGTTACTGAATGATGCAGTTTCTTCCTAACTATGCTGGTGTCACAGTGCCATCAACAACTTATAAAAGGACTGTAGAGGCATGAAATTCCCAACTGATACTAAAGTTCTTCAAAGGTAGGTGAGATCGTTACGTAGCACTTATATATTTGATTGGGTACTTTTGTGCAGCCACAATCAATGTCTGCACAAAAGTACAGGTTGACTTCAGTCAGTCTGCACAAAAGTACAGGTGAACTTACAGGGAGAAGACTAAGAAGCCTGACATCTAGTCTCTCTGCCACAGTATGAAGTCAGAATCTCCAAGTGCTGCACTCTGGAAACAACAAAAGCCTAACAGTTGCAGACATGCATTTCATTCCATTCATTTTGTGATGTCAACAAACAATTACAGTGATCACATGGCAGCACTAATGCATGCAGCGTACACTACTCTAAATATCTTAGCTGAACCAACACTTTATACAGATCATATGCAGATAACTTACACGATCCATAAGCCATGACAGAAACTATGTGGATTTGCCAAGTAATTCCAGAGGACACACACTGTGGTGATAACCCTGCCAGAGGTGTCCTTAACTTCTCCTGAGTGATGCCTACAAGTGAAAAATAATCCAATTGCATGTGTAATTCCCATATACACCAAGACACTCAACAAAACCTCAAACACATATTTGAAATATTTAACTTCATATAACAGCTGCCATGTATTAATTGGAGAAGTCCTCTAAATGAAGGTTTTATAATAAAGATCATTTTCATAGTGAATCTCGCTTTGTCAGTGTCATCAGTGATGTACCGCTGGGGTGAGAATGTGTTGACCTTTTCCATGGCTGACTTTGACACTGTGTATGAGGTTTGCTCAAATAAAAAATTGTGTACTATCATTTCATTAAAAATTACCAATTCAAAACCACTTCTTTACTTTTACACTGGTAAAGGTTTATCCCTTGTGGTTCTGGTGTTTTTTCCCTTCCCCCTGTACTTCCTGTCTCCCTCCCATCTGTCTCTGCCTGTGTATGTGTTTGTATATGTCTTGTGGGCGTGGTGCTCCTCATTCCCCTCTGGTTGCCTGATTGCAAATCCATCTCCACACCTGCCATTCATCTACTCATCAGCCCTGCTGTAAAATCTTCCCTGATACCTTCATCCACTCTTTTCCAGGTCGTTGCTTCAGCCTGTTTGGTATCAAGCGCTCTCGGCTGCTTAGAATTGTATATTCTGAGTTAATCTTCTTGTGTATTCTGCTCTGCGCTAACCACTGTTTCTCCGTGCCTCGGGATCATCTCATGCTTGCCTGTTTGCCTGCTCGACTCTCCGCCTGCCTCGATCGTCACTCAGCTCACCTCCTCAAAACCTGCTCATCTCCTCCGGCCTCCAGCTTCTCTCAATCCCCGGCCTCTCCTGCCAGCTCCTCAGCTCATTCTCCTGCTTGCCAGTCAGCAAAGCCATCCAACCACACTCACTGCCCAGCCTACATTCCCCGCTCTACTCAGCCCGGCCATTAACCCTTTTCCCCCCTTACCTCAGCTTTCGCCAGCTGGAACCCTCACTTCCCCACTTACCATCAATTGCCTAAGTTTTTTACAATAAATCTTTATTTGATTATCTTTACTACGAATGTGTTCTGCAACTAGCTTCACCTTCACAACAGCAGTATTAGTGAATCAGACTTTTTCAAATAATAACATATTACATATGCACATGCTGAAGGTTGCTGCATGTGCGATGACTCCTACCTCAGGCAGAATCACTTCTTCCAGGTACATCTGCTGCTCGGTTTCTGTACTTGGCTCAGACAGGTTGTTATTCAGCCTGTTCACCATCTGTGGAGCTGAAAACACTTTACAAATGTTAGTAATCACACATCATCTCTAAGAACATTTACAGCAATAACAATGTGCAGCTATGATGCTAACTGCATCTTCAGTTGTGATTGATAAATTGTGGCACTGGTCATAGTCTGTGGGTGTAATCGTAATGACATGACATACAACGACAAAACTGAAGACAACAAAGTTTAGCATGAGGTCGGAGTGACTAACTCATGACTAACTTAAAGAAAGATATTCAGTTGTTTAACCACTGAACTAGATGTCAGACTCTGACCTTTTAAACCAGTCAACATATGAAAACTATTATATCATTAAACACATGGTGGCTGCAATTGTACACGGCATTGAAAGGCCACCAAATGATTTTGTGTGTCCACACAACATCGGTGTATGTTATGAACATGTTGTCATTGCCAAATTATCATTGAAGAATGAAAAGATTAATAGTGAGACATGCATGCATCTGCAAACAATTCTGGTGAAAGGACTCACCTGAGGATTAAAACAAAAACATGGCATAGTGGCCTAACTGCAGTGGTGTGCTGCACAGCATCATCATGTTTTTAGGGAAAGGGATTGTTGATTAATTTTCTGATTGTGGAATTCAACAAGAACTCTACCCCCTTATCACAAGTGTTAATGAGTTAAACAGACTGTGAAGTACACAACTACTCTGGTGCACCTGTGACATATCTTTAAAAACTTACGCTTCTTGTGATTCTTTTGATGCAAAATATTTCAAGATACTGTCATAACATCCTTGAAAGAAGGTGCATGTCCCTCTTCATTTATGTAAAATTGAGCCACTTGGAACCAATTGTGCTGAAGACTGGTGGTTTGCATAGCCAATTAAATTCTGAAAATGACAATATGCTGGTTCAGTGAGTGGCTTTATAGCCACAACAAAGAAGTTTACACGTAAAGCGAACTAACTATATTACTGTATATTTCAACATAAATAAGCTTTAGTTATGATGACACATTTTCTTTCCCTATGTTTTTCCCCACTGATTCAGCCAGCAAGAGGAACTATCAGAAACCTTATCAGTTGACGAACGAATGGTTGTCTCCAAAGCCCACACTGGGCTTAAACAATATACGAAGCGTGAGCCTGTTTGCAAGGGGATGTAAACTCTACAGCAGACTCCAGAAACTGTTATAAGTGAGACTTTTTTTGTCTAAAAGAGAAAGTTCCAGGAAAAAGTGGAAAGGGGCTCAGTTCTGAATTGGTGATGGAGCCAGCTGACACACAGCACTGGCTACAAGCTCTTTGTTGACAGTATCTACAGAAGCCCCACCCTTTACCGTCCCCCCGACAGAATTGGATCCCCCAAAACCAAAGTTTGGACTAGCATATATTGTATCAGGAGGGACTCCCTCCACTTTGTCCAATGGCGAGACATGAGGGACATCTTCCTGTGTTTGGCAATCTACATGACCCAGATTCCTGGGGTACTGCAGAGTCCTCCACAAGACCCAGAAGATGTTCTTTTCCCACTTCATGGATATCGCAGTTGTGAACACCACATCCTCCACAAAGAACTTGCGAAAGGTAAAGAAGACATACCTAAACACAGGAAGGTCTTCAGAGTGACCCTAGGCCAACGAGCTGGCACTGGGGGGTCTCTCTCCCCATCCAGTATCATCCCAGCTCACTCCACATGGTAAGAAATGGCTAATCAAAGTTTTTCTTAAAGTTTTTCATTTTTATGTTTGCAAACATCAACAGATCATTTATTACCTTGTAAATCCTGTTTCTGTTCCCAGTTTAAGACTTTATTTTGCAAACCAGAAAGAAACAGACAGAAGACTGACTCCGAAGGTGATAGTGGGCGGAGGAGGCTGGCAGGAAGAAAAGGAATCAGGGAGAGTTTTGTCACTTCATGAGAATAAATGGATACTGTTCCTTGGATCATTTTAACGCATCATAAACTCTCCCCCTCTCTCGCGTTCCCTCCTACCTATCTTTTTCTTTCTGCAACTCTCTCTCTGGTTTCATTTGAAAGATGCATGCCTCAGAGGTTTGAGTAATATTCCCAACTGGCTGTCAGATTTCATATGAGGCGGCTCCCCCACCCACCCTAACACAGCATCCAACCATTGGCCTTTGTTAAACGGAAGAGTGGAACCTCAAAGAGATGCAGTATTAGAGGAAATCTGTGTTGGACAGCAGAGACAGACGAGACAAAAGAGTGGAGATAAATACAAAGTGTGAGAATGAACCATCAAGAAGCATGACTGTTTCTAATGTCTTGTCATTTGAATCCTGCTGATCAATGAGTTTAACTTACAGAAGCTCAACTCATGATACCTCAGTCCTCAAAAGTGTATCTCCTGCTCATTTAATGTCACCACAGTTGCATTAAACCCTCATACAGTATCACTAAAATCTTTTTAAAGAAACTTTTTTTGATTTGTGTTCCTTCATATACACCCACGTATGTCAGATTTTAGACATTATCAAATCAGTACCGGGGCTTTTATTTGATGCCTGAGACATCAAACACTTGATAATGCCAAGAGTCAGAGTCACCTGTCACATATAGTGGCTCCAAAAATATACTGTACATTCAAAGAAGTAAAAAAAAAAAAAAAAAAAAGTCAGAAATGATGATATTTTCAGACTGTTATGTAAAAATTGTTTAATTTAATGAAGTTATTTAGGCCCTATGTTTGCGCAGCCTTAAAGAAATAGATATAGATTAAAATAGACATTGTTCTGTTCAGCTCAAGATAAAACTAAAATCTTCAAAAGACAAAAAAAAAAAGTGGAAAACTAGACATACATGTATTTCATATATATATATATATATATATATATATATATATATATATATATATATATGAATATAGGAATAGGCGTCATGGTGGC
>JBBMJY010000002.1:2919059-2943828 GCA_037833715.1 Toxotes lorentzi | reverse complement strand
TATATATATATATAGTGTTTTTTGACAGGTGACACAGAAAACATCTATACCAAACATATACACAGCCTTTCACTACAGTGAGATTCAGTGGTGGAAAATGACTTACTTAGACTGTGTTAGCTTCACTTTTGTTGGACTTTGGATGGGGTTAATTTGAATAACAGAAAGCAACACTACATTTTCCTTTCATCCAGCTGCTCTGCAAAGCCAATCAGATACTTGGTAATGTGTATACACTGTCAAGAAAGAGGTGTCGACATGGCAACCACAACAACGGATATCAGGAAATGGACACACAAACGAAGCAGAGGAGGAATGGAGTAGAGGAGAGATGGGTCCAGACATGAGACAACATGAAATCACTGGAGAATAATATGGACGAGCCAGTTGCCCCAGGGAGGAAATCAGAGGCACTTCAGTGAGTGTAATGCCAGTGTTTCACAGATACATGACACTGGACAAGACTCTTCCAACTTTCACTAAGTTTGTGGATTTCTCTACACGAGGAGACAGGACCCTGAACCTGCTGTATGCTAATGTCAAAGAGGCCTGATGATTCAACCTTGCACATTATCTTTTGCACATCTTTTCCTATTCACTCACTATGGATTTATTATTATTTACATTTCAAAGTAGTTTTTTATTTATTCGCTTCCTCTTTCTGGCATGTTGTGCAATTTTATGAAAGCAGTTTGGGGATCAATAAAAGTTTTCTGACTCCGATTCTAAAATAAATCCAATTTTTTTGGGTCTGCTTAGACACACCATTAATAAAGGTAGGTTTTGGCAGGAAATCTACATTTTCTGCTGAAGGTGTCAGCGGCTTTGGCCACTATTTACCATACTGTATCTAATATGCACATTAGCCAAATATAGTCAGACCATTCTTTACAAAAAAATAATAGACACAGCAAAAACCAGACGGAAAGTGTAGGAGGAAGAGGTAGAAAAAAGAAACGGAGAGACTGAGAGCCTGCAGTCCACCAGCCCAACCAGTAGTCAGTAATTTGGATTAAAAAGGTCAGAGCAGCTGATGACTCCATCCATCTAAAATGGCAGCTGACCTGTGAGAGTGGGTTTGGGGTCAGGGTGGATTAGAGAGAGAGCGAGAGATACACAACAGCATCACAGCGACGGGTGTCGACTGTTATAGCTCCGACGCAGAAAACATAGGGGTCTAGCTGGTGTTTCTGCTGTGATCACGGTCAACCTGAATGTGTACAATTTCTCACATACTGACTCGCCTTCTTCATTCCCTGTTTACATTTCATTAGGTCGATTATGCGTCCTAATACCTCTCCTTCATCTCATCTCCAGTGAGAAGCCACAACAGGCTTTCTGATGGCTCAATCCATCTAACATGGCAGCTGACCGCTGTGAGCATTCACAGGAAGAGAGAGGTGGGAAGAAGAGACAAGAAAACGCAGATGCAAACAACATGTCAAAAGATGAAGAAGGACAAACACACATGGTTTTAGAGAAGAAAACTAGGAGACGAATCACCACAAGAAGAATCAGCCAGATGGAAAACAAAAAACAAAACCAAGGCTCGTATTTTAGACAGAGCTGTGGATTTTGAGTTCTGTTTGAAGGTCTATGTGCTGTACCGCCATCATATCTAATACACCTCTCCACCACAGGCTGTCTGCTGATGGTTTCATCCATCTAACATGACAACCAACCTCTGAGAATTGCTTTGGGGTCGTGGTGGTCAAAGTTAGAGAAAAAGAAAAAGAAACATAAAGAGACAGAGAATGATGAGTTCATTGCTCTGTAATACAGCATTGATAATGAATGATCTAATCAAGGATCAGTGACATGATGGGGCCATGTAAAATGTTATGACAGTTAAACAAATTCCTGCCTCCAAAAGAACCTTACAGTCTACCAGTAAATTGCATGGACAACATGTATAACCCTGGAGGCATTTCTTTAAAAACACCAGAACCTTTCCTCGCACCGAAAACTCTAAACTCTCATGTGAGATGCTCATTTTGTCTGCCTCTGAGATCCTGCTGGTACTTTTCCAGTGCCATTCCAACCCAATCACCAGTCAAAGTCATGAAAACTATTATTATTATTAACAGGTTGAAGCCACATCAAGTAGTTGTTAGAAGGTAACACTCCACCAGCTGTACTGTGTATCTGACCAACCAAATCTAGGAAGGATCATCAAATGTGTTCAATACTTTTCAACGTGTCTATTTTAAAAATGAATGTTTTGCAAATCTGTAATTTGTGGGGTTCCCCAGGGGAGTATCCTGGGAACATTATGATTTTAAATCTGCATGGTCACATGAGCTATTTCATTTTGCACATGATGTTGTGTTGAAAACATTGCATTAAGATGAAACTGAAAGTGAAACAGCAATTATCATTGATTCTTACACAGCAGTTTTTGATTCCCTCTGTGTTTACCTGTTGCCTTGAAAAATCCTGTATAATGTAAATTTCCACAACACTAATTCCAACAACAGTCATGACATGTTGACTGTGTTTTATGCCATTTATGATTTATTAAACACATAGACTGGGCAGGTGAAATCTCCACTTTTTTTATCACACACAGGCAAAATCAATTATGTAATTAATAACCATAAATTAGTAATAGCTGCAACCCCAAAGCTGGCATTCTCAGTAGGCTATTTCATCATAGTGAATGACCAGGATTAGCAACATTAGCGTGTATCATTCTTTAAAAAATACTGCTGGGGCACTAGGTCAATGCTATTTTGACAATGCTGCCACCTTCTATTACACAACAAATCAAAAACCAATTTTGACTACTCACAATAAGCTCCTCAGGTTTTTATCCTTCACTTACACATCTGGCACATAAATCAAATTTACATTTTAGAGAAAAAATCCATTCAAATAAAATTAGGATTTCACAAAATTGTAGAAAACGTAGTTCTTGATTTTATCAAACTGCAATTATTATGTGACAAGAGAGACCTCAACTACTGTTATAGTTTCCAAGCATTAGGAGGGTTAGGGCTATACATGGGCAGTATTTTGGACTAACAGCAGACAGAGAAGGGTTTTAAGTAATAATAAAGTCTGTGTTTGGTTGTCAGGGCTTTATTTATTAATCTACCTTTCTATTTGATTTTTCTTTGTAGTTCATAGCAAGTGAGCAACCAACCTACAATCACAGTGCTTTACAAAAAAATTGGGACTCAAGCGTGTATGCATGCATTGCTGACTTGTTTATAATTGTCTGAGAGGAATTTCAATCTCAGTTTCATCTCAGGGCCTTTTCACCACTACTGACATTTGAATTATTTAAGACTTCAGTATTAATCTAAATAATGCATCTGATCCTGTCAGAGTGACTAGCTGTCAGTTATTGACACATTTGTCTTCAATCGATTTCTACATGGAAAGACTCATAAACATTTCTGATCTGGTCCTGGCTTGTTGCAGTACTGTTTCTGATCTAACGGTTTTGTCATGTCTCTCAGCTCTGTCTGATCATATTTTCATGAATTTTTGATGTGAGCTGCCATATCTACCACCTAACTAACACCATAACCAGTCACCCGCTTAAGAGTTTACAGCCTCTGTGAGGCTATCGCACATTGGTTCCATGAGATGAATCCTACTGCCAGAATGCTAACTTCTAATATTGGATGCTAGAAGGCATCAATAAGGCTACTACCACTAATCCAAAGGGGGGCAAGAATATCTGAACCAAATTTAATTTGTCAAGATATTTCAATTTGAACAAAAACACTGTGGCTGTTGTGGAAAGCACATGCTCAGTTCAAAACATTTGAACTCTGACTTAATCCAAAACTAAAGCATCCAAGCACTTTACAGTGTATGTGAATAAAAAAAAAATATTTTAAAGGGATTGGCTTTTTTTTCTTTCTTTTTTAAAATTTGTTTTGTCTGAAATAACTTTCCATTTCACTGTTGCTTCATCTTCTTGGATGTCTATCAGATGTACTTTGTTTTGTAAGGAGCATGTAAAGCCTTTTAGACTCCAGACTGTGTTAGAATGTTAGTGCTCAGCAAAAGAAGTTAGGTGAAAAGATTTAAAAAGGAGAGACAGTGTGTTAAAGATATAAAGCATTACAACAAGAACGTAAACAGGTAAACAGGGTCTTAATGTTCCTATGATAGTAGATGATAAGTGACAGAAGAAAAAAGAAGAAAATATTTTATACCTGTTAAACAGAGATATAGTTGGTATGAGATGATAAATTTTGATTTTAAAAGGTTTGCATGTATTATCTTAGGATAAAGGAGGCAGGTTGATTTTTATTTCTTATGAAATTAACTGGAGATGGAATTAAAAATAATATATTAAATATAACTACAAGTTTAATGAGCAGTTCAGCTGAAGTTAAAATTATTCTAACACTAATGAATTTTTTGGGGGGAAATGAGTGTAAAACAACGTGATGTCATTGAAGAAACCGAATCAGTGGATTAAGTGTAAGATGTGGATTTCAGCCCTGCGGGTATGGGTTTTCAAACTTTTTCACTTCAAATGTCTTGGCTTGCTTACATAAGGCATGGATAATTATCATTGCCTGAGAAATATTAAATGAAGCCTTGAAGAATCATGCCACAGAAGTGATAAGGAGGTCAAAACCATTAATTTACAGGAGAAGAAGATCTGATCAAAGGCGTATTTCACAATTATTGCATATATTCTAAACACGTGAGTTGACTCTCAGGACACATACGGTATGAACATAGCCTTTAGCACTCTGACATGGCTGTGGAGCATTAAGCAGAAATAAAAACCTGGGAAAAAAACACTCAGGCACAATGACTCCAACCTTAAGCAACTGTATAATAGGCTGAGGTAATTCCAGGAAAGTACAATGTAGTGTTTTGTTTGCAGCGAGTATCAGTATCTTGAAGTCGGCCGGGTTTGAAACCAGGATCCTGTAATCACATTCACAATGCAGTCAAAATGATTGTGGATTATTTACCTTGAGGGGCTCTTCATGGATCTTCACAACAGCCATCAATGGTCTCCAGACCAGGTAGCACTTCAAAATGATGCACACACACAGACACACATACCCACCAGCAAACTCACAAACCTTCACTCACGCACAAGTACAATGTGTATCTGCCTCTGGTCACTTCAAAGGCGGGAGAAGATGTGGTGGAGTGGTAGACCCATGTGATGAGAACAGGAAGGTACCCAGCCCTCAACCAGGTGGTGAAGACTGTACTTACAGTCTTCCACAGTCCTGTACTGGAGCCATCATTTAGCGTAATGAACTGAATATTCAACACCAGAAGAACCAACGTGAAATGTCAACCTTCAGTACTGTTTGGACTGTGTTTCCACTACAGTTGAGGCAAAAGACAGGAGCAGAGATGTCTGGACAAAAAGATGTGAAGTTTGTGAAGGTGGAAAAAAATCTAGGGAAACTTGTTTGTTTATGCTATGGAGTATGTTAAGAAAATTAAAATCAGCCCGATATTTAATTATCTGATTAATTTAAATTCTCAAATATCAATATCCGACAGCTGTCTGTATCAATCAGGCTTTAGTGAGTAGTCTTAAATGTTTAAAGCCACATATTATGGATAAATTATTGTTCTACTTTCTGGTGTTAAACTGCTGACCAGGTGTCCCAGTACAGGCCTTAAAAGCACACCTGAAGCCAACTGAAAACCAGTATTTTCAATGGCCATGTCGTAAGCTATGTTTGCTACAGTAGTGTGTTCTCCACAGAAGGAATAAGGCAGTTGATCAATTTTGTATTCATATTCACACACCGCCACAAATGTGCCGAAGGCCTAAAGACAATCTGTAATTGTTTAACTAGGAAGGGTCCTTTCTATCTGTTCTAATTATGCAGTGTACAGCAGTCACCCTTGGGCAATATGACAAAATGTATAGTGTAAGTTGGTGTAGACATCGTCATATGCCTGGAAGCCACACGAGGAGAGGATCTGGGAGGGAACAAAGGAAGGAGATGAGGAAACAAAGAGCAAGCAGCATTGAAAGGGAAGATGAAGGGTGTGGGGAATGAAGGAGAAGGATATGCAAGGGAGAGAGGGAGGGAGGAAAATAAAAAGTAGAGGTAAAATCCCTCCTTGGACTGGTTTGAGGCAGGGAAGAAGCAAGATTTAGGGAGAAAGAAACACAAAGAAGGAAGGAGTCCAACAAAAGTGTTTTAGGTGAACACAAACCTTGAAACACAGATGAGGAAAATTACTATTCAAATAATGTTACAATAATTATGTTAGAGGAATGATACTGCAGGTAAACAGCTGGCAAGGGTTTGTGTTTAACCACTGAAAACTGTGGTTAATGAAACATTTTGTGAATTGTTTTTGTTTTCTTACCCAGAGTTAGAGCAGAAGATATATAACAATTTGATGTAGCTGCGTTTATCATTGTGTCATGACTAGCCCCTAAGGGGGCTGTTTTCTGAGCCCTTGTTTTTTTTGGAACCCTTTTGTGGACTCTTGGACTCTTGTTTAGTTTAAGTTTTGTTCATAGTTCCAGTTTTATTTTGAAATCATGGCCCTTGTGTATCTTGTCTTGTTCTATTTCCTGTCTTTGGCTTGTTTCCCGCCTTTGTGATTGTCTGCTCCGCCCTAATTGGTTTCACCTGTTGCCCATTGCCTGGTGTATTTAAGTCTCGTCGTTTCCCTGTGTTCTTGTCCGTTCGTCTGTTTCCATGCTTGAGTCTGCACCACATCAAGTCCCTGTGTTTATTCATGTTCCTGTGCCTTGTGTTTTCCCCTCATGGACTTACCTTGGTTTCCTGTTTTCATCTAAGAACTTTTGTATTTTTGTTTTGTTTTGTTCCTGAGTATTTTTCTCCCTTGTGGATGATTTTTGGTTAATTCAAAGACTTCTAGTTCTCACATTCTGCCTGTCTCGATTTTTGCGTTTGGGTCCAAGTCCTTGCCCCCCACTATGGAATCTGCAAAACTGCCTCAACTACAAGTAGAAATAAATAAATAAATCAGTGCTTTCTTGATTTATACGTACTGTACTGCATTGGTTAACATGCTACTTCCCAATACTTGAAAGAGTTACAGCAGTGTTCAACCTTAATTATGAGGGCAGGACTTTTGAGAATCTGCACAGAAACTGTTGGAAGGAGTATGTTTCGTTTTTTTGTTGTTTTTTTTTCACTTTAGATGGAGCTAGCTTGCAGTTTCCCTGTGTTTCTGGCCTTGATGATGAGGTTGGGTAATTAACCAAACTATCTGTGTGCAGAACGCACAGAGATGTATTTGATATGGATCATCTGACTCCGGGTAAAACAAGCATATTTTGGTCACAGTGTCAGACAGTTCCTTTAATATGAGCTTAGTCTGATGTTATAAAAATGGTTAAATTCACTGCACATATTCACACATGGATAACTATCAATGTCCCATACTGTTAATTGTGCTACTATGTCAAACAATTGCCGGTTCCATCTGTGTGTCCTCTATTCAACTCTTTTGTTGTGGTAAAATGTACCTTCCTCATTCTGTGTGCAGAACACAGAACATATGCAGTGAAAGAAGACAGAGTCAAGAAAAAAAATCAGAAGGTACATTTGGGAGAAAAAGAAGCAGAAGCAGGATGGTTACTTGATGTCTCAGGAGACTGCGGTGGCTGTGGGAGGACATGACAGACATCTTGGAGGAGAGTTTTCAGTCCGTATGTTGCCTGTCAGGCAATAAAGCTTCGCCCTGTTGCACACACACCCAGGAGAACAGACATTTATAACGGAGCTGTTCTGAACATGGAGAGCACACACACACACATATATTGATGGACTCACACACCCTCACTCATGCATGGAAAACCACACACACAGGAGAGGAGGGATTTACAACTGAAATGTTGTTAACATGGGGCCTCTTGTGGAATACAAACACATGGCTGATTTTAAATCCAGAGTGCTGTACAACCCTGAAGCAATTTTAAACACTCGTTTTGTGCAGCAGACGGCTTCTCTACTCTTGCAGCCATTACATGCTGTTGAGTAACAAATCTTACTCTTTATGTAACGAGGGAATTTATTTTTACAATACTATGAAGTTGTGTGGTTTTGTATAACTGTGATTAATCCAGAGAATAGAGAAAGAGATGAGGAGGCCTGTCACTCATGACAGCATCACACACACCTTAGAGATCCGCTTAATTGGAACATATGTCACATAATACTGAACCAGAATCTGTCTTTTCTTTTTTTGTTGTTGTTTTTGTTTTTGTTCTTCAGCCAACTGCCAAAATAGATGTTTTACATATATATTAATGAACATTTATGTGATCTTTTAAGCTTGACTGTTACACATTAAAAATACTTCTGTAAAGTACTCGTGTATTAATACTTAATATCACATGTTTTATTTTTGTATAAATAACAGATTTTTGCACTTTTGCATGTTCATTTAGCTCATTTGAAAACATGCAAACAAAGCAAAGAGCAGAAGATGCATTTGACTTGACAGCATAATAAACTGTGAACTGATTTGATAAATTCAAACAGGATATACTATCGTCTATGTTGTCCTACTGAAAAGATAGAGGCAATGGCAATCTCCTCAAAGATCAATGACAAAGAAAAAAAAAAGATGATTAATGCTGAAGATGCAAGTGTTTTGCTTTCATTGGATAATTTCTCACTTGTTTTTCTAAATCAAAAACTTTTACTAGGAACGATTTTTAAAATAATTTTTTTTTTTTTTTTTTGTGTGTGTGTCTTATGCATGGTGCAGACACATCTTGTAAACCACAAACAGAGATGTTAAGTTAAGTGTATTGAAAAAAATTTAACTCCAATGTAGGTCAGAAAAATTACAATTAGATATTTTCGTCAAAGGGTTTAGCCTTAGCATGTACATGCTGCTGCTACAAACCATTCAAACAAACTTTCAGCTCTTTCCCTGCATTAATTGGGATCCAGGTGCCTGAATCCTGTTAAAAACCCTTTAAGTCCAAAACTACACTACTTGAGCATCAATGAGCTGTCAAAGCTTATTTCTTATCCTTCAGCTGTGAATCAAGTAACCCTGCTACAGGCTTTTGGTTTGCTGCAATAAAATTCAATGATTGTACTAATTAGACTACTTATACTAATAATGTGTAATATTACATGGACGGGGCCATAAATTTAATTATAATAGCCTTCACCAAAGAGCTAAGCCTTCACACATAAATCCTGTTAAACATGAAATATCTTTTAAATCGCCAGGGAACCTTCAGCCTCCTTTCATTTAGTACAAAAAAACACTGCTGCAATACACAGTAATTGTCAAGCCAAGCTATAGTAGAAGCTATTAAGCTTCAAATCAGAGACCAACAAACCAACAAACCAACAAAGCCTGAATTTAAAATCTGAAGAAAAGGCAGAAAGTGTGATCAAGAAACAAAAAAACAAAAAAACAAAAACAAACCAAAAAAGCACTCTTAATATACAGGGAACAGAGAGTAAACACACACACACACACACACACACACACACACACACACACACACAGAGGCCCTAATATGGGGATTATTAATTGACAAAATGAGTTTGACGCTGGTTTGATAGATGTGCAGAGCCGAGCAGAAGGCAGACCTAATCACTCTGGGTCTAAATGGATTCATTATGACAACCAGCGTGACATGCTGCTACTGCTACTGCTGCAATGCAGAGAGAAAGGCAGAGGGTGAAGGAGGGAGTTGACTGGAAGCCTAATATAGCACAATAACAACAATAAAGCCAGTTCTCCCTTTACGTCAGGACAGTACACTAAGCTAAGCGGTGTACAGTGAAGGAAAGACAGTAAGCACAGGTTTTATGTTGTATTTTGTTGTATTTCATGGTGATGACATGTATATGGAACTAACTACTAGCTTGTCTGAATGTGATTTCAGCTAGCTGGTACTTTATCATGTACCATACATGTAGCCCTGCACAAATAGCACACAGTGGATAAATGTGCTTATTTAACTGCAAGATGTGGCAGTATTTGGACACATTGCTCATGGGAGATTTGAATCATCAGCACAGGATAAAGTCATCTGATTAATTTAACTCATGTTCCTGGCATGAATGTCAAATTAACTCTGACAAACAGCTCCCACCTTCAGCCATTGGCTTCTAGTTTGCCATGAAGAACAAGAGGTGGGATTTTTGCAACAAGTTCTTGTACCTAAGAACAACAGCAGAGATCATTGTTTCATGCCCCAAGTTGCCTTTTTCATTGCCAGTAATCTTTGAAATCTGGTTCAAGGGATACTTTAAGATTTTGGGAAATATGCTAATTTGCCTACTTGTCGAGAGTTCATCAACTCTTCATTAATTCATGAAGGGGGGTGGGGTATGAGAAAGAGAATTATAGCCAGGGAAAATTTTGGCTAAGGTTATTACAGTAACTTTGATGAGATCCAACCCAGGGAACAGCTGCAGATCACAATGAGGATAGACCAACTTTCATCCAAACCTGGTTTGGAGATCAGCACACTCACTACTTGGTTCCTCAGGGGGGTCCAGGAAAAATCCAGGCTAAGACTGGGTAGAGAAACTGGTGTGTTCATGTAATCCCTCACTTTCTCCTCCTTCCTTTCTTCTAGGTCTTAAAGAGTTATGTCGCTCTTTTACTCTCAGCTCTCCTGCCACCACCATAAGTTAAGCATGTGCCGCCATGAAAGTGGCACTGATGTTTTCATTTATCTCCCAGCAAGAAGGCAAATAAGCATCTTTCCCAAAATGCTCAAAGATAACAGGCAACTAAAACTAATTAGTTCATGTTAGAGGATTCTATCAAATCAAAACCACATTGCACAATTGTTCTCCACGGCTTTATCCACCTCACCAAATGTTTTCAGCTATCTTGCTTTCATCTGGGTGGAAGGGAAAAGATTCTCCCCATGGTGAAGGTTATATAGCTGTTATTGTACAAGGAAGTCAACTCTGACTGTTAATGGAAAACGGTCCAGCCGGCAGCTTGATAACCTGCTATGAGACACACACTGTGAAGCCAGGTAACTCACAAAGTTACCGTCAAGACAATGTGAAGTTCTTCTGCGATACATGCCCCTGGAGCCACCTTGGATAGATCAACTCAGTGCACAACTGGGTTGAAGAATAGATAGAGATAGAAGTGTGTTTAGAGGCTGATGTTGGAAACTGGACTTGGCTCTGTACCTGTCCCTTATAAGTAAACCAAATAAACTAAACTAAAATGAGTAAATATCTTAATGAAAATATCTACTAAGCTGAAAAATAGTGCTGAATTTATCAGAAATGTTCATTGGTAAAAGTCCTGTGGAAGTATTGATTAAGGTGTGGATAGTCTTGCTGTGTGGATAGTTTTGTTTTTATTGTCCAGATCTCATGATGCATCACGCAGAAATCTCATCGCTGAGATTTCTGCCCCTACCTTAATACAATGGGATGCATGGTTAGATATATATAATATAAATATAAAAATAAAATATTTTTTTTCATAATTCAGTGGTGTTAATGAACAGAAACCTAATTGAAATCAACACACACACAAAAAAAAACACAAACAAAAAAACCAACAACAACATAAAGCCTAGGGTAAGCGCATCCTTGATCTGTCTATTTAGTCTAACCTATTAGGTTCAGACTAAGGGTCACAGCTCCAGATCTGGCTGAGGTGGCTCTCGAAGACCGCTGTGTTATTCTAAAAAAGTGTGCAACAGAGACTCTGGCACAGAGTTAGAAGAAAGAGAGACATGAAGCAGAGAAAAACAAACTGCTAAAGAGAAGGGGAGTGGGAGAGAAGCAGTGGGTAGTTGTACATGACAGCATTATTTTATCACAGTACAAAGAGGGGGCTTGCATTCGGAGCATCAGCTCTGGGACCAGCTTCTTACACTGAGACATCTGCTCAACAGCATGTGAGCATCTGTGTGTGTTTGTTGTGTGTGTGCACGTGCACATATAAACAGTAAAATCCACATTCATGGGGCTGTCTGTCGACAGTGACAGGACAGGTTTCAAAAACCCTGACCTGAGTTTGACACCGACACTTGGACTGTTTCACTTGTTGTTGAAGGCAGGTCACATTTGTGGTGAACATCTGTGGTTTGTTTTTCAGCATAGAAAACAAATAACCGCAAACTGTAATCTGGTTTTGTAGGTAATGTTTTCTATGTTTACTCCTTTGCAGTATTATATCTGTGTCAGAGTTTGACATCATGACCCCAAAAGTTGAGTTCAACAAAAATATTATGACTAATCCCAAAATGGAATAAGAGTGTTTTATTTGGGTGGACTGAGAAAACTTATATAGAGGATTAGGAGAGAGAACAACACTCAAAAAAG
This sequence comes from Toxotes lorentzi, assembly GCA_037833715.1. Lineage (NCBI taxonomy): Eukaryota > Metazoa > Chordata > Actinopteri > Toxotidae > Toxotes > Toxotes lorentzi. The sequence goes on along the minus strand of JBBMJY010000002.1, from coordinate 2,931,556 downwards.
GGACAGCTCAGCAAAAAAAAAGTCCACAATTCAGCACAAAACAAGTTTCTCAGAGCCTCGACCTTTGTTTTTTTTTAAGAGACAAGAAATATGTCTGTTTTCTTTACACAAAATGCTTGTAAGAGGACACTGCATCTCTTATGTCTTACAAATCTTAGTTATCCAAAGTGTCTCTATTTGAACCTGACAGATATTTAAATCAAAATACCTTGAGCAATCAGATCACTGGTAAAATGAAGTCATCATACCTTAAGGATCCTGACAGGGACAAAATTACTGAGTTTATCATATAGCGACATGTAATAATGAGCAATAGATATTTTCAATCTAATCACTGTGCTGTGTAAACAGCTGGATAGGAAAACCCACAGCTGACAGAGCCAGCTGATTACCAGCTTCATGAAGCGGCCATTCAGGATGACCAATGTCAGGCTCAGTGAAGCCAGATAACCCAAAGAGAGTCAGACTAAGTTGAACTTGCTGATATGCTGTAATACTCAGAGTTTTAGAATAACCATAACCCTGCTACTGTCAGGGAAGGGGACTAGGGGACTAACTGGGAGGGCAATTTAGACACAGCCACTACATTATTAGTACTTCACTATCCAGAAGGCTGAGTGCAAGAGTGCAGCCCTTGATTTGGGACACAACTCGTGACATAATCTGCTGCTTGGGGCTCAAATGTTTGTTTTCACTGTCTAAATGCCAGTTCAGTCTCATCTTTATCACAAAGTAAAGCAGGATTTGAACATGTTCTGATAGAGATTACTTCCAAAGGGTCCTTCCCCAAACTGGTCCCCCCAGTAGCCCTTCACTAGTGTCACTTCACATGAAGTCACAATCACAGCTGTGGAGGGCACTGCATGTGAAGAGGGTGGTTATGATTTCATTTCTGTCTTTATTTACACTTGAAAAGTCATTGAGGGCAGGGCCTTCATCTACTATGATACCAAGCAGCAATTTAAAATGACTTCAAAGATACAAAATGATAAAAGATAAAAGTATATATAAATACAGTTAATTAAAGGTGCAAGGTACAGCTGTGAGATAAATCAGTTAAAACTGGTACAAAGAAAAGCTGAACTTAAATTGAGTAGAGGTTGCCAAAATATTAATTTTAGGGTGCGTTGTTAAGTTCCAGATAGAAGAATGAATGTTAATTTCTATAGCTAGCTGAGCAGAGGCGGCAGTACAATAAAATATTTTATTATCAGCTTTTCATTTAGATAAAAATGAAATACTGTTATAAATTATAAAAGAACTGGTCCAAGAATTGAACTTTAGTAAAAACCCTCCAGCTAATAGTTCCCAGGTTCACCAACTGCTGTCAGTCAGACAGGAAATTCAAAACTAAGCACAAGCACTTGACCTAAAACCAACATTACTTCAATTGTGTAGAAGCAAAGAATGATCAGCTGTGGCAAAAGCGTTGGAGTGGACCACAAAGATGGCAGCACAATGTTTTTACTCGTCCCTGACAAGAATGAGGTTGATAGTTCAGGGGAAAACCATAGACTACATCTGTCTTTCAGTCTAGGAGCAGTGATTGTTGCTGGAGGAGATCATTTATGATGTAATGGAGGAGGGCACAGTCTTAATTTTAGAGATTTAATCTGTTCTGGTCGTAGATGAGACCCCAACAAGCCAAGTGACTTATCTGTCTTGGTCGTATTTAAGAGGATATCACAGGTCACATTTATTATGTCTTTAGGTGTGCTAGTAAAGAAGCATACCGATTTAGCAGAAACCTCCTAATCCAATACTGTCTTCTCTTGCCACATCTTTTGTAAGTTTCCTTGCTCTCTCTTGTCTAATGGATCAATGCTGTACCACAACTAATGAAGTTTGAATTAGGTATCTGCCCTGGCAGCAGAAATGAACCAAATTAACCACAATTTTGGTTTTTGTTTTTTCTTCTTCTTCATCCTATTTCACTCATGACAACACTGATTGCAATCAGTGTTCACTGTTTGTTCAAACTGACCGGTTGAGTGAATAATCAAATATGTGCAATGATGAAATACCATGCTATCAACATGCTAATTTTGGTGGTTCTCTCCTGAGTTATCACAAAGTATTATCCTCATCACGTTATCAGTATCATGTGCTGTTTGGCTCACTAGGTAACAATCAGAGGCTGCACCTTTTGTGTCATGTTCAGAGTCATTTCATTGCTCTCCCTGGATCAGAGCCCTCTATTTTCCAGAGGCTAATAACCACTTGGCCGCGTAGTAATGTGCGTCTGCTTTTCATGGTTGTTCATACATTTATCTAGCAGGGTGCTTTTATCAAAGTACTGTGTAATTTGTGCGGCTCCAAAGATTTTTTTAGCCTGTTTGCCAGTTAGTGGCGGTGTACTGGACACATTATTACTCATTTAGCTTGGATTTTTTGGATCTTTTTTTTTTTTTTAATTTTGCACAACATGTCTCAAATGTCAGAGTGACAAAGCACGTTCAAGAGAAACGTAAAGAAGCAAATAAAAGCAGGCCAAAGCAGACAGAAATACAAGCAACGAAACCATGATGGGTCAATAAAAGTCTCAGTAATTTGACCAATGCTGTGGAAAATGAAAGTTGAGCAGAAAATAGTGGAGGAGGAATACAATAAAGACTGCAACTGGATGAAATAAGACAATATTCTTTTAAAAACTGTTTGAGTGTTAGGGCTGTCTGTATGTCTGTCTGCTCCTGTCGTCCAGGTGGTCAGGCAGGTAATTGCAGATGAGTGGCACCTGTCAGGTCCGTCTCTCTTCCTACAGAAAAAAGCAGACTTTTTCCATACATACAGTAACATATTCACTGTCAACACATCAAGTCTCTGAGGGTGCTGGACAACAAGTAGCTGAAATGCACTATAAGATGGGACTTCATGAAAGACCTCCTGTGTTTCCATGAAGAAGAACTAAAATTTCTGACCCATGTAACTCCAACCATCCATTAGCTATACCACTTATACTTTTGAGGGTCACAGTGGGGCTAGAGTCAATCCCAGCTGACACTAGGCAACAGGTGGGTTACACCCTGGACAGGTTTTCACACAGACACAAACAACCATTCACACTCGCCTTCACTTCTGTGGCCAATTTATAGCCTATTAACCTTTTATAGTCTATTAACCTATTAACCTGCATGTCTTTGGAAAGTGGGAGGAAGCCACAGTCCTAAGTCATGAACCCGGTGTTTGAAGTGTGTTCACTGATTGTTTTACTGTTCCTGATTTAAAATCAGTGGAGACTGTTTATGAGGTTTATGACCTCTTCTATACACAGCTGTGGTGAACCTTCACAGGCAGGTGTTTTCTCTTCAGAGATCTGATTGCTCTGTCCAGCCCACATCACGTCCTCCTCTTGTTTGTGCAGATTATACATCAGATAATATTAGACTTTTGGATTTGAAATATAATGCAGGAACAGCCAAATTGGACAAAGGCCATAAAATATAAAAAGACCAAATTACACCTCTTGCCAAGAGGAAGATGACAATCTATTTTTATTACAAATAATTAAATCTGTCTCCCTGGTTTGAAACAGTGTGTGCACAGTAAAGTGCCAAGAATTAGACTGGGATCAGTCACACACAGTGAGAGGTGCAGAGTGTATCAAGACATCACCAGTGACAAAGACAGACTGATACAGACAGCAAGAGACACACGAGTTCAAGAACAGTATGTCTCCCTTTGATACATACAGACATGTGAACATAACATTTGATCTACCTACCCCAAAACTTTACCCTATTTTAATAAGAAACACATATTCAGTAGCTGATAATGTCTGGTTATCACCATGCATGATTTGATTTGTCAACACTTTTCCAACCATCTCCATTATTACTTACGCAGACTTGCTAATGACTTTCGGGGCCCTCGCATTGGAGCGGAGCCATTTCTCTGGTGAAATGCACCGATAAAATTTACAAAGTGAGCAATAATGGATGGGTAGTTTTTACTGGGTGATTAGGCTAATGGGCTTTTAATTGGCAGGAGAGAGAGCTTCTTTTGTTAAGGTCTGCAGAATCAGTGCAGTAGAGTAGACAGGAGGTGTTGAGCACCGTGCTTATCAAACACATAATGAAAAGACACCATGCAAAGGCTGCAGGTACACTCATCATTTCAATGTGAATTTGGAAAGTCATTATTTTTTAATGCTTCTTTTATCAGGCAGATGCTCCCTCGGCATATTTTGTAACAGAAAATGTCATTCACATCTCTCTCCATTAATGTATGTACAAGGACATTACCTTTCCTACGTCTGGGTTCCAAACAGTTTAAATTAAATGTGAGTGGCACCAGTTGAACATGCACTTTACCTAATCAGAACTCTTAGTCCCGAGCATGTCAATCTCCGAAAGCAATGAATCCTGTGGCAAAACAAACAAGTGGGAAACTGGTAATTCTGATGTGATTGGACGCAGCACAAGACTGCACATAGAGCTGAACCTAACAGTGGTGCTCAAACCAGCAAAGCATACCACTACTGTTAATCTCTGTAGAGCTTAGTACATTCTATCTTTGTGTTCACTATAATGTTTGGCAGAGACAGTATTGAAAAGAAAGGGAACAGGCAGGACATTCTGTGGTTTTTGGCCAAAAAGAGGTCCAGCCTGCCAGCCAGTGAGAATGACTCAGAGCAGTGTGAGAGCGAGGAGAGGAACAGAGTAATACAGAATCGAGTCAGGAGTCAGCCAAGGTCAGGACCAGACCAGCTCCAAACCCTCTTCACCAGGTCAGAAAACATTTTGGCTCAGCAAGATAATGACAACAGGTAAAGATACCTGCACTCTACATAACATGACACTGAAGTTCAGAGATGGACATGAGAGATTATTTAAGCATATTCCATGAGTTCTTGTGCCTTTATCACGATGAGGTTTAATGGCTTTGTTTTGCTGCGCAGTGTATTCTCATACCAGAGCTCTCACTGAATGTTTCAAACATTGAGTCTTTTTCTTATTTATTTTTTTTTTTTTTACTATTAGTTGTGGTTGTATAGTTGTCAGATTACATGGTTTTAGCTGAATATAAGCATGGATTTTTTTGTGGTGTGACTTTGTGTTTTAGCTACAAACTTGGGTGACAAAGATTTGAATGAAGACAGCCACAGTGAGGCTGATACAGGGGACTGTCAGCAGCCATCTCCAGAACAACCACAGTCACCAGGAAGTTATTCTGCATGTGTGGGACCTGATGATAAACTGCTGTTTTCTGGCTGCAAATTGCAGTGAGCAGATTTTAAAAGAGATACTTCTGGATCAACATTTAGGTGGTTTCTGTCCGTGTATGCTGTGATGCTGGTGGGGTTATGGGTTAGGCTATGTTTTCTGTGCAGTTTAGAAGGCAATAAAATAAAGCGCTTGAACAAGGAACAAGCATATGGATATGTTCAATGATGTGTCTTTGCTCAAAGCCAACAGCAACAAAAAAATGACTGAAGGACTGGTGACATGTATACACACCTTACTGAATAAGGAACTGTGCATGCTGTTTGGACATATACTTGGCCCCTCTGTGTAAAATGTGGCCCTTGATTTAGAAAAATCCCAAATCCAGCGGCTTATTACATATTGTGAACTCAATATCCAAAAGTGATTCATTTGTAACCGACCAACAGGGTCACCTGTCATGGTGCTGGAGGAAGGGGTTGTGTGTTGCTTTGTTCTGCCAGGCCAGCAGTTATTTCAGCAGGGAGTGATGGTAGGTGTCTGGGGCCCGCCTTACTACTATCATCAGTCCTAAAAGCCTGCACAGACTCAGATCCCCAGGTCTTGGGGGAAATCTGGGGAGGTGAGCTGCAGGGGGGTCCTGGAGTGAGTCCCAGGGAGATTGTGAAAAAAAAAAAAAAAAAAAAAAAAAAACTGAACTTCACTTTAATTTCACTTCACTGCTCTCAGGTGTGTTTAATGCAGATCATTGCCTTTCCCTGATGTATGGTTAAATATTTAGGACTATTAAACATAATTAAACCCAGGAAAGGCACTTTAGTATTAAAAGATCTGAGAGCCCCAGAGCTGGATGAGATACTTTTTATTCAGAATAATGCTCACAGGGTTTCAAGGGTAAGCACGTAGCAGTGAGAAAAAGTGTTATAAGAGTAGCATGCAGGTGGCGTTCTGCACACCCTGTGCCTTCACACCGTGCTTCAAGCACTGTGATTAGCTACCTGTGCGAGCAGTGCTACTGCTTGACATAAACATAAGTCAGAAGAGTCATTATATAATCATTTTGGTTCGGTACATAAGCTAACCGCAGCGCCTCGACTATGGCGCCTTAGCAGTGGGTGGTGGGTGACCTCTCCCAGTTGAGTGTCCACATACCCAAGTATATATATAAATGTTATGAAACCAAGATATAAATTAAATAATAACAATAACTAAAATATGCCACTACTACTCATGACACCAAATAGTTCACAGTATCAGAATCTGAAGTTACAGGTTAACAATATACAGCCAGAGTTATTTTAGTTTTGTATTTTTCAGTAGTTTTTAAGTTTTATTTCAGTTAACTAAGTTTTCTTTTTTTCAAACCTAGTTTTATTGTTAATTTAGAGTTTGTTAACTATGATAACCAAACAGTCGTACATAGGCCTACTTTTATTTTGATTTTTTTCAATCTTCACTTAAAACAAGAATGTGCAAAAACCAAGAATGATTTGATGTTGACATCAAGACTGGTTTCCCTGTTTCCCTGTACAAACAACAGTTTTTTGGTTTTTTTTTAATTCCATATCAGTTGTTGAATCTCAATACAGTTTGCAAGTTAGATGACATATTATGGTCTAGGAATGGCATTGTTGGTTGTTTTCTGTATTTTTGGTTTTGCTACTGGCAAAGACCCTGATGAAGTCATAATACACTGGAATTATCCTTTAAGAAACACAAATGCTGGAATCAGCGGCCCTAATGATGTGTAGCATCTTCTTTTTCAGAGATTTAGATTCATAATTAGAGAGAAAGAGAGAGATGGTTACATGAGAAATGTCATGAGCTGGAGTCACAACTCATCCACTCCTGAATACGTGATGAGGTTTACACCTCAATCCACCGAGCTGCCCGGACATCCCTGTGCTCATCAAATGGCCAAACTAAGCAAGAATGGATGAGTAGTTTTTACTGGGTGATTAGGCTAATGCGACTTTAATTGGCAGAGGGGAGCTGCTGCTGTTAAGGTATGCAGATCTGAAAGGTAGAGGTAGAGTACAGCGAATCCCTAGAGGCTCACCACATAGACACCAGTATTTCATGGCAAGCTGAGACAATTTTAGAATGGGCTCCATCCTCAATTTTATATTTTTAACACCATTTTCAAGATGTGTTTCTCAAAACATGTGCTTCAGCAAATCTCTGAGCACAAGAACAATTTACACAGAAAAAAAAAAAAAATAGCCATATCTGTTGTGTAAAGAAGTGTTTTGGATTTATTTAGTACAGTTTTATTTTTTAAATATGGGAGATAGAGAAGTGGTATGTGATGTATATCAACAAGTCACTAAGTCAGCTACCATACTGCAGTTAACTGGTTACTCATTTTACTGTCATAACTTGAGGATAAATCCAAAAACCAAGATGCCAACAAACAAAACTAGTTAACACACAAGAGCTGCAGATTGTCTGGATTTCAGATTACGTAGTAATTTCAATCTGATTATATCTAGTGTTTTAGAGGTGTTGATGTATGTTTTTAATATACTGTCCTTACATCAATGAGGGAACATCTCTCTGCTTCACACAGTACATTTCAACAGCACAACAACCTGTATCCTCCAAAGTGATCGTACAGTTGAATCCAAACCTCTCTTAAGCAGCTTGAACAAAGAGAACATTATAACCTTCATGGATTTATTTCAGGACAGCTGTTAGACTGCATTAGTTTTTGCTGGGTGTATATTCCAACTTGCCATATGGTTGTCATACACAGGCACAAGAAACCAAAAAGAGTCACAGAGTGTATGATCTTCTTCTTATGCCATGTTCATGCCATAAGAAAGTTACTGCACTACAGGTTTTCCGACTTGTAACCAGCATTTATGTCAACATCCATCATAAACATGACTGAGAAACCGTGACCTGGCACTTAATAATCAGAAGTCCCTGAAAAAGTAAATAAATATGTATAAATATGTACACCTCACATCAGCTAAAATCTGAACCCAAATTCATTGTCAGAGTACCCTCACCGGACCAATGATGTACATACAGCCGTACAACTGGCTGAGGTTCTCTGATGATGTGAACGCTCACAACTTAAACATGGGAGCAGTACAAAAGAAGTCTCATCTGCTTCCATCCAAGTCTTGGACAGGGGGACTGACACAGAGCACATAGTCCTCTGAATGGACTACTGCTTGTCACAAAACAGGAAGTGTCACGACACCACTACCGGGAGGACATCAAACTAAAACTTGTGAGGCAGGTCACAGGTTCACTGTGGAAGACAGCTTTCACCCTGGGGTTGGGGAGGAGATGGGGTTCTCTCTTGGAGGAAACATTTACAATCTGGAGGATTCTGTCATTGTGGCAGAGAAAAAGCCGACATGATTGAGATCAAGACCGCAGATGTTTTCTGTGAGAAAAATGCCTCTCACTCCACCAAATACATCAAGAATGAGCCAAAGCGAGCTCACTGAGCAGAAAAACCAGGTCAGGAAAGGTTCAACACGTGTTGTGTTGAGCAGACCTCCTCTCTGCTGAAACCACAGATCCCCTTACAAAAGAAGCTGCATGCTCTCATGAACTCGACAGCCACACTTTGCTTGTTTGTGTCAGTGTGGAGGATGAACAGTAAACTGAGGCTGTGACCCCATTTCATCCCAAAACCTGTGTGTGCGTGTGTGTTTTGTGGCAGTCAGTCATTTGATGGGAGTTTGTGTGTGAGTGTCGGTCTTTATAAAATATGCTGATTTGCTGTCTGGCAGAGTTATATGAGAAGGTAAACAGTTTCAGTTTAAGTGTTTGTCTTATCTGCTAACACAAAGAACTCACAAAGAAACAACTGATGATGAGCATTATTAATTAAGATGTATTTTATCAGCTGACGTAATACTGCTCCTTTTTAAATAAGGATCTGCTGAGATACATCATACACCTACAGAATGTTTTTTGAAGGTTATATTATTGACATTTTTGCCTTTATTTGACTGTCAGTGTAGAGACAAGGGTATGACATGCAACTGAGGTCTGGCTGGGACTCGGTGGATGTTGTGGTTATGTTGTATGCTCCTTAACCATTGCATCTCGTCTGGGTTAGCAGAGCAGCTGCAGCAGATCCAGTGGTCCATGTGAGTCTACGCAGGAGGCGTTCAGGCACAGTATTGAGTTTTAGATCATCCATGTTTTGGTTTTCAACAATTACTGTAGTTACACATGTAAAATGCAGAAAAACAGACTCTGAGCTTAAAACAGCGTATACAGGCGTACAGCGTGAGTAAAACGAGCTGTTAGCACAGCTTGTGTAAACAAGTGATTGACTGAAGTTCATGTATTCCTGCACTCACATGCTGATGTGTACATGTGTTCTGCATCAGTATATACACCCCATATCATTTATTATATACAGTTTCTAGTTTATTACTCAAACCTGGCTGAAACTTAAGTTGTTTAAAGGAACCAATACGTCAGATGGTTGATGAGAAACCTCCTTCTGATGACTGTTTGACCATTAAAATTTTTTACACAGCTGCTTCTGCCATTTTTCATGTGAACAACTGAATGTAGCACTACGGAAGATTTCCAGAAGAGACTAAAAAAGAGCATCATTATTCCCATATTTCAACAACACCACATCTTCCACCTCTCTGTGATGACCAGCTTTTCACTCCTTCCAGTGTTTTCATCCGGATCAGGTACAGTATAAACACTTGATTACCAGCATCTTAAGACAACATGTCTTACGAACCACTTCTTGTCTGGTATAACCCAGACTAACACTGCAGCCCTGGGTTTTACTGAGAAGCGTTTCTAAAATTTTGTCTACCTCACTGATATCAATCAGTCTGTATCTGACCAAGACAGAGAAGCAGCATTTGGATGCATTTTAATAACAGACAACACGTAAGCAGACTGTAGAATTTGTAAGATAACTATCATATCGAGCACAGTCTATTAACAACCTTCAAAGGCATATTAGAACCATACATCCAACAGTGCAGTTCAGTGTAAAACATCAAAACACTGCAAAATTTGGCAAAAGTGGTACTAAACGAAGAGCCACTTGCTGAGCTGAGCTGAGCTGAGCCAAATGATCTGGCTCACTAAAAAGAGCTGGAACGATAACCGAAGAAATCAGAACAGTTACAGAATCTGACCGACAGGAAAACCTGTCTACAAAACATTATTTCACAATCCAAGGAGGTTTGGCAATGTGTCAACAACTGCCCCATGCTGAAGTTAGGCTTCATTTAGGCTTCAGTTAGGCTTCAAGGCTGAAACTTGGTTGTGTGTGGCCAGAGAGTCATGTCCCAAATGACAGGTACACCGGGAGGGATGGGAAAAATTTTCTTTTTCTTACAAAAGACATGGTCACTCGAACTTTCTAATAATATGCTGCCTGTGAATAAGTATGAATTCGACAGGTGGCCAGTCCTTTCAGATCACCCCTTAAATGTATAGCAAGTAAATAAATAAAGTGGTACAAACTAGGAAAACACATAAATCAGCTATTGAGGAAATGAGACTGACTTGACATGCTGGTTTATTTTTATTCCACAGTAAACAACAGAGCTGTTAGCACTGTGCTGCAGAAATAACCTGTTGATCACACAAGCCCCAGGCCCAAAGCAATAATAAGATAAACATCAACTGACACAGAGAGGACAAGACAGGAGGATAGAGATGAAGGAGAGAGTGAGGAAAGAAGGGCATGAACATAGACTTCAGCTGATATTGTTTTTTTAAAGGTTGGTGGTAATATTATTATTTTAGCTGCTGGTGGCTACTGTTTGTACTGAGGTTCAGTGTATTTAAATGCCTAAAAATTCAATGGATGTTTGCGAGCTTCATTTTAAAATACACTTAGAAAGACTAAGATTGATATTTACTAAGGGTTTTGGACTAAAATGACCTTTGTTCTTATTTGTTGAGGGACTGTACTGAGGTTTTGAGCCATGCGTTAGTAGTAAAACCTATGACACTGTTATGACACTGTTTAATCAGCTGCACACAGGGACAGAGTTTCTGGCAAGATCAAAAAAGCAACTTAGAGAACTGCACAGTCAGAGAGAAATGCAAATTATAACTACTTTTTTGTTAGTCATTTTACTGGAGCTCTTCCCTCAGCAACACAACACAAGACAGAAGAGCAACAAAGCAACAATCTGTTGTTTTTTTTGTTTGTTTTTTTTTTCCCACACAACGTTGCCTTTCTGTCTCCTTCGGATCCCTCCAGCTTATTTTTCCTCACTTATTTTGCCCCTTGCTCACAGCAGCTCCAGTCTAGTGTGATATGATTGAAGCAGCCAGTTATCCAATGGCTGATCCAAAGGCTTTTTTTTTTCCTCACATGCATCCTTCTGTTTGTGGGATGAAGGCATACCTGCGGTTCCAGAAATGTCTTCCTTTTAACCACTGTTCAAAGTTCAGCAGCAGAAAACACTTTCTTTTCCGCTTCAGCACTTTCCTGACTTTTGCAACAAATGACACGACAACAGGAAATCAGAGCTTATTTTATGGCACTTTATGCAAATCAAATGAACTGCAGCTTATTTACATCTTTAGTCTTAAATAGCCTACTTAGTCGAGAGAAAAAAAATTTTACTCCTGATGGTAATTTGCAACTGTTTCAGTTCACGTCCCTAAGATTGTACAGCCACACTCGCAGCTCTGTGATGATGTATTTAGGCACAGTGGTGCTTTAGAGCTAAATAGTACTGTCATCATGCTAACATGGTCACAGTGACAACGTTAATATCCTGTTCTTTGTTAGGTAATGCTTACCATGTCCATCATCTTAGTTTAGCAAGATTTGTTAATTAAAATGGAAGCAAAAGTACAGCTGAGGCCGATGGGAATGTTATTTGCTTAGTTAGTATTCTCTAGGGGACCCAGAATGTCTTGACAATGAACAGCAAATTTCATGGCAATCAATAAAGTTATTGTCAGTCTATGTATTGTATGTATTCACTATATTTATGAATCACGTTTGTTTCAATACATATATTTTACTTTGACCAATAAAAAAAAGGTCTACTGTCTTAGATGTGGATAGAAGAAGGAAAAATATGTGATGTAAGAAAGCCATTCTGCACAGAATGAGCTCAAACAAATGAATGAAATACAGCGACGTATTCCTTTGTGTGTGTGTGACAGGAAAGTCAGGGGCAGGGCCTGAAGTGATGATGGTGGTGGGGGATTAGTAAATGACCCTGTCTCACTCTTGCTGGCTGAGAAATAACTACTGCTACCCTGACTTTCACCACACAGCCATAGCAGGGAGTGTGTGTGTGTGTGTGTGTGTGTGTGTGTGTGTGTGTGTGTGTGTGTGTGTGTGTGTGTGTGTGTGTG
>JBBMJY010000002.1:2891951-2911342 GCA_037833715.1 Toxotes lorentzi | reverse complement strand
TATATATACACATTCAAAATGAATGGGGTGTCCCGGAGAGGCCGAACGAATCATAGAGGAGAGACGGCAGAACTCACAAAGTCATCACTTCACACCTCATTGATCCGAACTCTACAAAGTCATGTTTAATAAGTGCTTTGGAATAAAAAAGAAATACAGCAGGGAAATAAGCGATGACAGCTGACTGAGCATCTGTTTCCACAGAAGACCTATAAATACAGAACTGATGTTTTCTCATCATCATCCACAGAAAAGAAGCATTCAGAGCAACCTTTAACTACAAGGAGACTGACCTCTTTCTGATCAAGCTGAAAAACATCTACTTTACCGCCACCTGAAGTTTGGACGTTCAGGTCATTAATGGCTATGCTGTAACAGTTTACTTACTATCACATTAATGCTGGAATTATGCTTCCACAAAAATACACATGAACATCTCTGGGGACCTATACAGAGACAGCTCTTATGGGAAGCTGTAGGTTTCAGAGCTCTCAGAGGAGCCAACTTGCTCAGCTTCCAAATCTCAATAAAGCATTTTGTGGACCTGTCCTCAAGCAAGATGATTGGTTGATTCAGCCAACAGACAGTTTTGTCTTATCTCACGCTGCCACACATAAACAGGCTAAACTATGATGCAACAACTTGTCCATGTAATATCACCTTATTATTCGATCATTCAAGGATCATTTATCAGTTGACTTGGTAGTACGGTTTTACTCTGACAGCTGTGCCACAAATGTATGGTCATAAATCATAACAAAAGTATCATTGTGCTTGTGGTGTGATCACAAAGAAGCTTTTTCGGGCTATATCATTAGTCTCTCTCATCGTCCTGATGGTTCTGCCATGACAACATTTATAACACTAACTTAAACAGGAGCTCCACCAGTTTTGTGTACAGGTCTTAGGGAACTTGAACATTCACATAGCTGATGCAAGCCAAGCAGGAGGAGTCAATCAGAACGATACTGAATGCTTCAATTAGTAGAACCTAAAGCCCTTTCAGTGAGAAACTCTTGAGAGTAGTAGTATCTCCACTAGCAAGCTACCCTGCTGTCATGTTTACTGCTCGCTAACCAATATCAGCTGTTACTATTGTTATTGTTGCTAAAAGGCTATCTCTGTTTCACTGCTATAGGCCTACTGAGGTCTCCCTGCATCAGAGCAACATCAGAGCACTCATCTAACTTCACAAAGCCACTAAAACACTGTGTTTCCAACCCACACGTGCATGAGCACATGGACACACAAAATTGTCCAACCATGAGATTCTTGTATCTGTGTGCAGCATTTGCATGAACAAGGAATTTCAGAACCTCTACAAAAACAACAGAAACACAGTTAAGTGAAAGAAGGCTAATAGGAAATACTTGCTTTTGATTGCATTGCTTAAAATATGGCAAGAACGTATGTACACATGAATAAGTACATAATGGACCTAGAGAAAGTAAACACCCAGTGTTTACTTTACATTATGGCTTTTTATCAGCGAGTAATGGAGGATAAAATAAAATGCATCACAAACTCAACATAACAAATGTAAACTGTATTTGTTTCCCCTTCCCTCTATTTCTGTCCCTGAGAGACAATGAGAAACACATTACTAAACACTTAATATAATCACAGTCAAGGTGTGGAATTTGTTAGAGGAGTGCTGTAAGAGAAAATGTGTGCAGAGTATTGTATCATCACATTGTATATCAGTAGGCCATGTTTGTCATTAATAATCTTCTGTTAGGTAATTCATTACCAAGTGTGAGCTAGTTTGCAGGGTTAGGAGACAGATCCTATGCAGGGGGACAATGTCAACCATATCTATTAATTAATAAACAACACTTAAGATACCAGAGTTGTGCAGGAAAACAAATATTTACAAGGATGTGTTAATGCCAAGGTCAAACATCTGCATTGCACCATGTATTGACTTTATGCTAATCTAATTTGGAGTCAAATGTAAACAGTCTGATGATATATACATGGGTAGAGAGAGTTCTTAGAATGAAAAGTCAACATCTCCAACTACTTACACCCCCCTTTCTCTCTCTCTGCAATGTGCATACAATAAATAAACAATCTAAATAAAACCAGCTAAGTAACTTTACTACAATATAAATATAAAGTGTGTAAGAAAGTGTGAAAAAAATATATATAAATATGAAAATTGCTTGACCTGAATATATTTACAGAGTAACAATATGTTTTGACGAGGTAGCAGCAGTAGTACAGTGTGAACTGCTGTAAACATTATATTTGATTAGATTTTCACAATTTGGTCCTGGTAATGTCAAATTAGCTACTCAGAGTTCTTGTTTGCGGTGTACCCATGGATAAACAGATAACTATCACTAAATTACTTTGATAATGAGGAAACTCGATGACTCTCAGAGGACTTCTGGAGTTATAACGAGTGTCTTTTTTCTGTGAGCTCTGAGCAGGTTCATGGGATGGAGGCAATTATATCGTCACATTAATCTAAAAATACATGTCTCATGTCTGTGTGTTCTGATATGACTGAGTTGTGACTCAGAGTAGGAGTACAAATCTTGACGCGCCCGTCTCTTTGACCTCATGCGTCGTCTTTGCCTCCCGTCTCTCCCACCGTGCCACCCTTTCAACTCTTCCGCACGCCCTGGGGAGGCACACCTCAAAGTCTGAACTCATCTGGCATAATGTAAAAGAACTTGAAGCTGAACCTTAGTGTGATGTGCTTTATGACCTGCTATTTTACTGAGTGGTCTGACAACTTTATCATTTTTTTTTTCTTATATCCTCAGATTTCATTGGCATGAGTATTTTGGCATAACAACTCACTATTCAGCTGTTTCTAACACAGGGCGGCTCTGCGATGACACAGCGTTGACAGCTTTTCTCGGGAACTCTAATACAACTCCTGGCACAGCTAAATTTGTCATGTTTTTTTTTTTTTTTTTTTCCTGCTGATTTCCAACAGCAAGCCTTTGAGCCTCACAGTAAGGGTTGCCAGATTGGGTGGTTTTCCACCTAATTAGGGTTATGTTTTTATTCAGCTGAGAGGGTAAAAACAGACTTGGGTGACTTGTGATAATTCGGGATACTTTTGTACCATTTGTGGAGTTACTGCTAATGAAAAGGCTAAATTCCAATTATTACCCCTTCCTCTGAGTAGTGTCTATGATGGAGATTGAAAGGCCACTGGGTTCTGTATAGCCTCTGCTTAACATACATTAGGATAACTAATGACTAAGAAAGCCACATATCATCATCGTACTACAACTAGTTTGAAAGATTTTTTGCTTCATGAAAGACTTTTAAAAGCTTACTTTAGGTCATATAATAATTAAGATAATTAGTTTTGAGATTTTGGGTTCGATGATGCTGATGTTTCTCAAACTGAAGACCACGATTCCCAAAACCCCTTGTGTTTACTGCTGCCAAAACATCCTTAACTGTGAGGTTTCCATAAGACATCAACTAAAATAAATGTGACGAGTGAGACATGAGAGTGTCTCTTATACTGTGAGAGTGAGAGTGAGAGTGAGAGTGCACGTATACTGAGCCAAACCCTGGTTTTATTGGTCTTATTGATGATCAGCAGTCTGTAGCAGGATTTTACATATTGATCAGAGTAAGTGCAAGGTATGGATCACTGAGGTTCTCTAACATGGTTGACAGTGACCTCTGTGACATTCTGCATTACACTCCTTCTTTTACCGTAATTCTTTATGTCTGTACTCTTCTTCTATGATTTACAGTGACCTATGTAATTCCTCTACCTCCACCTTCCCTTCAGTCCTTCTCCTCTGTCTGACTCTTTCCCCCTCTGTTCTCCAGTGATGCCCTTTCTTTACACACTTCACCTTGTTTCATTTTTAATTTCATGTTCAGTCTGATATTTGAAGGTTTATTTGTCATCATAATTGTATTATTCCTGAAATTGAAATTGCCCTCTAAGCTGCTTACTACTGAAAAGTACATTATAACACATGAGTGAATATCATGTTGCTGCCTAACACAGAAATAAATGATGCATAGTGTTTTATTAAAGTAATTTGTGACCCAATCATCACCTCATGGCACTCTCCATACCCTTGCTCTTAATGTAAAATATCCTGGCCTCTTGCCAAATGCACTCTACTTGCTCTCTCCTCTGTCAAGTTAATAGAACATGGTCTTTACCACCGATCTTGACCCATAACTAATTTTCCTCAATAGTTTGCTCTGTTACACTCCCATGTCTCTTTAGCTGCTGATGTTCTGAGTCCCTCTGAATTTAATGCAGCACTGCCCTTTACTGGAGTTTTCTTGACTCATAACCATTTGCCTTGCTCCCTTGCTAAACTCCATCTCCCTTTATGATGGATAAAACGTTCTCTTTCTCTTTCATCGATCTTCGAGCCCTAACAAACTTTCCTTGCAGCTTCTCATAGCTCACCATCCTCCTCATTCTTCTCCCGTTTTTGCTGTTGCCTCAACCTGTCACTATATCCAAGGTAACTGACTGCAGTGCATCCTACATCACGCTCTCCGACTCCGAGCCAGCTGCTGGCAAAGGTAGATTTCTAGGGGCACAGAATACTGTTGGTGTGCACAATGGCCATGGGAAATAAATGAAGATGTAATTAAATGGGTTTTCCACTGATTTTACGCATTAGGATCAGTTTACTACATTTTGAGAGAACTAGCCTGTCAGCTGTTGTGTATTGCTTTTTGTGGCTCTGGAGGAGCTTTGTCAGGCCTAAGAAATAACCCTGGTGATATCCTTTAAAATATACAAATACATTCATATAAATCCATAAAAACAACACAATAATATGTGCAGAAGTGTCCCCTATATTGTCAATAAATTATGTTCAGTCCCTATTGTTACTATTATTATTTTTATTCATTTTAATTAAATGCAGCCTTGGCTCCAACCTCAGGCCATTCTTCTCTTCAGTCAGCCTGTGTGCTTTAGTCCAAACTTTAAAGGAGTAGTTTTTCCCAGCATCAGTTAAGCTTCTCATTTCTTTTCATCCATTCTCTCTTTCTACCTCTCTCTCTCTCCTTATTTTAATTTGCATATATGCTGTCGCTCAAGGTTAGTAATCACATGATGCCCTATGCCTTACATTCACCTCCAGGGCCCATGAAAGCTCTTGCTGCGAGAGAAAATTAGTTTACCTTCAATTAGCATATTACTCCAATTAGCACGTTACCCTTCGCCCCATTATCGCTTAAGTCTAATGAACAAAGGCTAATTAGAAATTAATCTGATTTCCCCCCCACCCCTTTTTTCATACAAATGACCTTCGAACACTAATATTGGTTAAGACAAGGTTTTTGTTAGGGGAAATGAATTAATTGTTTCAGTGTAAGAGTGTTATCACCCAGACAAGAAGAAAACAAAGCTACATTTTATACTAAAAAGCACAGATTATGAGGTCGAGGTTAAATGGAACAGAATGTCCAGAGTAGGGAATTTTGTTCCCAAATTCATATTTTTTATGATAGTTTATAACCTGTAGGGCTTTAAAGTGAAATCACGTACTCTGAATAGGTATAATCAGCAAGTTTTCTACTGCAAGGGAACTGAACAAAGTCATCAAAAAAAGTCCCACAGGTACGTCACTGAACCAGGAATAGAAAGCAGATTCAGTTTTTTTATGGTGGTGTCTGCTTTATGAAGCTGTTAGGCCTTGTTTATTTTATAGCTGACAGGAAAGAAATTGGTTTTTGTTGACCTGAGCGTGTAATTAAATGCTAATTAGGAAATGGCACATAAAAAGCCTCTGTAAGAGAAGGTGATGAGATGTTTTGGAGGGATGATTATTGCTGTTGTTGTAGTCAAGAAAGGTGCGGTCGAAACCAAAGACACAGAAAGCTGCTTCAGAAGTGAAGTGGATACATGTCATACATGACATTGTTTGTGTCACGTGAGACATGAACAAACAATGAGGTTGTCAACAGGATTTAAAATCTGATAACTTCAGTCCTACATTAAAAAAAAAAAAGCTATTATTAAAATGCCAACTCTCAAATCTTGGAAGATGGAGGTTAATACAGCATTTGAATGCACCACAGCAGAACAACAAATATGAGCCACACAAGCACACAGAAGCCAGCAACAGACTTTTCAAATCAAATATCGCAAATGAGCAAAAGCACCGTGGCATGGGGCTCTAACATTAACATAAAAGACACAAGAAGAAACAGAGATTCTGTCACAAGGAGCACTTGAATTATCAAATGAATAAAATCAGAGGCTTTTGAAGAGTTGTTGTCAAAGCATGGACTGAGAATGTTTTATTTTTACTGGCTTTCTCATGTTTCTGTGTTTGAAGCTATGTTTCATGATGTATGCATTAAGGAGGAATCCTTCAGATTTCAGAGTACAAAAAGGTTTGATCAGTGATGTTGATGGTGGAGTGCACTATCATCACTGAGATCCCTGCAAAAGACAAACAGGTGTGAAGGAGCCTGTTTGTTTCCCACTCGCTCACACAAGTACAGGTTGATGTATAAGACGGATTCTGTCGACACGCACAGCCACAGCCTGCGACTGCACAGATTGAGTGAAGACGATGACAGAAGACACAGCTGTGGCTGTAGCACTGCAGACACTCTACCTTCGCTGCTTTGGGTGTGTACAAGGTCAAGGACTAAATGTAAGACAAGTTTTAATTTATTTTACTTTGTTTTCTCGATTCTCCAATTTCTTATCTTCTCCTTATCCATCATGTGTGAAACGTCTTTCTGTCATGTGGTATTTCCACAGTGATACAGTGCATATTTCACCTGATTTCAGTACAGAAAATCAGTGTATTGTACTTATACTCTTTAATATTCCTGCACTGAGCAGCAGTCATCAATGTGGTTTTCTACAAGACTGCCACTTCAGCTCCTCTGGTTCTGTCTTGGCAGCAGCTCAATAACGTCAACAGACGAGCTAACACTCCCCTCTCTTCCCCTGTAGCCATCTTTCTTTTTACCTGCCTGCCTCTCCTTCCCTCTCTATCCATCTCTCAAACATGTTGAGACTGTGTTCTCAGTCTGTATTCCCCTCTCTCCAATCCAAAATCCAGTTTGGTGCCCCCTCTCTAACCTCCCACCCTTTCTGATCTTTCTCGTTCGGTCTCAAAAGACAAACTGACACCATTTCTCCCTCCCTCCAGCCTTACTCTTTTCCTCTGTCTCCCTCTCCTAAAAAGTTTTACTGTGCTTATTATTGACTGAGCCTGGCTGTCATCTCTGCCAGATGGACAGGGCTTGTCACGGATTAGATTTACAGGCATGCCAAGGATAGGGACATGCCTCTGCATCTATCTCCCCCAACATCCATCCATCCATTTGTGCATCTCTTCTGTCCCTTCTTCACAAATAGCAGAATAGTATGTCAAACCCAGGTCTCTCTACCCCTCTATCTAATCTAATCTGGATCTCCCTCAAGTCCTGTCTCCAAACATTCATCCATCCACTGAGTGCTTTTTGTCATCATTTCATTTTGTATAAATATTTTATCTGTTTCCCATGACCCCTATCCATCATCTAACTGTCTCCTATGGCCTTTTATTAATGCTTCATCTATAAGCAATTAGATGCTAGCTGCTCTGTTACTGATATAACACAAATGCAACTCAGAAACAGATGATGAAAGAGATTGAAACATCTTTTGTCTGGTAAGTGATTCGTGGAAACAAGACTAGTGGGTCTGTGAGGCTCAGAGCTAAATGCTAATGTCAACATGCTATCATGCTCACCATGACAGTGTTAAAAGGACAGATTTGGAATTTTTAAGTTTTTCTTAATGAAAAAGACTCCCATGCCATTGGTCCATTGAGAGTTATTGATCACTGTAATCATGTCTCCTGTCTACACTGACCTTGTGCTGGGACTGTTTGTACCAAATTGTCTGGGTGTCAAAACTGTGGCCTTTACATCCCCTGTTCCCTGTGTTTCTCACACAGTGTTTCCTTGCTGAGCTGTGGTGAAATAAACATTTGCACATTTTGATAATTTGGCCTGTTTATGCCTCGTTAGCTATGGTTAAACATCAGATTGCATTTTGCTCAGAATTAGCACTGTGGATTTTGTCCACCATTTCCTAGTGGGTAGTTGTACAACTAATGGACACACCAAAGAAGTCCATTAACATGCTATTTCATGTTACTATAAGACTTCATCTCAAAACCATGACATGCCAACCCATGTATTAGATGTTGAAATATTTGACTCAGTATTGAGTAATGAGAATCAAATGAAAATTCAACCTGCTAGAGGAAAATGTCAAGAACTCGATAAAAGTTACCCAAAGTCAGTTCAATCAGGACAGACACAGGTGAAGGGGAGGCTCGGAAAGCAATTAAATTAGATAGATTTGCCATAGTGACATCATCTTGGTTTTAGGGGAGGACTGGCCATGAGCAGTACAGGAATATCCCCCAGTGGAGTCTAGACACTGATGATGGAGGAGAAGATTGACACTGAAATGACAGCTGACAATAGGAGAGAGAAGAATGGTTTTAAAAGTTTGACAGCAATGAGATGATTGGCTCACAGAGATTATGGCAATCTGTTTAACCGAAAGAGTGAACGGCCTCAGCCAGCTGACTGATTGAAGTTTCACTAAGCTTTATTAGCTTCATCCTCTGGAGACCTTGTACATCTGCACCAAATGTCAAGATAATCCATCGAGCTGTTGTCAAGATATTTTAGTCAAAAAAAAAAAAAAAAATTACAACCTGCTGGTGGTGCTAGAGGAAAAGTCAGGGGATCATCAAAGTCAGCAGTCTCCGTTTTCTGGAGACCAGGAATATCTGTGTATAATGTTATTGATGCCATTGTTTTGTTTGTGTAATTAAAGAAAGTGCAGGAAAAAAAAAATCTTCTAGTTCCATTAGCCTCTGTGACTGAACACACAGAAGAACAAAACATACAGAAACCCATACTTCAGATTATCAGAGGTATGGGCACAAAACGAGAGCGCACACTGTGTAGATCATGACCTCTTTTAAACACCACCCAGCCTTATCTTTCTCTCTGTATATTTATCCCTCTATCTGTCCATTCATTTATATCCCACAGCCCTGCCTGTAGCTCGGTCTCTATCCATTTATTTAGTTATCTATACTTGTCCCGCCCGCTGGCCCTCCCTCAATCAATCCATGTATCTCTCCATCTCTACATCTATTCATCCCTCCCTCTGGCCTTCCATTTTTTTTTTTCTCCATCATGAATCTCCTGTGTCCTTTTGGTGAGAGCTGCATACACACTGCCTGCCCCCCTAGGCAGAGATCACTCTCAAACCTTTATAAAATGTGAAAAGTACTAACACTTATTACAAAAATAAATAAATAAATAATGACTAATAATGTACTCTTTTCACTGCAGTATTCTAAACATAATTAACAGTGGGCAAATGTAGATTTCTCTCCACCCTCCAGCCCTTATATCTGTCCATCCAGTTATCACTCAGCAAGTGCTATCATATTCATAACAGCTATATCTAGCATATAAAATTTCCATTAATCACCACTATCAAGAATAATTAACCATGGGTTTCAATAATGTATTTGCGCATACTTTCTTCCTTTACTATACCTATCCACAGAAATTCATACAGGACCTATTGAAGATGTCCATATCAGAGAGTACGGATAGCAGGACACTTTGGTTCACCACGTAAAAGTTGGCTGACAGGTCCAGGTCTAGCTGCCTTTAGGTTTCTGTCACAGACAACAGAGCTAAAATGTTATCAGAGCCTATTTCAATGCAGCTAGAAACATTCCTTAAGCCAGTTTGGCCAGTCAGTGGTGTGAGATTGAGGAGGTTGGAAGGACTGGGATCCAGCAGACATGTAGCAGTACGGCTGTACTGAAGAGAAAGAGTGAACTGAGGAGGACCTTCATGAAATATAGATCAGACAAACAAGACTGTGACCATGCATGCACACATGTATTAATACTTGAAAAATATATACACTCACACATACACAGTACTGAAGCTATCAGAGACTCACCTGTAATGAATTCACAAATCAAATCAGAATCGAGTGGACACAGATGGTGATGGAATAGCATCATTCTTAGTCTGACAGAAAGTGAATGTGTATGTGTGACCACACATGCATGTGCAGGATGGTCTCGAGAGGCAGAGACTCAACATTCGAAATTCAACCAACTCATGTTTAATTGGATACCTCAGCTTGCAGTGCTTGCCTGATCCTCTCAGAAATGTATTTCTATCAGTAAGAATCTATAGCCTGTGCAGCCTGAAAATGTTTCATACTGTACCTACTGCTACTTGAAATTCAGACTTATCTGCTCAGCATGCATGCTGTAGCACCCATCAGAAGCTCTTAAATGTTAACCATGGTAGTCCTTGATCACACACCGGCTCAGTAGTGGTAGGACAGAGGGCACTACATCCTGATTTATTCTCAAATGTTAGCAGTGAAAATAAGTGCAAAGCAAAATGTGACAAGTAAGTTCACATCCTACAGTGTTTTATAAACGCTATACAGCAGATATACAGACATACAGTAAACACTGATGAACAGATTTACTGCTATTGAAAAAGGTCATCTCTGACAGGAATCTTTAATTGGAATACAGGATAGAGTAATGTTGTAGTTTTACATGTATTTGAACTAAACACTGGGTAGAGATTCTGAGCTTAACCTACCCTGTTCTAAAGAGCCATAGCCATGGACAAAATATTTAGATATTCATATTACCAGAGCCAATGGACAGCAGCTATCAGAGTGAATGAAAACCTTACTCAGTGCAATAAGATTTTTTCCCTGAACAAAGGTAAATTATAAAAACATTAACCATTGTACTGAGCGTGTTCAGTGCTCTCCAACTATTATTTGTCATCCAGGCCTATGTAATGGACCAGGTAGTCAGTGTAAGATAAGCAAACAAAAGTTAACCTTTCAACACTGCAAGACACACTTGACTATACAAGTTATATATTCAGTAGGACAAACATTCTGACCTCCAGCAGAGAGCTGTATAAAGCCACTTCCATACAATTTGCAACAGGAAGCATCCCTGACGATCCCAAACGGGGCTAATAACTTTAAAATACTTCACAATGCCTGGTGAGTGGAGACGACATCAACTTGAGTTGCTAGGGAGGGATTTATTAATAACATAAGTAAAGCATGTGGCCATGTAGAATGAACAAAATAATGATTTCCCCTGATTCCCCTGATTCCCCAGTGTTAAACTGAAAAGAATTAACATATAACAAACTGTATCAGGAACTCCTCTGATAAATGAAACGAGTGCTGAGATGCTTCCTCTTTCTTAGCCCCACAACCAGCACCCACTGTCTGATAAATAGTCCATTAGCTTTGGCCAACATGAAATTGTTTAAACATGAATATGTTTTTTTTTTTCACCTCTAACTGTCTGAGTCACAGCTTCTTTGGATAAATCATAAGCATGATAAATATTGATGCCCTCTGTTAAGAATCTGGCTGCTCTGCTCAGGATTATAATTACATATCAGTAGCACAGTCCTGATTTAAAATGCAGTGCTATTGATTTAAGCATGAAGAGAGAGTCTTCTATTAGAAGGACATTGTTATACTCTCTCTCACTTGTAAATATTCAGCATGATTCCTCAACTTACTAACTGCTTTAGTTAAATGGTTTCAGGTGATGTTTATAACCCATTGTACATTCAGCCACATTTCTGAGACTCCATCTAAAAAGGTTTGATAAAAGGAGCAATGTGAAAAGTTGACCCTTTCACTTCTGAAACAGTAACAGCACTGGGTAACTGGATGGACCACTGTCCGCAAGAGAGAATCTTTGAGACATATCACTGTAATAGAGTCAGTAGCCTGCAGCTGAATATGCTGAGCTGTCCTGTGTAAATCTCGTCTCAAAGTTACCCACAGTTATTACGCAATGTGTTGGAATAATCTCAGCAGGTCCATTTCACTCCTCAGGTCTGTTTTTCTGTTGGAATCGCAGTTGAAAATGTATAGCCTCTAATATACAAACTAAAAGGCTAAATAAATGCACAAATGTGGAAAGTTGCCCGTTTGATAAATAACAGCAAATGCAGTGGATAATTTGAATGTTTCCTATCCAGAAATCTAGAGAGGAAAACTATCCTTATGATGTATTTTAACTATCCCTTGAAGATCTGGCTCTCCTGCCCAAACTAAATGCTGCAAACTGTGCAGCTGTAACAACATATGTTAGCTTGTGCTCATCTAAATCTCAATTAGTCAACAACTGATGATCACATTGATTTGTTTTGTCTCAGTGAAACCTGGTATCAGCAAGAAGAATATGTTAGTCTACATGAATCACCACCCCCTACTCATATTAATTCTCACATTCCTCGAAGCACAAGCCAAGGAGGACGGGCTGCAGTGATTTTTCCATTTTTACTACGAATAAAGTCATTATCGTGGGAACATCAACATTCATGTAGATGTTGACAGCGACAGCCTTAGTTCTACGTTTGTGTCATCACAACCTCGATCTTGTTCTGACATATGACACTTAATATTTCCTCAAAACCCTCTTTTGTCTGACGATTTTTTTAGTAAAGTTTGAGTTTTCGATAATGCAATTACTTGAGATGGCACTTCCCTGGCCTCCAGCACCAGTGTAAGAAATTTAAAAGTTATCTTTGATCAAGAAGCACTGCCCCTTCTCACCTATGTAACAGTGCGAAAATCAGGCACATCCAGTCTCCATGCATGTGTTACCTCTACACTGGACTACTGCAGTTCCTTATAACTAGGAAGTGCCGATAACTATGTGAAAAGCCTCCAACTCATCCATAATGCTGCAGTGCAAGTACTGACAGAAACAGAGATCACATTTCTCCTGTGTTAGCTTCTCTGCACTGACCTCCTGTAAAATCCAGAAGAGAACTCAAAATCCTTCCCCTTATGAACAAGCCCTATTCTCCCCCAAGAAAAAAAAACACTTCTCTCTCAAAATGCAGGCTTAGCTGAGGCAGAGCCCTAAGCTATCATGCTCCTCTCCTGTGGAACCAGATCCCAGTTTGGGTTCAGAAGGCAGATCCTCCTCTCTACATTTGAGATTAGGCTTAAAACTTTCCTCTTTGATAAAGCTTATAATCAGGTCTGGCTCAGGTGAGCCCTGAACCATCCCTTAGTTGTGCTGCTATAGGCTGAGGCTGCTGGGAGAACTCCCATGATGCACTGGAAACTTGCACACTCTCTTCTCTCACTGTCTCTGTCCATGCATTTACAATATATCACTCTGCTGCATGTCATTAACGTTGTGCCTTCTCTTTATTCCTGTCCTCATTCTGTAGGTATCTCTGACTCTGGAGCAGATCTGCCACTTACTACTCAACACTCATCATTATTATTATTATCATTAGTATTATTAGTATTATCGTTGTCAATTGGTAGTGGAGTTATTATTCATAACATTATTGTACAACCAGTCTGACAGTGCTTGAATAAAATAGTATATAGAGCTATTCCTGGTGTCTCCACGAATAAAGATAGCAGGTCTACAGCCACCTAAGAATACATGTTATGAGCAGTTAATGCCCTCTAGTCTCATTTAATTAGACACAATGTCAGCATCTTTTTACAAGCCACCACCTGCTTGTAATTGCAGCATAAACCTACGATATAATTTGCAAAATGCAGCAACATTAACTTTTCCAATCTGGCACAAATTGAAGAAAACTTGTGGCTTGAAGTAGCTTGCCTAATTTCCTCAGAGCAGTGCCTCCTGTCGTCTGGATTCCTTGCAGCGAAAGACTGATTATCTTTGGTTCAATGCTGGACACCCAAGAGGACACAGCCTGAGGCCGTGAGGTAAAATAAACTGGTTTCTTAAGGGAACTGCTGCTGGCAAGAAACTTTCTTCCATAACATCAACATGATAGGTATTGATAATACATCACATATCGGCTTCCTCTTCAAGTTCAGCTCTGCATACCGTTTTGCTTAAACTCAGGTGCAGAAGAGGTTACCCCCCCAAAAATGATAGATTTTCCTTTTGAAAACAAAACAACAGGCTTGGAGAGTTTGAAACAAGAGCAGCAGAAATCTGATGTCTTGGGGATAAACCATTAGTTCCTTCATTGGTAGAGAAAAGGAAATCCTGTGAAATTCTGTCTAAAATAAAACCAAGGTAAAAACCAGGTATAAATTATACAGCCACAGTTCTCTTGGGAACTCCTCACAGTCACAAATACTATTTTAACTATTTATTTTATTATCACATTTGAACTTGAACATTTGTTGGAAAATTATTTTTCAATACACAGTATTGTCTAATTAGTATAACTGGATGGTAGGAGGCACCCAACCAGTGGAGAAAGAGAGAGGACAGAGCAGCAGGTCTTCCAGCAGTTTAAAGTGCAGCAGGTAGAAATGGTGTTGAAATTGATGTTAATACTGGTGCAGGTTGTAATGATAATAGCCTAATTGCTTTTTTTTTCTTCACAATAATATGTTTTAGTTAAAAACCTCAAAAATGAAAGAATATGGCATTCTACCAAACTGAAAGAAACCCACTTAGCCTAACAAAATAGTCTTAAAACAGAGGACGGCCCTCTGTAATGGCAGAGCGGCCTATTACTCATCAGTAATAGAGGAGAATAAAAACAACCCCTTCTTTTCAGCAGTCTAGCTAGGCTGACAGAGAATCACAGCTCTATAGCTCCATGCGTTCCTATTGCTCTGAGTTATAACGATTTCATGAACTTCTTTGATTATAAAAAAAGACAAAGTTCATCACCTTCTGCCCTCAACCAGCACTGATTTTTCTTTAAACAGGTAAGAAAGAGATGTAAAAACTGGTAAACACAGTTTTTCTCCCATCAACAGATCTTGTCTCAAAAAGAAGCTGGAAAATCTGTCCATACTTTTGTAACCCCTAAGGTGGACTACTGCATCCTGAACCTTATCAGGATGAACCAGCAACTACAACCAAGCTTCTGGTTGATCCAAAACGCTGACAGGAACTGGGAAAAGAGATCATATTTCTCCTGTGTTAGCTTCTCTGCACTGGCTTCCTGTAAAATCAGTAACTGAATTTAAAATCCTCCTCCTCCCATCACCACTGTCACCAAGTGCTTGCTCATGGGGTAATGTTGAGTCTCTGTAAATAACATTATAAAGAGTACAGTCTAGACCTACTCTATTTGAGGAGTATCATGAGATAACTCCTTAGGATTTGGCTCAATAAAAATAAAATTGACTTGACTTGACTATACATAATACAATTATCTGTTCCCATGGTTCCTTGTGGTTCTTATAAATCCCATGTTTATGATTGGTCTTCGGAGAATTTGTTCCCTAAAACTGACTCATGAATTGCACGCCTTTAGTAAATCCAGTGGAATACATAACTGAGCTCTCCCAACATGTCTCCTTCTATTATTTGTATGATCCTCCCTTAAATGCATACGCAGTGAGGAAGGAGAAGCACACACTGCAAATCTTCCTTCCTTCCTTCTACTTCAATCAAATTCAGACACATGGAAATCCTTCAGTGGTACTGCTTGCTATATTTGTCAAATAATATATACTGTGCTTTCCAAGCCAAGGATTTTCAGATGCAATTTACAGTTTTGCTATTCAACTGACAAACACCTTGAACCTAAAGAAAGAAAAAAAAAGAAAGAAAACAAAGTCAGACACCATAAACATGGTCATAAATATAATGACATGTGATAAAAGCACAAATCTGTACACCTAACTATGTACTCTGGAAGGCCAAATATATATGAACACTTTTCATAAAGTAAAGAATGTCCTCAGATGAGTGTGGAGCAGAGTTACTGTGCAGAAAACAGTTACTTTGAAAGGGAGCTCAGTAGCTTTAATTTTACAGCTAATGTTTGTTCCAGAGGGAGAGTATTTCAGAGTTCAGGTGTATAAGTAATAGGCATGTTCCGTATATGCAATGGGAAAACTGTGCCAGAGTCAGTGATATCACTCTTATTGCCTTCTTTTAGCTCTCTTGTAGATTGTAGATAGAAGTAGATAGAACCACCGTCCTGGTTGATTTTGAGAAAACCTTGGGTCATGCATACAATTTAAGTAAATCAAGTGGAAAGATCTCCAGAGGCAAGTGAAACTTAAACTCGGATATCATCAGCATAGCTATTGAGAATAACTCATTAGATGCAGATGAGGGCTGCTACTAATGATTATTTCTTATCAGCGGTTAATCTACCAATTACTTTTTTGATCAGTTGTTTAGTTTGGGAAATTGTTTAATTGGGAAAATGCTTACTGTCTCTCACAAGCATTGGGTGGATTGTCATGACATCTGGTACATACATCCATGTTCATGTAACATGCAAAACTAACTCAGTAAACATCATAATTAATAAATGTCAGCATGCTGATGTTTTAGCTTTTTAGCTTTCTGCTGCAGCTGGAGACTTGAAAGAAACAAAAGAACTTGAAATTCATGGATCATGGAACACTGTGAGATCAGTATAACTGGGACAATTTAGGGTCACACCGCATTGGATATTTTACTGAGAACTTCTGTAAAAGCAGATATTGCCTCATAGGGAAACCTTCCAACAATACCAGGCATTCAGAGGACTATCAGTCTCAAAGGCCTTTGCAGCATAACATAGGCAACAAGTTTGGAAAGAGTGTGCTCATTCTGATCAGTCTGTCATGTGTGAATTTTGTGAGTCTCTTGTGGATCTTGGTGTGCACTGTCTACAAGGCACTAATGATGATGACACTAATAATGTGTGAACATGAACAGTCTTGCAGATGGCCATCCATTGCCTGCATATAATCTGTTTGATCTCCACTTGATTGCCATGCTTGTTGGTTGCGGAAGGGCCAGATGATCTGCTGTTCATTTAAGAGGAAGATGTTAGACATCCGTTCACCCCGTTCAGTGCAAAAAAAAGTATAGCTGTACTTTCATCTCATTTATATGTAAATGCTGAATATGTTGATTCTATCTTAATGAAAAAAGATCTCATTAACATTGCAAAATATTTTCTTTCACGGTTAAGATATTAGCTACGCTGCACTTTTTGTTTTGTGCTTATACTAATTTGTATGCAGGTTGAAGTCCCCAGTCGTCCACCTCTTTACCTAAAGCAGAAACTGTTTCCTCCAGCACTGTGTCTTTCCCCAGTCATGTAACCATTCCATGTGAGAACAACATTCAGTTTGACAGGTTCCCAGTACTATGGGACAAAACAAGGCCCATTCTGAAAAGAGCCTGTGATGCTAGTAAGAGGCCATAGGCAGAAGATTGGAGACATGGTGAAAGTCACCATGGATTCCATGACCCAGAGGTATCCAGTGAGCTTTTCAGATAAACCTGAGGAGGGAGAAATAATTGGATGTGGATACTTCAGTTTACTGAATCAGCACAAGACCAGAATTGAGTATGTCAATGAAGGTAACACACTCTCCCATCTGAGGAAGCCCAGATAAGACAAGTAATGATGGCCGACCGTCAGCTGCTAAATGTGCTAGAATTGACAGTTATGGGTGCATTACTTGCCACAGGAGCATCCAGAGGGGGAAACACCAGCAGAACTCGAAAAAAAGAGGAAAGAGATGGAGGATATATTCAGTAAAGTGGGGCTAAGGGCAACTAAGAGAGGGAGAGAAGGAGCTAATGTCACACAAATCTCAAATAGAAAACAGCAATAGAAGACAGATGCGGACCCAATCAAAATCAATGCACAGCTAAGTAAATACAACTCACTTTGTTCCTCATGGATGATTAAAACTGTCGCACAACATGGTTACACTGTGGACACTTGACTTGAAGAAGAGGTGATTTGATGGTGATTTGATGGAAAATTACAGAAAGTGTCCAAAGTTTTCATTTCAAGTTTTCGTTTCGTTTCAGTCGTTTCAAGATGAAAAAAACTTGTATACACCTGTACAGTTTCTATATTGTAAAACTGAACTCACCACAATAACACAACACCAATGCTTCAGCATCTCAGCAAAAAGCATCCAGCCCACAGAGCAGACTCAAGGTAACGTTAATGTCATTCAACAAGTTGGCAAGTTGTGATTTCCCTAAGTTAGATAAGGTTTGTTCATGAAACTAACCACAGAAAATAAAGTAGTGCAGTCGATTTGTGAAAACCTGAGCTTCATTCATGTTACTATTATGACACACACACACTCTCATACCACACTCATGTAGAGAGTCATTTAAGGAGATGTATTCTCATGAATAGCTGTCATTACATGTGGGCTTTGCAAAAGCACTTATAAAACACGTAATCAAATTGTATGAGTTGACTCTTATCCAACCTTCCTATCCACTCATTTTGCCTCATACAAATGCCACAAAGAAGACAGTAACTGCTTAGGTTATGCCTGAGCTGTAGTTAGATTGGTGGAAAATGTATATGTTTTATTACTACTATTGTTTATTTCATTTTTTAACTTAACCTAAGTTTCAGCTTGAATGTATACTTTTATTAAAGTCATGTGAAATTAATCTCCATTTTTATTTCAGTTCTCAGTATTTGTGACCTCCCTCTTACTCAAAGTGACTCAGAGTTCAGCATTATCGACTCCACCCTACTTTAGTCTGGAGGAAGGATAAACAAACTGATCTGGTTATTAATATTGACCAACAATCCTTATTTGCTTAAGTGGAAGGTCAGTTTGTCTCAAGCAATGCAGCATTAGAGCCTTACAACAATACTAATGTTGATCACCCCAAGTGTTAAAGAGTAACTACAAACTCAAATTCTGCAAGATCCCTCCACTGCAGCACATTTAGTGCGTGAAGCGACACTGACCAGAGTGACAGAAACTACCCACCTCTTGGTGTAGCATGACTAGCGATGCAGAGCTGGTAATCAGCAGCTAACCGGTCATGAACAGCTGCTGTCAGATTCTCTGTGTCTGTGCCAGCAACACAGACAGTCAGCTGGAGATTTCAAAGTCACTAGAAACACATTCATGGTCCTTCGTAGGGTTCAAAGAAGGAGTTATTTAAATGGCCTGAATCAGTATATTTGCACTATACATCTGGGACATACATGCAACAGATCAGTAACCCGATTTCCTCCTACAAGTGACATTATTGTGGAGGCATGGCTTGCTGATTTTATCTGTACAGTGTTAAAAGGCAGGCTTTTGCCAGACGAGTTACAAACATAAGGATGACCCACTATGTGTGATATGATTCAGTACTGAACCCAGTCTGGACCAGCTGCCAGTTTATAGCATGTTTGGTTGTTGCCACACAAAGGAGATTCTGACAGTCAGTATTTGACAGGTTTTCAGTCAGTGTGAAGACATACCTTCATTTTTCATGATGATTTCAGCTTCTTTTCAGCTCCTCTGAAAGAGAGAAAAAAAGCAAATGTGTCACATGTCATGACCTGGCTCAAAGGGTCACAACAGAAAGGGAGACAACACCATGTAAATTGTAAATAAGTACTTTATTTAA
>JBBMJY010000002.1:2872768-2891851 GCA_037833715.1 Toxotes lorentzi | reverse complement strand
ATAGACTCTCCAACAGGGCCCAGGTGTGTTGAGCCACTCAAGACACCTGCAGGCAAAAGGAATAGACACGCCCAGAGGGTGTCACACATAAAAGCAAGACACACCCAAAGGATGACACACATGGGGCATCACACACAAATGTTCAGCAGTGTTTGTGAAGGTTTGAATCCCTGTACTGACTGAGGGAGAACAAGCACAAGAGTTGTGGTGTGTTTAGACTGAAGTCAAAGCTAATTTTAGAGGCAGTGTGACTGCATACAAAGTCAGTTGAAAAGACATAAGTTGTTCGTTCTGAAAGTTTGTCATTGACCCAGGAAAAAAAACTTGAATCATCTGAATCATCTGAAATCCGTGAGATGCAGCCGAAAGCTCCAGAAAAGTCCAGTAAGTCAGATGTATTTCTTTCTTTTTTGTCAAAAAACACATTCACCCACTCTCATCGGTGCAAACTGAGATGTGTCTGCACCTTTATACCGTTACCTGACTCCTCTTAGAGTCATAACATCTGTAAGAATGCGTCGCTGAACCCTCATCTCTAATTTCCTCCTCTTGTCCATCCTCTACTCCCTTGCTTTCAGATACCTGTCACTTTATCTTATTCTTTACATCTTTGTCTCCCTCCCACTGTTATCTGTTTATATACAATTTTTTTTTCTCTTTACCCTTTGTGCTACTTGCCCCGCATCTTTTTCCCTTTCATCCCTTTCTAGTGCTCCTTTTTACCCTCTCTCTCGGCCACTCATTCAATCCCTCCTCTCCTCTGTTTTCTCTCCATTAACCTCTGACCGGTCCCATCTTCCAACGCCAGCTGGATCTTCTCTTATCTCTGCAGCAGTGGGCTGCACAGTCCTGAGTGTGTCTGTGAATGTCTGAGTGTTTCTAACCCCTGCCTGTTGGGCAGTGATGCGAGTGCAGCCAGTAACAACAAGGAGACACAACAGAGCTTTCCTCCATAGCACTCTGTCACCATGAGGCTTCTCGGAGAGAGAAAGAGAGATGGGTAGACAGAGCTATTAAATACAGGTGAGCAGACAGAGCTTTGTTGAGGCTTTGTGAGGTATGACATTATTCCTTAGTATCACAGAACATTGTTTTATTCCTAGCATTGTTTTAAATGTAGTTTTAAATGTTTGTTGGCTTACAGTGAATGCACACTGGGTTGTGTTAAATGCTAATTCATTTTAACTTTATTGTCATTTCACATACGTACAACATAAGAACATTATCAAGTGCATTTTGTTAAAGAATATCTTGCTAAAGACAAGTGTCATTAAAGCAAGTAAAAACAGTTCAAGGTAACAGAGCAGCATTCTTGCTGACCCTGAGTTCGAGTTGCTCCCCTCAGGGTGAAGCTGTAGGAAAAGTGTTGAGGCATTTTAAGAATTTGTTTCCTTTATTCTATAAATTGCATTTATAGGATGACTTGAGCGCCCATCACTTGGACTATTGTAAACACGTGAATAGAATCTTATTTGTCTCCCTTCTTATGCCAAAGGTCCAGAACATATCTTCCATCACACACTGTTCCTTTGAGCAGGAGAGAAGGTATAAAATATATTATTCAAAACCAAAAACACCGGAATGAAATTGAAGCTCATTTGGCAGAAATGGGCAACACACACCAGCAGTGTGAAATGCATGTCAACACACACTTTGTTTTTTCTATGTACAATTTGATACTGTCTGAGGAAGAGTGCCACGCTTGCAATTCAGAGCACCTATTGATCCAAGCCTTTTCTATGTTGTTCATACCAGTGAGTGCCTGCACATGTGCACATACTGAGCACATGAAATAGTGTCACTTTTTGGCATTTATATGTATTCTGAGTATTATTACTGGCCTGATTGGGAAGCCTTCTTCCCACTATTACTCATGAAATCCTATGTACAATAATACTACTCACCAGTGGTGTCTCGATGCTTGTCAGCTGGTTAGGATGTTAGCGTACCTATCAATGCTATTTTCATAGACTAGGTCAACTCTTTAGAAAAGCAGCAATTGTATAACTGCTGCTGATCCATATCAAGATCAGGTAACATGATTCTCAGCAGTGTGGTCAAGGTGTGTTGTGACATTCAATGAAACCACAATTATCATTAAAGAAAGTTCAGAGATTGTCTCTTGTTAACAGTATATTTTTCAAGCTTAGTTGCGTTGCTTTCGAGAAGGTCACCAGGGTATATATATATATTTATACAAAAACGATACAAAAACTATAGAAATATCAAACATACATATAGTTTCAGGCTGGCTCTCCTAATGTGACTAATTGATTTACTGTATATGTAATCTGTTTATATTTTGTTTTGTTCTGTTTATATAGATTATAATGGGCTCAAAATCAATCTCACCTGGTTCTGCATCTTGCTATGCATCCTGCACCCTGCTTAAAAGCCTGGAGATTGTTGCACATTTCCCGAATAGAAATTGTTACAACTACATCACAGTAGTGATCATAGGGATGAATCTCCAGAAACTCACAGCATCAAAAGGATTTCAGTCAATTTTTCCAAGGTCCAAATTGTTTCTGTTGCTACAACCAAGCTAACATATTTCTTTTCTTATACATGCATATAACTTGAACATGAAGTTTAGACATCAGGACAACTGAGTAAGTAAGTAGACAGAATCAGAATCAGAAACACAACCACTTGAGTCACATCGGAGGCAAGCCCAGGTCTGACAAGTTTCAAGTCAAGACTGGGTCCTAATGGGGGTCAAGTCAGAGACAACACTGGGTCAAATACAAATACATGTAGACTCACTGTTATGTATGAGCATTGCTGTTGAATCTGAGACCAAATAAACTGGATAGACTAGTGACTTAGATTAAGACAAGTGAGAAAACCCACAAGACAAAGAGAAAAAGACTGGACTTGAGTACCGCAGCTCTGCTTCCAACAAACAGACTGGGTTCAAATCCCATTTTTCTAGATTGAACTCAGATTCAACCCTCAAGAGTTCCTGAGGAAGACACTGAATCCTTACAAGCTCCAAAGGTGCTGCTCTGCCTCTGACCTCCATGTGCAACGTGGGGGAGTAAAATGAGAATTTTCCAGCAGGAATCAATGCAGTGTCACATTATAGTCACTCACAAGGACTATGCTGTTTGTCACACAATGCTTATCTGCACTGTGTAATCAAAAAACCCATTACCAGGAGTGGGAGTAAAGAAACACACCACCGTCATGAAAACGTACTTAGCACAACATCCAAAGCTTTTCAGATCTGCCAACACAGTCATGGAGTGTTCGCTAATTTACATGGATTAAAAAAAACAAATCAGGTGAATGGTGATGGTCATTGTACTCAGAGCTGGACTGTGCGTGGGTGTGTGTTTTTCGTCTCAGTTCTCTGGCGCCACAGCACTCTGGGGAGTGAGACGAAAAGAGATGGAGAGGGCAGTACGGGGCAATCAAGAAAAAGAGATAGATAAATGGTTAATAGCTTTTACTCTGGGGATGGAGACAGACACGGTGAGAGACAGCAAGGGGTAGAGAGCGGGATTGAGACACAGTGAAAGAGAGAAAGAAAACAAATGGTAAATAGCTCTTGCTCTGTCTCCCTCTGGAGAGACACAAGGAGGAAGCATGGTACATCAAGTAGCCCACGGTAATGGAACTTCCATTTTTCTGTCATTAATTCATGCCCCTTGTTTGTGACTCACTACTTGTCTTGTTGGCCTATTTTAGTGGCTTTCGTCTTGACTCCCTGTAATAAAAAGCAGGGAATTGCTTTTTAAAATCTAGCTGGCAGATGACAGTTGCTATAGAGAACACAGTCTGTGCTTGTATCAACAAATTGTTTATGATACTAACGGCAAGTGAGTCATCCCGAAGTTATCTCTGCTTTGAAGCGAGAACTAAGTTTCCATCTCTTCCGAAGCCCATTAAAATGTGCCTTTTAGCAATAAAGGTAAGATTGTGTATTTTAGATTACTTAAATGTTGGCTTCATGCACCATCTGTTGTGTACTGATTCAATTCCACAGCGCTCCACTCTCTGCACTGTAGTTTGTTAAATTGTGACCATAGCTGCTTGCCACTGATTTCATTGGTTACACCTTCACCAAGGAAGAAGGAAGCAATCAGTAAAACCACCTGCAGTAGGATTTGGTTTGAATAAAAATCTGCAGAGTCTTGGCTGTAAATGGCACCATCATCCATGCTTCCAAGAAACCAGTTTTAATGAGGCAAGGAGGACAGATGTTGCATTGTTGTTGTTTCTTTATCCTACAGGCCTCAATTCACAACATAAAGTACATCTCCTCTTACACAAAGTACAGCTGAGGCCAATGAGAATGCCATTGGTTTGCAGGTATTTAAACATGAACCAAAGTATGAGTCAACTGAAATTTGGACCTGACCATCACCACAGTTGTGAAGAAGGGCTGTCTATCTGCTCAAGAGTGTATTATTGCTTCTTTCATGAGGCCCATTGTCTGGTAACCATAAATGTTGTGAAAAGAGCTTTAAATGAGGATACTGAGTTTTCTTGTCCTAGATCCTCAGGCAGTGGGTTCCACTGCTGAGAGGCCCAGACAGAAACGGCCCACATAGTGTAATTATAATTATTTCCGATTTGGAGTCAACTCCAGAAAATTACTGGACATCCAGTACTTAGTTTCATCAAGGCAGGACATAATGGACGACACATCAGTGGCACCATGCTTTATTGGAACATACGTGCTTTATTGCCTCAGGGGCAGAATGTAAAAGGAGACCGAGAATAGACCCTTGTGGGATCCCACAAAAGAGAGAAGCATGTTCATTAAAGAAATAAATTGTTTGGAGACATTTCTTTTCTAAAATCTTAGATAATATTGATAGTTTAGAGATAGGTCCAAGATTACTAAAAACAGAAGGATCCAGAAAGGGCTTATTTAAGAGGGGGTAAATGGTGGCATGTTTAAAATTGGAGAGAAAAATACCAGTAGACAGAGAACAATTAACAATATCTAGACCAAATATTGCTTTTAAAAACCAAGTGAGAATGCAGGCTGAAGAAGGGCAGGTGGAAGATTTTGAAAGTGCAATAGAGTGTTCCAGGGTTGAAAAGAGATTAGTTAGGCATCAAGCTTTCTGAATGCAGTGTTAATGTGCTGCCAAATCTGCACTTTCTTATTTTAGAAATACTCTTCACATCTCTCTGGGGAGGATTCAACCGACTGGCTAAGTGGGGGACCAATCACAGAGTTTATGGCTCCTTGCTTCTTTGACTGCACACTGATAAGTGAACATCAGATGTTCACAACAAGCAAAGGAATCGGTATGTTTATCCTTCCTGCATTTCCCCTCTGACTTCCTGCATTGTCTTTTTAAATTCCTTATTCCTTCATTTAAGCATGGTACCGAAGAGGATTTTGATTTTTACATCTGACAGGAGCTTTACAATCTAAAATATTTGTGCAGGAGCTGTTAAAAACATTGACAAGCTGCTCTACAGTGAGGCACTGGTGTTCATAGGTACAAAAAAAAAAGTGTTTGAGGCATTAAAAGCTTGACAGAAACAAGGAACACAGAGAGAATTTAGGGGGCGGGAGCGATCAGTGTGAAAGTGAACTGCTTTGTGATCAGAGATGGCAAAATCAACCAAATTCACATCTTCCCAACAGAAACCTTGGGAGAGCACAAGGTCGAGCATACGTCCTTTGTAATGGGAGGGGAGCTTGGGTTATATCGGGTTAGATTAAAAGAGTCTAAACATTTGATAAAATCTGAATTAATAAAAGGAAGAAGAGGGGCAACAAACATTGATATTAAAATGACCAGTAATCAGAACTCTGTCACGTTGGAAGATAAAGACTGGTACATGGACGTTGTATTAAGGTGGAAAAAACAACAGAGTGAGTGACTCTGTGATGAAAAAAAATCAGCATTGATGGTCACAATAAAATCTTAGATAAACGACTTACTAGCAAAGGATCTTACATTAAAAAAAAAAAAACAGAAAAGAGCTGTTTCAACAGAGGGAATCGACAAGACCGCTTTAACTGTGAAGAGGTTTTTTCTTTGTGGAAATTTTTTGTTTTCCACACTGTTCAGTGATCCTAACAGGTGGGGGGAAAAAAAAAACAGGACCAGCAGCAGCAGAACCGGTTCTGTCAAGTACATAGCCAGGATGCTGGCCACGTTCTTGCTAAGGAAACTGTCAGTGACAGATAAGTAATACAGTTTATAAAATTAGAAATTAGTGTTCCTGTTCCTTTCCTGTTAGTATGCAAACTATTTTTTATTTATTTATTTTTTTTAAGATCCCACTTAGTCCAGAAATAACCAAAACTGCAAATAAAATCAAGCGCAGTAGCAGTTGTAAATGTCTGCGACACTGTGGATGGATCACTTGTGGTCAGTTTCAGTACGAGGTAGTTTCCCCTTGTGGTAATGTTTGGGGTCACAAATAGGAAGGAGGATCCAAAAGAAAACAGCAATATCCAGCGGTTGACAGACCAGACTAGGCTAACAGAGGTGTAGGCTGCAAAGAAAAAAGAAAAAAGGCTAATGCTCTGTGTGTAATGTTCAGGTTGCCTTCATTCAGTGGACCTTTACAAATACACTCACTAACGTCACAGCCTCTCAAGGACCATGACATATAAGGATAGAGTTGGTAAAGGACCGAAGCATGTTTGTTATATAGAATATGATGCAGTTGATACACTGGTGCAAAATTAAATTCAGTGGGTTCACTTTCCATAAGACAAACATACATTTTAAAGAACAATTTCTCAGCACTTACACTATGTACTTTGCCTTAACTCGATCTTCTGCTGGCATTTGGCTTTTTACTGTGACAGCTGTTATGTATATTTGTACAAATTTCATGTTATTAACATTCAATGTTTGCACACTTTTCACCTTCTCCATACTCAGTTAAGAGGAGAACCCTTCTCGATGATGGTTTGCACAAGGTATTTTATTCCTTAATGAGATTTTTGTTCAAGTTCTGACAACAAAGACCTATGATAAGTCAGTGTTGTTGAATAATGTGGGCGTCGCTGAGCTCTTTCCAAACTGAAACTGGCATTAAGAGCTACGCAAATAAAGACTTAACCAATATTAACTACTGTGCTGTAGTGGAGCTGCAGCCATTGTTTAAGTGGTATAAGACTGGAAGTTTTATACAAGAAGCATGAGGTGTGTATTGTGGAGGGAATTACCAGATGCTCACAGGCAGCACATCAGTATGCTGGAACACAAGCTAATCCAAATGTAAAGGATTAATTACAATGAAGGTCATTTAAACATTGTTGAGTCAATATTGAATAATTTAAGACTTCTACCAGTGAACAACATGAGTAAGAATTACATGGACTGGTCTCTGGAAAAGCTCTGCCACTCTTCCAGTCCCTTGGAGCTGTGCTCAAATGTCATGTTCCTTAAACATAAGAACTTATTACTTGCTTCAATGGCAAGAAATAAGTAATCATGTGTCACTTATCAGCCGTCCTGTTATGTCCTATCTTTTTAAACTTTTTTTAGCATCCAAATATGTCACAAATTTGGTGACATATTTGGACACCTAGCACAGTGTCATTATCTTCCCAAATGTCATGGCTTATCTGTTTTTTTTTTGTTTGTTTTTGTTTTTTTTTTTTGTTTTTTTTAACAAACAAACATGTGACAAAAAAAAAAAAGTTAACCTCTTTCCTTGAGGTAATACAGCACAAAAATTGAAATGACTCCAAAGAGGTCATTTTAAAATGTTACATTATTTAACTAATCTGCATAGTTTGGAGCAGGATTTAGTTCTCTTGGAAGGGTAAGCTGGATGTGGTCAAGGCTAGATCAGTCTTGGATCAGTATCCCAAGGTCCCAGAACCCAAATGGACCCAAATTCCAGATGTTTAGTGTGTGTTGGTTGGTTTTGCTAATTTGATTTATTGCAAATTTGTGAGTGAATTTGAAGCATAAAGTACACCATCAACTAAGATGGTTGATGAAGATGGTTGGCATTATCAGCCAATTTTTTGGCCATGCCTTATAGGACATTGTGTCAGCATCTGGTTTTAACAGCTAAAATTGTGTTTAATCAAATGATCACATGCTAACACAACCTCAGCACAGAGGGTGGTAGTTAGTAGGTCAGCATGGACCCACCAGCACATTTTCTTTTTTCCCTAGAACCCCCTAACAATTTAATCCAGTCCTATGCTCATAGCTTCCTATCTGTGGATGATACAATAGCCTAATGGTTAGAGAGACCATTCTACATCTTGATGACTCCAGTCCAAACTCTGGGACCATCCTAGAGATCCTATCAAGCGCCATCAGCTGAGGAGTTCTGAATGTAGTCATTTGGAGCAGCCACAAACACCCTCAAGACTTTGTCAAACAGCATGTACCAACCAGTTCTTTTCCAACATACTTCGGCCACTGGGCCTAAACTATCTTTCTATCTATCTCTCATTTGTAAGAGCTGACCCAATATTGAAGTTTAGGTTTTTATAGACCATTCAAGCTCAGGCACTTTATAAATATTTACTTTACCCTAAATATTTTGTTTACATATTCTGAAGAGCCAGCTTCCAACCTTTTCAAAATGGCAGAGGGTCATTTTGATAACAGATACAGTCTGATCCTGGTACCTGGAGCGCTTGGGTGGAATTGTCCTTTCCTTTATGTTCTGCCAATGAGCACAACAAAATTAATTCACAAGATTTCTGACCACTGAGCTACATCCTGTAACTAAAATCAGAACCTCTTAGACAGCCAGTCAAGCAGAACATTTTTACCCATTCATGAATCAATTATTCAACTGTGTTGTTCTAACTGGGACTCCAAAGAAGGGCGGAGGTCCGATCATCTGGGTTTAACAGCTTTCTAACATCCCTTGTCTCTAATGAAGTTATCAGTTTCTATCCCCAAAGTAGCTCCCTCTAAGCTTCTCTGAAAAGGAAACATTTGGAAATATCAAACCTGTCTTGTATACTACACCATTTTGTACTCTGGGGTATCAGAGACTACTGTCTGTCCCGAGATCAAGGACTCAAGTGTTATGGAGACAGTGCTGTCTCTATAGTTGTTCCAAAACTGTGGAATTCTGTTCCTCTGCCCTCCCCCCCCCTTCTATTGACATTTTCAAGACACAACTTAAATTAGACTTTTATTTGTTTTTAACTGTGCCTGATGTCTCTACATGCTATGACAACATGTCATGTCATTATCTGCAGCTTATCTGGGTCCAGGCCCAGGTCACGGGGGGCGACTGCCGCCCAGTCCACAATGCAAGGTCCTACAGCACCCCCCCCAGGTGGTGGGCCCATGGGCTCAAACCCACGACCCCGAGAGAGTCTCATGCTCTACCAACTGAGCTACCCGGACGGCATGCTATGAAAACATGCTAATTATTATTTTTATTATTATTATTATTATCTTTACTCTGTGGTTATTCTTACCTAAAAGTGCTACGTAAATATATAAAGTAGAGTTGAGTTTTCTGACTTTCCTCTTATCCACTGAGTCACATTTTAGCTTTCCTGTACACAGTATATGAGTTATTTAACTGCAGATGTGCAGCATGGCTGGATAATCCCATAATCCAACTGCCCTTGGGCCCCAGACATTAAGGCTCCAGCTTTATTGGGCAGAAAATCATTTTTGGTTACTTGATTAATTGCATATATGCAATAAAAGTGCAATGTAAACTAACCTGACAGGGCCCCTCACCGGCAATAAATACATAATCCATCTCTCTGAGGGGCCACAGGTTAAAATCTGATTTTAAAACCTTGTTATTGCATGGTTCGCATTTTTAGATAGATCTAATTACAACAAACTGTTAATTACATTTATATCAACATATAACAACTGCTGCTCTATCAGCAGTGTGTAACTAACACATAATTTATGACACATTATAACAGTTTAAATTTTTAAGTTGTAAAGAGATTTACCTTGATATATTTGACAATAGCTGTAACTCCTCTTGTGAAGCATCTGAAATTAGCGTAGAGAGAGTTAATAAATGATTGATAATATCTTAATAAGATAACATAGATGTTATAAGTGGTTTTAAACATTTATTAGCAGTTTTAGACTTGCATGTTTATGTAAATACTTTCTTAAGCTCTATAAAGATGAAGTTTGAATTTGAAAGTTGTTTAATTGGTTATCTAACCCCCAACCCCAGCCTTCCACTATCTTCCTTGGTTTTTACAGCACAATTCCTCTGTGGTATAGCAGCAGAGTAATTTCTTATGCGAGCGAGCGGGTCAGACAGGGATAGTGGATGGAAAGCTGAGCAGTTGTATCTCTGCAGTGTCCTCTACAACCTCATAGGTCTGAGCAATAGGAGAGCAATAAAGGATTCAGCCAGAATTGGTCTCAGCTTTTATTGCACCCTGAAGTGTGTCACGTCTGCAGAACATGACTTCTGCTGGGGGTA
The DNA here is from genome assembly GCA_037833715.1 of Toxotes lorentzi. Classification (NCBI taxonomy): domain Eukaryota; kingdom Metazoa; phylum Chordata; class Actinopteri; family Toxotidae; genus Toxotes; species Toxotes lorentzi. The sequence goes on along the minus strand of JBBMJY010000002.1, from coordinate 2,881,468 downwards.
CTTGAGACAAAAATATAACCCATTAGAATGTATGGTGACTTCAGCTGGAGAGCATTTACAGTTGGAATGCAGCTCCTTTAGTTTCTTGCTCAGCGCTGTTTCTGTAGCACAACACCTTCTAGGACAAACGTCACCATCTGCTTTTTAAAATCATAAAACTACAGGTCAAGAACTTCAGGTAATGTTCACATCAAACATCACAATAAGGGAAAATGTGATCTCATTGACTTTGACAGGATTGTTGGTGCCAGTTGGGCTGCTTTGAGTATTTCTGCTGATCTCCAACACGCACAACAGTCTCCAAAAACAAACAGCATCCAGTGAGCAGCAGTTCTGCTGATGGAAACTTTGTGTTGATGAGAGAGGTCAGAGGACAATGGTCAGACTGGTTGGAGCTGATAGAAAGGCTACGCTAACTCATATAACCACCAGTGCATATGACCAGTGCTCAGAATGAACATGTCCAGCCTTGAGGTGGATGTACTACTACTATAACAGCAGAGACCACATCGGGTTCCAGTCCAGTCAGACAAGAACAGAGATCTGAGGCTCCCTCACCAAGACTGGACAAGAAAAAAGTAGCCTGGTCTGACTACCAGGCAGTCGGGTATTTTGGCAGAAGACAAGTATGTCGTCTCTTAGCATTTCTCTGATACATTCAGTGTCAAGGTATTTCAAATTTAAATTAACAACATATCCTCATTATATTTGTAGAAAACTTCCGGTCGCAGTTAAATTTCTTTCAAAGTGTATTTGTTGTTGCAGTTTAGTTGTATAGAAAATCATTTCTAAGAGTCAGTGCTGTGGTGCATATGATCGAATCTACCTGACCTAATTTTTTCCCCTCTCCTATTTAATTTGTTGATGTAATGAATAAAGTTGACTTTCTTTTTCCTCAAGACAAATTATTTGGTGTGGTATTCAATAATGAATTTGAAGGTATTTTTCACCTTTTTTTTTTTTTCTGTCAAATGTGCCTCGACAGTGATGAACAGATCCTCAGGTCACTACAAGAATATTCCCAGCCAGTAAAGTTTCAAAAGATCCTGACTCAAGCAGCCACTGGATATAACAAAACTAAATGAAACTTTTGAACTAAGTGAAAAGGGGACCACACACACAGCCTCTGTGAGTGCACCAGACTGTTCACCGCAGCCTTTCTGGGAATACTTGTGCACACAAGGATGCCTTTTGTCCATGTGGGAACAGTAAATTGCTCACACTGAGAGCACTTGAACAAGCAAGGATGCCTTTAACACGCTCAGAGCTGCCCTCGTTTGTGCACACATTTTCTCATTATTTTGTCTCCGCAGGGCCACCGACAGTGGGGCTGAACTAAGGGCCACCAAGGCCAACAAAATGTTTATGGAAAAAGCAGATTGAGCAGAGTGAAGGGGATTACAAAGAGAAAAGTTAAGGTGGTCCTCGGCCTGTAGATATCATTGCCATTATTGTGATTATTTATTTTAAGTGTCTCAGAGTCACTTCTAGGAATTGCATTGACCCTTAGTGTAGGATTACAAACAGGTATTTATGATGTGTCCTACTCTTGCTTTCAGCAAGAAGAGGGGCTATTTCTGCAGGAGAGTGTGATGATGTTGTTTAAGGACAATCTCAAATGGGTAGGATAAATTATGATCCTTAGTTTTGTCATAGTTGCAGATTAAACAGTGGTTAAAAGTGAAATGCTAGGAAAACAACATTTTTACATGTAGATGTTTGTGCAAATAGTCAAATAATATGGGCGACAAAGCAAATAAACAGCTAATATCTCATGAAGACTATAATGGCATTTTTTGCCATAGATTTTCTAGCCACTTGCTTGGGTACTGTAAATGTGTTTGCAAATTAAAATAGTAGATAATTATTCTCTGCTGATTTATGACTGCAGATATTGTTGGTTGGATAAGGCTAGTTATCCTATCACATTTCTAAACTGCCCATAATAATATGTTGTGTGCATTGTGGAATGCTGCATGTGCAGTAATCATATTGTAAACCCTGTGGGGCTGTGGGGCATCTCTCTACTGAAAACATGGAATCATCTCTTTCACTGTTCAGTGTCACCCAGCGCTGGGAATTACACTGTGACAGTATGAACATAGCTTACCTGCACAAAGAACCAGAATGTGTTAATTACAGAGTTTAAAGATGCTCCCTGGTGGATTCAGTTAACATTGAACAGAGCCAGCTCTGCACCTCGTTATTTTGTAGATGCTTTGATGCTTTGTAATGCTTTCACACATGCCCTGCAATACTGCACTCTTCTAGACATTACCCGGTGGAGCTCTATGTGAGAACACAAATCAGTTGAACCCCACATTAAACAGACTTTAACCTGCCAGCTCCCTGGTACACAGTGAATAGAGCAGGTCATTATCTGGAGAATTTGGGTTGATAATGTACAGTCATTACAGATGAGTTGGGAACCTTTCATGTGCTGCAATTTCCCCACTTTTTGCCTCATGTCCTGCCTCCTGCACACTCCACTCTGGCACCAACCCTCGCCTAAACCAAACACACACAACAAAATTGCATAATAATTGCATAGAATTTCTGGCAGCAATATACAGCTTTCTCTATAGTAGAGACAGGAGAGGCACTTTAACTCTGGAGCAGAATATGAGAGCAGCAGATTTAGTGGGAAGGGGTCACTATAGAACTCAGATGTGTGCAGGAATCTAAGACAAGCAGGATGTTTTCTCACAGCTCTTTGTGCTATGCTGAAATAAAGGTGAAAGAAAGGTGGATCTGCTGATTACTTAGTCTACAGGTTGTAGACTAATTCAGCTAAGGACCAATAATTGAGACCTGAGGACTATAAAGTGGGTTATTCTGCATAGGAACATTGAATATTCAGCATGGTCAGGTTTGTGCTTTTGACGTTTTCTTTGTGTTGTGAAAATGTCTGTTAGATCAAGTCAGATTTTATTAATGTAGCCCAACATCACAAATTTGCTTTAAGGGGCTTTGTAATCTGTACATGATACGGCACTCTCTGCCCTTAGATTATGAAAATTAATAGGAAAAAGGAAAAATTCTTCCACAAGACAAAAAAAAAAAAAAAAAAAGAAAATGGACTGGGACTTTGTGCCAGCAAACAGATAGGACCTGAGACACACAACCTCCTCTCCACCATGAACACTTGGAAAGAGGACAGACTACACAAGCACACCAAACCCAAGCACACCAGGAGAGGATCTTATATCATCCTCTATCCTCTCTATGATCATCCCAGTGAAGAGGTTTCAACACCTTCCTTTTCATGCTTCTAATCTGACTGGGTGACCAGAGCATGTACACAAAGAGACACAACCCATACATAAAGTTAAATATAAAATCACAGGTGAATGACTGGGAAAGACCTTGGATCTGATTTGAGCCAGAGAAACCATACTCCTGTAGGAACAGATTTGTAATCTGTGGTTCTGCCAACCCAACATGACTCCATGCAGAGTGTTAGGGTGGAAGTGTCCAAGCTGTCTCTGCCGAGGTCAGGTGACTGCATTAGAGATTTTAGCACAGGTGGAGAGAATGACTGCTATGGGTCTATGTCTTTTTTTCTTGCATGTATGATTAACTATTCAATGACCTGTAAATCTTCTTAGTCATTTACAAAGAGACAAAGGTGCACTAACACACACACACACACACACACACACACACACACACACACACACACTTCCTGCTTTAATCTTGCCGTTCTGTGTTTATATGAACTGTGTTGGATTTCCTCTTGGCCTGGTGGTTTAATTAGATCACATTCTGTTAGCAGGGATGATAATTCCCATCCCAGGCCCTTTCTAAGCCCACATCTTGGAGCTCAGAGACATATACACGTAGGTTGTAAATGGCCCCTCTTTGTATATGTGGCCAGGAATATGTGTATAGACTTCTGTGGACAGTTGTCATGGAGTTCTGGGTGGAGAGGATGAGACGGGTTTGATTTTCTGATGATAACACATCTGTAAATGCAGAGCTGAACATTAAACTTGATGGCTGTTTCTTTATGTCAGCGCACAAATGCACCACAGACACAGACACGGAGAAGCCTATACTTATTTTCTGATTACCAACACAATCTGGAATACATGCCAAAACATGGTGTCACAATGATACACTTGTGATTTTGTGTTGGTGATAATGAAGGTCCTTCTGTTTTGAGAAATGGCCAACTAGGACATGGCTAAGTTGCTTTGGGCCTACTGGGAAAACAAAAACAGAGAAGAAAATAATTAGATGTTATTTCTGGCATCTCTTTTACCCTATAGTTGGCGACCTCACTAAAGTGAGCAGAGTTAAAATATGTGTTTCATTTCTGAAAACACAACATCAGAGTTAGAGTGTACTGGGACCCATGTTGGCTTTAATGTTGAGGTCCATGACAATCAAAGAGGGAGAAATCAAGAGGTGGAGGATGGAGAGAAACGAGGAGAGAAAAATAAATAAATAAAAATAGTAGACAGAAAATGAGAGGACGAAGTAAACTTGTTGAGGCAAACGAAAGGAAAATAAAATTAAGGTGAATGTTTGATAGAATCAGGAGGAAGTGAGGGAAATAAACAGATAACAAGGGAACAGGCATATCTGTTTTCTTAGTGGGCTGGCATAGTCACTGTTTTTTTTTCTTTCTAATAAAGGCAGAAGGTGAAAATAATAACAGGATATTTTAAGGTGTTTACAACCATGCAAGCGGTTCTGAGATTATACTTAAGCACAGTGATGCTTTGAGCTAAATGCTACTGTTAGCATGCCAACATGCTATTGTTTAGTAGGCTAACTTTAGCATGGGTAATGTTTTAGTTAAGAGTGTTAAGAGCCAATTCATTCTGGGCACATCTGTGTGGCTGCAAGAATCTCTGTGATGTACATTTCATCATCTACCCAAGTCTGTGACGTCCGCACACCTGCACCACTGAGCATGACTTATTTTATGCATTGCATGTACAGTGGGGTCCAAAAGTCTGAGATCATGAGTCAAGATACTTCTTGTTTTTACATTTGTTTTGAACATAACAGTATTTTTTCATTACAAATTATAATATCTGCTTAACAATTCCAGTGAAAAGTTGAAAAATGTACAGGAATTCCAGGATATCTCAGTATTTTGTTTGTCCCTCTTTTGATTTTCCTCTGATGCGCAACATATGCACAGCCCTTCTAATGCACAACATGGGTCAAAAATGATCCACATTCATTTTCCAGGTTATTTTCCTTTTTTTAAAATCAGTTTATTTTATGATTGAATATTCCAAGTTTTCTTTAAATATCTTGTTTTTAATGACCACAGATAATTTCCATTTTTCCTTTCATACTTTATGAACAAAAATAGTTTTTATATTATTACATCAAGTTTACACACATGGTTCAAAACTGACCCATTCATCCAAGTGTGATTTAAGATTAAATGACTATAGAATACTATAATAATAATTTGTTTCACATATATTTGCAACATGTTTATTTGTTATTTTGTTACACATACACACTCTGATAACTGAGTGTTTGTGCTCCTTGCACACAGGCCTGGTGCACTGGGAACACCAGCTGCTGACTTTTCCTTCTTTGGAAACTGGGCAGATTGTGCACCTTCTTCTTCTAGCCCTCCTGTCTCCTCTTGTGGCTGGGTGTGGCTGGGTGGTTTTGTTTTTTTAACCCACGTCTTCCCATTGCCTCAATAATATGCTTTTGGAGTTTGGGCATGTGTCTCTTCATATGTGGCATGACAAGCTCTATGCACAGTTCCTTGATGAATAGCCGGTGTGAAATGTTCACACCACACATATATTAAGGGTGTTGTGTGGTGAAGTTGGTGTAGGCATTGAGGGTGGCAACATCCAGCATATTGTACCAGAGAGCCATAGACCACCTCCAGGTTCTCTGCTTAGATGAGTAGTTGCTAACCATCTGATGCATTGTGTCCACTCCTCCTTTTGTTTTGTTGTAGTACTGGATCGCTTCTGGTTTGTTCTTCTGACTCCTGTCATCTACTGCCTTGTCATCATGCATGGTGCTCAGGAGGACAACAGCCTTTCCCTTCTTCTGCACCATGGTCATGTTCCCATTGAATCCCAAATTCTGAGCTATGAATCTCCCGTGATTTGGATGGCTTCATGATAGGTGGTGGTAGGTCCGGCTTGTTCTGGTGAAGAGTCCCAACAATGGTCAGGAGAGGGGTAATTTCTGACCCATGTATGTAAACATGATGTAGAAATACAAAAGCTGTGCTTGTTCATAAAGTAAGAAATGAAAAATAAAACTGTTTATTTGTGCTAAACAAAAACAAGATATTTACTGCATACTTGGAATAGTAAATAATAAAAAACATTTATTTCAAAGCTACATCATAGAAACATTCAGCCATACAAGAAATAACATAGAAAATGGATATGGGTCATTTTGACCCATGTTGTGCATTAGAGTGATACAAAAAGGGTTTTATTCAAAAAGTAAGAAAGGAAAAAATAAAATAAGGATGTATGATGATCAAAAACAAGTTAATTGAGAAATACCTTGAATACTGAATGATGAAATTAATTTATTGCAAAGATATAGAAAATTAAAACTCAGCTGGTTCACTTTTGACCCATGTTGCGCATCAAAGGGTTAATGACCCCGTGCACTCCAGTTGGCGTGGACTACACATGTTTGTACAAAACCTGATGACCCACGTTATCCCAGAATGATCTGACAATGATTCAAAGAGCTTCTTGTGGTGTCACAGGATGCTCGGCTATCTCAGTCTTCAAGTGCCCCCATAAATATTGAGTGGGGTTGAGGTCAGGTGACTGACAGTCAGGACTCCTTGGTCTTCTTTGGTCATCAAGTAGTTCTTGCAAAGCTTTGAGGTGTGTTTGGGGTCATTATCCTGCTGCAGTATGAGTACTTCTGCACCAGAGGGAGTAGCATGTCGCTGAAGAATGGAGAGGTGCTTCTCCTCCAACTTCAGGCAAAACACCCACAGACTTGAATATTCCCACCACCATGTTTCACTCTGGGTTTAATACACTGCTGCATCATTCTCTCTGCTGTTCATCTCCCTACATACACCCTTCTGTTACTGCCATAAATCTGAAACTTGGCTTCATCAGTAAATGGGACATTTTTGATCCACTGTGAAATGCTGGTATTTCTTAGCCCACCCCAAGCGTTTGGCCATGTTTCCCCTCCTGAGAAGTGAGTGTGAAACTCCTACTCATTCTCTGAGACCAGTGGAGGACAGCTTTCTTTTGACAGTACATTTGCTGATTGGTGTCATATGTTCTGTTCCTCTGATGAAGTTACTTTTCTATGTCTCAGAAACAGAAGCTCTAAGCTTATGTATTGATCTTCTGATGGTGCGGTCACCGATGGTCTGCCTGACTGTACTTTGGATACAGCTGTTGCAGTTTCTGCAAAGTATTTTACAGTTCCACCCCCCCAGAAACCTTTAGTCTAGTCCATGATTTGACAGAAAGCCCCTCTTTGCTTAGAGTAACAGTTAGACTTATGACTCTTTCACTTATATCTGATGACATTTTTTACTTAGTGAGAAATGATGTGATGGACAGTTGAAGCACAGCCTTTTTTATAACATCCAAACACTGGCTCAAAAGGTAAGGATCAGTGGAAGGGATGCAACTCTGGGAAGAATCTGAACTTGTGTTCAAAGGAGTTAAGTTGGTAAATGCCTCAAGTTTGCTTAAGTTTGACTGTTGTCTAGAAATGTAACCGAATGTTAAATATTTCTTTTTGAGTTCTTTTTGTTTTAAAATGTTTCTGAATCCTCAAACTGTATGATTATTTCCAGGTTAACGTATAAATATTAAAGCTTTCTGATGTGGTCTCAGACTTTTAGACCCAACTGTTTGTACTGTTTTCCCCATTCTTTTTCATTCACTTTGTCATGTTCAGCCAAATGCAACAAACCATAGGATACAAAGTGTATCCTTGTTCTCTTACTGTATTCAGTTCTAAGTGCAGAGTATGTGAGCTGGATGTTTTAAGTTTAATAGTCCCTCTTGTGTCAGCTGCATATTAAGGACCTCCAGACTAGTTGTGATATTACAAATCCTGCTCATATGTACACGCCTTCAACTGAGGTTTAAGGTGAGCACAGAGAAACTTTCCCCCGTCAGCAGATGAAAGTGGAAACAGCTTTCCAGTGTCAAACTCTGCACATACATCATTCTGTTACAGTAAAGGTTGAACATCCAGGAGTCCAGAAGGGGACTTTAAATATTGTTAGTATTATTGAGCAAAAAGTCACCTTTTTTGTTAAGGCTTCTGTTAATGACTGAGGAACAAATTGCAATGGCTGAACTTGAAGTTTTGAAAGATTCGGTAAGGGCAATCAGGCTACAATACATCTTCACAAGCTGGGATAAATTAAGGAGGATGAGTGGCCTTTGACTAATTATAGCTTATGTAGAAAAGTGGAGCAGAGGTTTACGAAGCAGACCAAGAGCTGTCAAGATTTGGATTTTTCGTCTGACGAAACATTTAAGGACAGAATCCTTGTAGTTTCTCAGATTCATTCAGTGTTTTTGTGTTAAATCTAACTGTATGACCAGTTTCCTACAATCTGCATCACCAGTCTGTTCTGTCAATTAAAGCACTCATTGTAAATCATGTCCATAGTTCTTTTTTTCTCTATATAGTGTACATATATTTAATGGCACAATCCATCTGTAAGTACTACAAACGTATCTGTATAGTATA
>JBBMJY010000002.1:2853223-2867318 GCA_037833715.1 Toxotes lorentzi | reverse complement strand
AAAGCATCATCTCCTTCTCCATAACCTGCTGGTTCCACTCCATCAGCCTCCAGAACAGAAAGCGACTTCAGAGCACTTTCTCAGTGTGCTCCAAGATCGTCAGCCTGCCCGTCAGATCACTCACACACATCCATGACCAGCAGGCACTCAGGTTGGCAGGAAAGATAATCAAAGACCCCTCACACGTCCTGTACTCAGCATTTGAATGGCTCCCCTGCGGACCGTGGCTCCGCTGCCCCGCCTGCATAACCTATGTTGTTATTGTTATTTTCTGTAATTTTTATTTTATTTTAGTTTTTATTTTTATTTTGTCTTGTTTTGAAACAATACTTGTCAAGATATTAATGCCCAAACATTGTTGTCCAGATAAGGCATTTGTTTTTGAGGCAATAAATGTGAAATAATATCAAGGGCCAAAAGAATATGAAGACATACAATTTGAGCAGAAATATTTTATAGGCCCTGTTTTTGGGACGTGTTCATAGCGTAGACAGGGTTTGAACAAAATCTGAGATGGTGCTGCAACAACCTTATCTGATTCGACACGGAATGACGCTGCTTTTTACGTCTGTCTAGTATCAGAGGGAAACGTTGAATAAAGAAAAGGGGGAAAAATGGAGCCTTTTGGAGCATTTTCTTTTTTATGCCCTTTAAACATAAGTGTTGATTTATTCCTGAGAAGTCAAGTCGGTTTTTACACTGATTAAAACAAATTTGTTGAAATTACAAATGGATGCCCAATTAGAGAGTCAAATAAATCCCACTAACAAAGTGCAAGCCATTCAACAGCAGTTTTTTTCCCCCTTTTTCCTCAGGGCAAATTCCATCAGCGAAAGCTCGCAAAATAACTAATTCAAATCTGGATTTCTTGTTTAGAGCTCAAATTACATTGTGAAATCCAATCTGAGCCATGGACAATTTCTCTGTTTGGCTGGGGTAAAGCACAGCCCTGTGGAGCAACCAATTTGGCTCTGTGTAATGAGTCATGTCCAAGTGCTTATTTGTTTGAATGAGGTTTAATTTAAATGCACAATAACCACGCTCTTAAGGAAGGCATTGTGTTTGTGTGTGTTAAGAAGGGAGGTGGGTCCGGGGAGCGGCAGAGGCAGAAAGTGAAAGTTATAATGTTGAGGATTCAGTGTGAGAGTCTTTAATTGGTCGCCGTGATGAAAAGAGAGCTGGATTAAGGTCGTAATGAATTTGGCTCTTAGAGGCAGGATGGCTACTGAATAAAACCCGTTGCTGGGAAAGTGATTGTGTTACTGCAGATGGACAAATGTAGAATCACATGCTCGCACAGTTTCATAAGAATCTGTAAGTATCTATGTGTTATTTAATGTAATTATTTTGTTGATTTCACCAAAACCATTTCCTCCTGCTTGTGTCACATAAAAAAAAAAAAAAAAAAAAAAACTACAGTGCCCACCTGTTTTAAGAAATCACTATGATATATAATTAAATACAAATAACTTATTTGTGACCTCTTACTGAAGATTTCCGTCAGGGTTAGGGTTGTAAAATAAGCTATGATCTGATGTATTGAATAACCTGTTGCACCTTTCAGATTGTCACCACCCAGGGAGGCAGCAGAGAGGCCAAATGAAATGATGTCTATTCTGCAGTTTATTATACAGTTGGGCTAAGTGGGTTGTATTCCATTTTCTTCTACAGCCCATTTAAAAAGTAAGCCAAAATAGAGGCTGACGCAACCCAATAATGGTGTACCTAGATATGGGCAAATACTCTTTTTTACTTTGTTGTTTAAGGACATCCCGAGTATAAAGAGTAGCTCTTGTAATGGCACTATGTTTAATGTGCATGTATTAATAAATTTAACCAGCCTGTTAAAGTAAAATTTAGGGATTTTACTTTGTTTGGCTGTAAGCAACAACGACTGGATAAATCTGATCATTCAGCCTCTGTGCAAAAGTTAAAATCATCGCATTTCACATCTCAGCTCATGTCATGTGGTAAATGCAGATGAATGCATATTTTGAGAGCAGCAACAATTTGCAATACAAAAATAGAAGTCACTGATGACAAACTCACAATCTGACTGCACTGACAATTTAGGTAGACAAAACAGAAGATCTTATAAGCAGCAACAAGAAAGTTAGACTTCTTCTATTGAAAACATACTAAATAAAACTCTAGAGCAATATCTATCTGGGAAGTGGAGTCCCATGGGAAGTGTATTGTCAAGGGAGGCATGTTTTCAACAGCAAACAGGAGGGTGTCTCCGTGATTATCTTCCATTGTTCTGAATCGTACCCTGTTTCTTTCTTTCCACGGTAATTCACACTATTTGCTCCTACATGCCTTCAGCTAAGACCTGTCACCACAACAACAGTACAATCTACAAGGGATGAAAAGTTTGGAATAAGCACTCGTCTCATTATTAAGTCCCTGACAAAGATCTGCGACCCCAGCCACCCCAATCCAACCAACTTCTGTCACTGTTTCCACAGGAATCTCAAGTGGATTGTAAGCTCCGAGCAGTAGAACATTAATCCTGATGACTTTAGTGACTCTTGAGTCTCTGGGGGTCCACAAACACTGTGACTTTGGACTGTCCCAAAGGAAAGTTGACTTTATGAGAGAAAGCGGTGAAAGCTTTGGTCATTAATCCAAAACGATGGTCCAAGATTGAAGTGTGAGATTTTTCCAACCAAAGGAAGCCTGTGTCAGATTTCTCTCAGTGTCACAAACTTTAGGGCCAGTGTTCAAAACAAGAGAGAACAGAATGTGGAACAAGTTAATGTCATGTCTCTGCCTGGTTACAGTTCATCAGTCATTCATCACACAGTCTGACATGTCTTAAAACTGATACCGTCCAGTCTGACACAGTGAGGAACAACATCAAGGGCTTGGGTGAAAAACCACATCACTGGGCCCTTATGTCTAAACCGTATGCTAGGGTACTTCACTTTCCATAGATAGGCACTTTAGAGTAGTCATAATTCAATGAACAACAACTGTGACAAAATACATTTGTCAATGTCTTCTTTTCCCAACAACAAAGACAAGACATTGATGAGATGAAAGTGTCGTCTTTAAACGGTAACTGTGATTAAATTTCCATAATGATATCACTGGAAAAAAGAGGTGACTAAAATAAAGTTTAGAAATAAAGACTAGAACAAAATGTCTCTATATCTTTGCTGATGAAAAGAGAGGAGACTGAATTACACACTTTTTTTTTTCTTTCCCAAACAATGGCATAATCCAAATGTCCTTCTTTGAACAGCTACATGCCCAAATCACCTCCCTGGTCACTTTACACTCATGGATGTGCTGCCAACAGAGCCACCCTACACCTAGCTATGTATTTAAATGCTATGGTTGTAGGAGCTCCAAAAACATTACTATGGCACAGAAGGAAAATGGTGACAACTGACCAGGGGCTTGGTCAACAAAAACAGGTTGACACATGGACCCACTTCAAATACATTACAGCTGAGACAAAAGGTTATTTTATTGTCAGGACAGAAGCCCTGCAGCTACGAAATCACTGTGAGGAACAGCACAAACTAGAAGAGACACCTCAACGCGCACAACACAGAAACTGTGGTATAGCATTACTACCTACCACTGAAGGAAGTGGTGTAATGTACATTAGCATCTCAGAACAACAGAACATTGCTGCAGTTGCGGTTTTAGTCTCACTGAAGAGTCGCTAGCTAAGCCAGAGTTTGTTGAACATGGTGTCCATGCACAACTTTGCTACAAGACACATTTGAATAGTCGGTTCTGAATAGATCCATGACAGCTAAAAGTACTTTCACTAAATTTGTGCAAAGAGGTTCTGAATATTTTCTTGACGAATGTAATTAAATGGTACAACCTATTGTAAACACTTAATTTAAACAACTTACAAAACCAAACATTATAGGGGTAAGATTTACTGCAGGGCTGTTGTAATGTAGAGTTTCTTCATTTCGGGATCAAACCCTGATTCTGTGCTATCAAACGGAAAGTTAAGATCATGGATCATGGATATCAAGTGTTTTCACTGACAAAAAAAAAGAGGATGAGGTTCACTAAATATGATTAAAACTAACATGAACTTTTGATCTTAGGCGTAAGAGTAAAATAACTGACTAGAGTAGCACTATGTCTGCCTTCAATGTTGCTTTACTAGAATTCACCAGGAAAAAGGACAAAACAACTAAAGAAAAATGGGCTGTGACCACAGCAGGGGGTGCAACATGCATTAATTTAAGGCTGTATAAATGTTACACAATGAACAACACAATGGAGCATCACCAAGCAACGCAGCAGCTCCAGCCCACAAACACATTCACACTGAGGCAAAAAGAGAGCGTGCAGAGTTTTAAAGCTGCCAGGATACTCCGTCACAAGAGCCTGCTGGATGGTCGAACAGCTTCGGAAACCCGCTGTCCTCCACATATTTCCTCCACATATTTCCGAGCAGGAGCCGTGCCGTCCAAAGCTTTAAGTCAAGGCCAAAAACCTACTTGTATTCTTCAGCTACCAAGTGTTTGCATGTGTTTTTGTCATTGTCTGTGTGTTATTTGCAATTTCTCTGTACATTTTACTTTTCTCTCTTTGGTCAGCTGCAGCTTGTTTTTAACCTGTGGTATATAAATAGACTGACACGACTTAAAAATAAACCCCCCTGCTGGTTAGGTTGGTGAAAAGTTAAATGTTAGTAACAGTAGGTATTTATATACATTCACAAATAAATTTCACACTTCAGAGACGCAAGCCAGTCCATCCCAAAAATAAAATAACAGACCCAGGACAAAAAGAAGTAGAGCGGGAAATAGAGTCGGGCTTCACGGACCCGATGGGCACACATGCTGAGTAGAACAACAGTGGATGGTCTCCAGCAGCCACGATGGAGCTGAAACACAACACACACTTGCTGTGGATGTTGTCTGTTACACACTGCACAGAGCAAACACACACACACACACACTGCCACAACACATGGTTGACACTATACAAGAAGAAGAATACGTCTGACACAGCCCTTTCACTGTGTATGCGTTCGATTTGGATCACGCACCATGCACACCCAGGTGCAGCAGGACCCCTCACACTCCTGACGCCAGTGGCTGATACTGGAAACGCTTCTCACCCAGTGTGACATGCAATGAAGCTGCAAGGTTGCTGTTATTGCACAGTGTGTAGGAGCCTTTACTGGCTTGCACAGTGTCACTTTGTCTTCTTTGGAAGATTTTGAATGCATAAATGAAAACAATCATAAAGGTTTTCTGATTTATTAGATTTTTATGTTGCATGGAAAATTCCACAATAAAAGCATTTCATTCAGTCATTATTGACAAGAGTCTAAATAACTGTCATTTAACAAGTGTTTTTATGTAATTATGGCACAGTGAATGCACGTATAAAAGGTAAAAACATGACGATGTGCTTTGTATTTCTTTGTTTGATTTATTTACTTCCAGGCTTTTTAATCCTTCCATGGTCTTCTACAAAAGAGTGGCATGTACACAAAGGCAGGGTTGTAAACTTCACACACAATTAACTGAAACTAATTTGTTACAGCTCCAAGATCTTAATGATCAAGAAAATAACACAAGACTCTCATGAATCTACTCCACATATATGATGTATATTCTGTGTTATTTTCCCAAAAGCATTGTGATTGAAATTAGTGACTTTTGACTCGTGATGACTCGCAAATTGGTCTCTCCTGGAAAGCAAACTGTGCATGCAGCCTGACGCAGAGCCTTATCTGTAGTGAAAGTCTTTGCAAACTACAGCAGTCCATCACACCAGAGAGAGATGGAGAGAGGGGGGGAATAAAGGAGAAGAGAGCAGGAAAAAAAGATTATTTTGAGAAGAGTGAGCCAAAGAAAATGGAGGAACAAAAAGCAGAAGATGAAAGCTACAGACATTAAGAAAAGAGAGGGAAGGTGGCAGACAACATGGTTTGCTATGACTAATGCCAACTGCAATTGTGACATTCTGCAAAGTGCAACCAAGCCCCCCACCCACGCTCTACCACCTCCCCACCCTTATCCACCCATCCATTTATTCCATCTTTCTATGACTGGCACTTTTCTGTCTAAGCTTTGACATTCAGGTACGTCACTTTCCACCCACCCTGTTATCCATCTATCCATCTATCCAACCATCCATCCAACCCAAGCATTCCTTCCTTTCCTCTCATCCTCTCCCCTCTCACAACAGTCCCCTCATGTCCTGTGAGAAATCACCACCAAACACTGTGTGGAGTTTGGAGAAAGGTGAAGCAAAGTCCATCTACCTCTTCCTCCAATCCTCCACCCATCCCCTGTTTCCGTGACAAAACACTGTTTTGCTAGTTTGCAAGTTTGGTACCATACGTATGTATTTCTCCATCTTCACTTAACTGTGTGTGTGTGTGTGTGTGTCTGTGTGTGTGGAAAAGGCCAAGAGGATGCGCTGCAGTTAGGGACAATGAGTAAATAAGAAGAGGGTAATGAAGTCCTAAAAAATAGTGTCTGAAGCCCAGACTAAAGCATGAAGGCAGCGTTTAGGATTAAGGACGTGATGGACAAGAGTGGAGGGGTCTTACATCTTGTTCACTCATGCTGCAGTGTGTCGTACTCTTTTAATCATAGGGCAACAGTGCCATCAAGTGTGTTAAAGTGGGTTAGCATGATTATATTTCCTGTTTCTGTGCTATCCTGTGCTGAGGTTGAGTAACATAAGGATTTATATACTCCTGGATGATGTATTTGAAACAAGTGGGAAACAGGAGGTTAATACAGTCACCTGATGACAATACACCTCAAATTCAACCAGACCAGGAAGTGACAGATGAATAGTTCTCAGTGCCTGAGGACAGATTACCAAGTCTGATTCAGGCCTGCCATCAAGTTACATTCATGCTTATTAGCAACAGCTGATTTGATCAGCTGATATGCCACTGACACAGTTTGTCATTTTAACCAACAAAGTGATGCTCGGCATGGCTAAAAATGAAGCTGCTACCTGAATGCTGTGTAGACTGATCTTAGCTAACAAGAAAGGAGATTAAACAGATTTGTCAGAGTCAGAGTTCAGTGAACCCATGTGTTTGACCAAGAATACATGAACTGAAAAAAACTCTTAGACAAGGGGTGAAGGGGTCAGATTTTAAACTGCTTTACTTTATGAGTAAAGTGTGCCTGTTTCAGCCCCAAAGCCGACCCTTAGAATGGGCTCAGGACACCTATCAAACAAACATCTTCATCCTTTTGTCCATGTTAGCTCACAGTATTAGTGACACAAAATGAAGCCCAACAAAAAAAACACATTATCTGCTTGAACCTGCCAGCTACACACCATGACATGAAATATGTTACAAACAATCTTTGAGGAAACAGAGGGCGCTGAAACTGATTAAAATGAAGACCCGAGGTATGCAGTTATACAGTGCAACATAAACTGATCTTGCAGCTGTGGCGTTGTAGAGGAAACCTTTGTCAAAACCTCGTTTAAGACCTTAATGATCTCAGTATGTGTTCACATGACACATGCTCAAATGAATAGTTGGGTTTCCTCAAACTGCTTAAACGTCCTTGATACACAGAAAACCTGGGGCCTGGTGGTATTTCAGTATACAAGTAGTGCTTGGTCTCTGGGTCTCTGAAGAAATAATAAAGCTTTGAATTAGCCACAGGGCCCCTTAGGATGTTAATCTATTCTATTATATTAAATTCTACTACTTTGATTTGATGATACCAGTTATAATTGGAGTGTCTCAAGTGACCAGACCAAGTTGGACTGAGTGGGTTACAGCCTGTGCCAGTTGATGTTGGGAGGTTCAGTCATAAAGTCTCTGGTCTCTAATGATTCCAATCCTTTGTCTTCTGATTCAATGACTGCCAGATGTTCACATTAAATTAGTTTTAAATGCTGCACTGGAGACTGCCAACATTAAATAAGAGAGGGGGACACTTCTCAAAGCCACAGCTAAGATGTTATTAAATCTGAAAGCTCACATAACTCTTTCTAAGTTTAAAGTCCATGACCACAGTGTTGCAATATCCAAACCATTAGTGTGTTAGTCATCTTAAAATATCCTGTTTAGCGTTTTTTTAAATCTTACATGAAGAGTGTCTTACCAGGGCAAAGAACAGGGCCTGTCTCCATCCAACCATTTCACCCATGCTTCATGAATCAACATCAGACACACTGAGGGAACAAAATGGCTTCAGAGGCCTAGAATGACACAACATAAGTACAACAAGAGGCTCAGTGTTTAAAAGGCAAGCATTAGTTACCGAACATGACTTTCACTGAGACAAAATATCAAAATCAGTAATCAAAACTGTCTCACCAGTTTGGCTTGATGTGGTGAGGAACAGGTGACAAAAAGCAAGTTCCCACATGTTCTTCAAATCTTCACCTGCTGGCTAAATCCTCAAAGGGTAGAACCTCCAAAACACGGCCATTCGATGAATAACACACAAAAAACAGAGATGAGGACAGATAGTTCATACAGTAAGTCTCTGGTGCATCTGAACAAAGAGGTTTGGGCTGGTTACATACTTCTTTTGATGCATGTTTTTAACAGAGTCATGGTGTTTTTTTCTACAAGATCGCCCCCTTCTGTGTGTAGGAGGCAGTACAATTAAGAGCCCTAAGGTATGGCCTTCAAATGCAACCACAGATAGAAGTGTTATCAATCCAGGTCAGGTTGAAGAGTAACATATGATGACCTTGCAAAAGGTCAAGTTTTCAAATATCAGCTCACACAGAAAGAGTTCAACAAGAGAAAGAAGTGTCTGGTTACCAGGTGGCATTATTGGAGATACATGGTCACATACATAAGTAACTGACATATCATTTAATATGACTGAAATGCAGATATCCAGTTGTGTAGATGCATATTTGTATTGACATGGACGCTTTTAAGTCAGGTAGAGTTTGTTTATGACCATTTTTGCTTATATTGCATCTTCATACAAATGTTTTCCTTGGGGATTTGTATCTAAATGTTTAGAGTTTGTTAGGAAAAAAAAAGGTTTGTAGAATACAGGCAATTTGCATGCATGCGTGTCTGTAGATGTTCATATTTGCCACACTCTTCTGTAACCATACCATAATAAAACCTGTAGGCTTTGTTTATAGGTGAAACAGTTGATCGATCCAAGCTGGAGTAATTTAATCTACTTTATATATAGTTTTAGTGCAGACTTTTCCAATCTAGAGGTTCAGCCCCTTCCAAAGGGTCATTAGATAGATAAATACTGAATACTTTTATCTCTTTGGGCCTCAAACCTTTATTGAAATGACACTGATGGTGCTTCCTGTTACTGTGAGCACAAGACCAGAGGATCCATACACTGAGCAAAAAGTGGTACACTGAATCTGTAGCTTCCAATGCATCTGCATTGGTCTGAGGTTTTGGTGGTATGTGTTTGCAGTAGAACAGAAATTTATTGCAGATAGTGTTTTGCAGTAGTGCTGAAATTTTGTGACACATACTGTTGGAGAGAGATGTTTGTCTTATTTGAAAGATGTAATGAAGTACACAGTAAATGAAGTGAATGCATTCACAGTACATTTGTTGTACTGAGGCTTGAGGTTGTAGTAGCGGCAGATAAGTGGTCACAGGGAGCAAAATGGCCAACGGGGGGCCTATGAAAGGCTGAAATCACCCCTGCAAATGACGCCATCTGAGAAGTTTAGAGGTCTCTCGTGTCAACGCAAAAAACCCTGGACAAAAGTCAAAAGTAATGATTTTTATTCTAGCAAAGTAACAAAATAAGGGTCACCCATAACGGGGAAAAAGACACAAAAACAAAAGTACAAAACGCGAACACAAAATCACTCTTAGGAAGGAAAAGGCTTACTGGAATCATTAAGAAACAAAAAAAATCACTCTTACAAGGAAAAAGACGGAACACAAACCAAACAAGAAACAAAGTAACAAACAAATACAGAACCTGAATGGGGATACGATGACAAGAGGGAAGAGGCAAGATGAGAAGCAAGAGACAAGGCAAAAGACATGAGCCAAGGGCAGGAGACAAAAGACATGGCAAGATGAGAGACAAAAACAAACCGACAAGAACACTGTCTGGAGTGTTTTGAGTAGAAATATAAAATAGCAGAAAATTGAAATACTCAACTACAGTATAGTACATCAACATTACACTTACAGTAGAGTATAGTACTTGTATATAGTACTTGAATAAATGCACTTTCCACCACCGACGTAGAGGGAATTGTGGGGTAGTGTGTATTACCTTATTTGACCACAGAGTGGCAGTAGAGTTATACCAACGTCGCCTGAGCTGCAGGTAGAGCAATAAAAACTATCACTGATACATTTTGCAGCATTGCAGTCTAACCTCTCTCACTCTTTTTCTCTCTCTTCCTCTTTTATATTCTCTACTTCTTCTGTATCTCTTCTTCTTTCACCCAACTCTTCTCTCGCCTGTTCTCTATTTGTTACTTTCTCTTCACTTCCTTTTCTTAATCCTTCTGTGTCTTTTTCTGTCTCTCTTATATACTTGCAGTACACCCCCCCCTCTCTGCAGCAGTTTGTGGTTTCGCCACATTTTTATTCCGTGTGGATCCAGCTGGCCACTTGCACTTTATCTAACTATATTTTACTTAGTAGCAGCCTGCAGCAGTCCTTAATGTGGAGTAGTGCATTATATGTATGTAGTGGTTCTGAGATGGTGTGTGTGTGTGTGTGTTTGTGTGTGTGTGTGTGTATGTGTGTCTTTCTCATTCTGCTGCAGTCTCCTGCTGTCATACATCATGTCCAGCTGGGCTCGCAGCCATTTCCAGTGTCTATATTCTATTAAGTAAACAGTTAGTGCAACACTTAGCAGCATACAGTGTACTGATGCCTGCATAGTGTGTGTGCAGTTGCACACCCACACATTTCTTCCCTCTTCCTCTAATGTTTATACAGTATGTCAAGCTCTGTCCACAGCCATACATTATGTCCATATCCTTAAACATCTACTAAAGACTTTTAAATGTTACAGCTTCAGTAGAAAGGCCATCTGTTAAGAAGCAGCTGTAAGAGATTCAGATGACTACAGAAACTGAGAGTGGTATCAGTTTACACAAAGTATATTTAAGGAGTACAACGAGGCTTTTTATTATTGCATGCACAGCATAATGGTGGTTTCAAGTTATGACACGCTCCCCTTACTTACTGGTCAAAAGCAATATAATCAGCTCTTATGTGCACAACTACAGCTATAAATCTGAACAAGACGAGGGATGCAAATATAAATATCCTTGAATATGCTAAAGTTATAGTTAATGCAGAATGTGATGCTGCACAGCATGAAATAACATGTGGACTCAACGAAGCTGGCCAGTGACCCACATTACAAATGAGTCTACAATGAAATGAAAAGTAGAACAATTATGGAATTTAAATCAGCATTATTATATAATCAGATGTTGAAGCAATTCTTCTTCCTGACACTTTACCCACCACACGAGTCATATCTCTGAAGGACAATTTCTTTCTTAATGCATTATCATGTAGGTTTCAAAAATATAGTTGTAAATACACTTATGTACATGTGTACACATGTATGTATGCATGCATATGGTGTGTGTCTGTTTTTATTTCTATTTTTCTATGCCAGTCTTTCTATACAGTTGATGTGTGTATTCTAAATTGTATTATTTACTTACCTTTGAGAATGTAATGCAGATACAAATGACACATTATGTGACACTCATTAAAGTGCTTTCTCACTGTAGACATTTTGAGTTGTGTTTACAGTAAAAGCACAGTTGTTATTCATAACATTAGGGGGAGCTCGGTTATTAGTTTGCCATAAGTGGCAATTACAGGGCAATGGTAAACTGAATTTCCACTTTATTTCCCAAGAATGAATCATCTGACATGATCATTAGGTGACCTGAACAACAGCCAGTGGTATGAGACCATAAGGAAACAGTGGACATGTGTCCTGTAGAGTGTGTTTACTTCCTCTGAGAATATTGAATTGAGCAAAGATACGTTTGATTTCTTATGAATTCAACTTTTCTTTTGTAAGAGAAAGAATATGCTATTCTGTCTTTACTAGCCGTAATCTGCAAAGCTAATACTCAAAGCTTTGCAGCTAAATCTAGCACAGGCAGGATTCATGATCTAACCTATGACTGTTGCTGTTTTATGATCATTTACGATGCAGCTGTTCTTTCTCATGATCAGTGATGCAACAAGATCTTAATCTTTCATGAAAAACACGTACCTGCACATTAATCCACAGGAGTGATAACTTCCTGCTCCGTGAGTTCAACTCAAAGAAATACGTCAGCCTTCAAAGTGGCACCGTATGAGCCTCCATGTAAAGAAACAGGGCAAATTGGATTATGGTGGGTTCACCTCCATTACATCCCTCACTATAATATCCTGCATCAATAAACACACTGAAAATACAACCAAGAGAAGGCTGCTCATATTTTAATGAAGACAAATAGAGCACATAATTCATTTAATGAGTGCGCCTTTTGTAATACGTTATCCATAATTCTGGAGCTGTAATCATTTCTTCGTAATGGCTTTCGGGGGAGGAGTGTATCTCCAGTTAAGCTGCTGCTGACGTGAATGTCCAGGTGTTTGATGCTAAACACCACTAATCTGAATTTGGTGTGGCTGCCAGGTTCTCGAGGACCATCAGCACACACAGACACACACTCTGGGTTACAGTTTGCACATCATCGCAAAACTGGATTCTGTTATGCTGACATATGATTCAATTACTGCGAAATAGGGCACATTAAGTCACAGCTATCAAATATTTTTTCTGTTACAACTGAATCGTCCTGCTGCACAGTTAAAGTGCCAGTAAGAGAGATGTTTACTGCCCCACAGCACAAAATGTCAATAACATGAAGTGTCTGCACAGGGATGAATTTTTGACCCACATCAAGGACTCTACCTCCAGTAGCCCAGGGCTGGTACTCTGGCATTTTACAGAAAGTTAGTCTGATATCAGTCTTTAGTGTTTTATTAAGTGCACCGTGGATAGCATACCATTCAACTTTTACCACACGGCTATTCTAGAGCTTTGGGAACATCTGAACTCCATCTTTACACGAGCCGACAATAACGCAGGTGGATTCATGTTGTCGCTTTTTAAACTGTCTGAAGGTTCACTTAGTGATACCTTTGATCTTGTAATCAAAATAACTGTGATATGTTGAGGTGCTCATACTTTCAAACTCACTGAGAGTCAACACCAGTTTCATAGATCCATGCATCATTTGGCCTCATGTTGCCTTCTTATGGCTCACTGGCCTGAACATGGAGAAGATGTTTCCAAAAACCATCTCACACAAGGTAATGTGTTTCCTGTTATGTATATGGGGTCTGGACTGTTCCTTTTGTGTGCCTGTGCTTTGGTGTTTTTCCCTTTGCCTCCTGTGGGAGGTTCCTTCCTTTTAGAGTGGAGAGGCGTGGTTTCCTGCTGGCCGGAGGTTGACACACCTGTTCCTCATTTCCCGTCATCACTCCTTTAAAGCCGGAGCAGGGCTTCACTTTGATGCTGGATTGTTCAACCTTCAGTGGTAACCCTCTCGCTGCTGTGCAAACAGTCTTCTAGTGAAACTCTTGTGAGTTAATCTCGCGTTAGGTCTAAGTGACTTTTGTTCTCTGTTGTTTTCTGCTTCAGATACTCACCTGTGTACTTCAACTGCCATCTGCCTGTGGTCTCTTCTGGGTCCTCCATACACCCAAACTAAACCTAACATTTCCTGCCAAGAGAAAACTGAACATCTAGCAGCTAAAGTATGGCATATGTTGCATCAAGCATAAAGATTGTTTGTGATGCCTTATGTGGGGTCATAATGCATCTTTATGCTTGATGCAACATATGCCATAATTTAGCTGTTTATTCTGTCCGAGGGTTTATCCAGATTGATATGTTAGCTTTTCTTTTATCCCCATTTTACAGTTACAGTTATGAACATATGGGCATACATTTAAGATCTCAGATATCAAGAAGCAGGGAAAGCAGCAGAGTACTGAGGAATTAAAAGAGGGAAAAAAAACACACATATATATATATATATATATATATATTTTTTTTTTTTTTTTTTTTTTTTTTTTTTTTTTTTTTTTTTGGTTTGGGTGTTTGGTTTTCAA
>JBBMJY010000002.1:2829386-2853123 GCA_037833715.1 Toxotes lorentzi | reverse complement strand
GGGTGAAGAAGAAGGGGAAGGGGGGGGGGGAGGGGGGAGGGAAAGGGGGAAAAAAAAAAAACAGGGGGGGGGGGGGGGGGGTGTTTTTTTTTTTTTTTTTTTTTTTTTTTTTTTTTTTTTTTTGTAGTTTAGCTGTTTAGTTTTAAGTCATTTAAAAATGTGACATATGTGGAAAAATTCTGAATATATCCATCGACATAGGGTGAGTTGCGTGGTACACCCTGAACAGGTAGCCAGTCTATCACAGTGCAGACACACACAGACACAACCATTCATGCCCACATTCACACCTAGGGACAATTTAGAGTCGCCAGTTAACCTTGTATGCATGACTTTGGACTGTGAGTCAGCCAGAGTACCTGGAGTTAAGCTACACAGGCACAGGGAGAAAATGCAAACTCCACACAAAATATATATACAGGTTACATGTTGAAGTGGTCATTCTCTGAAGCCATCTGAGTGGAAGCCATGGTCTGGCTGGGATCTCCTGCTTTACAGCTGACTAGAGTGTTTTTTTTTGTTTGTTTGTTTGTTTTTTTTTGTTGAAGAGAACTTGAAGAGATTGAAGACAAAAATCTAACCCTGCAAGCACAGATGTGAATATGCAAACTTGAAGGAACTAAGCTAGAAGGTATAAAATCCTGTTTTCAAACCAACATTCATGACTGATATAATATTCAGTCCTGACACATTTTATTTTTTTTTTTGAGGTGTTCACAGAGACAAAACCACAACTGAAAGAAGAGCGAATGTGGACTTAACATTCATGAGGTGGATAGAAACACAACTCCAGTATGATGCTCATGTAATGAAGGAAGATTGTTGGATTGTAATTGTTGATTCTTCAGATGAACATTTGCATATAAAAGAATGCATTTAAGAACAGCAAAGCGCAGGGCATGCATTTATATTGAAATAAGATCACAAAATTTAGAGCAGATATTAACAATGAGTGAAAACGAGTAATAATTTCAACTTCAAATTATACATATTCATAACAGAACAAATAAAGTAAAATACTCAGTTCAATTTAATACCAAAGACTTAAACATACAAAAATTGCCATCATCAAACAAAACAAAACACACTAGGCAGCAATTAAGGCAGTGAAACTGTGATGGAAATCACATTTCACCCTATAACTACATCATTGTTACTACCTGTCCAAACAAGGATGTTCATCAGGGGACAACCTCTCAACCATACATGTGTGCAGATTCTATTGGATACCTAATCTTAAACATTAACTCACATTTTACCAAACTCACAGTGTATATCCTAATTATCTCTGTCCCATTAAGAGAGACCTTAGACACAGAGACACAGGCTGGTTGTTATGGCTTTGACCTCCTCCATCAGAGGCTCTGGTTATCCTGTGTCTACTACTACATGTGTAGAGTCTGTACTACAACTTTGAGCCAGCTGAAGTCTATCAGCTATCTCTGATACAGACAGTCAGCTACTGTTTTTAAGGCCTTCCTGTAAGACTTGTAGGACTAAGACTTACTAAAGACCTAAAGAGGGAAAATTTCCTTCACAGAGACAGCACCACTGGATGTTCTGCACACTGAGATGAATCAATGCCCTCTGTCTCCAGCCCTGTTACATTGGTAAATAGCGCCCTCTGGAGGTTCTAGCACTGCTGCCTTACGAGAAGGACTTTTAATTGCGCCCTCGACTGTTAAACAATGCATCTGACAACTCAGTAAACTAGTGATGGAAATAGTACATGAGGCTTGTGTCATCCCATGAGAAAAAACTCCCACAATACTTGGCGGCTCTGATGTCATATGATTTCATACCAGTCTATCGTAGGGCTCCTGTTCTTAACATCTAAGCCTTTGGTAGAGCTCATGTGTGTCCTGGAAAAAGCAGACAAGAGTCTTCTAATATTTTAGTCGTAAGCATTTCATTAGACAACAGAGGAGCCGGGCCTTGTCTGTTTTCTAATCTTTTTCACCCTCTCGTGGTCAAAAAGAGCCAAATGCCATTTTAAAGTGCCATAATCACTGATACAATCTGCTTATTAAGTTTATTTTAGTTATTAGATCAGTTCAGCAGCTTTATACCATGTAAACTGCACATGTAAATCATGGTTAATAGTGTGACACTGATGTATGCTTCTGGAGAACAGGGTACTTTAAGGGGAAAAACACATCCCTGAGCAGGTTTATACTTATTATTTGTATGGTGACCTGGAGTGTGTTATAGTGCGAAAATTAAAGAGTGGTGGAGAGCACAGCTTCACATATCAGTTCCAAAAGCAGCCCTGTCAGTCCATCCTGCCAGATGGCTTGGGTGTGTGTGTGTGTGTGTGTGTGTGTGTGTGTGTAGTTTCTAAGAGTAGGCTGTGTCAGGCTAAGAGGCCAGGCCTTAATTCATGTAGTATGACAGAGAAAGAGCTACTTAGCATAGAAGATGATCAGTATTAGTAAAATTAGTAAATGATCAGTAATCTCTACCTATACCTGTTTCCCAGTACAGAACATTTAATTTTGTTCAAATATACCAGTCCACACTGACTCAAAGACAAGTGCAATCACAGCAGGACCCTGCTTACACACCACTCACATCCAGCTTTTAATGTGAATTGCTCGTGCTTAAATCTGACTTGTTCTCTCCTGACACAAATCCAACAGCTTACCCCCAG
This sequence comes from Toxotes lorentzi, assembly GCA_037833715.1. NCBI lineage: Eukaryota > Metazoa > Chordata > Actinopteri > Toxotidae > Toxotes > Toxotes lorentzi. Next base: position 2,850,473 of record JBBMJY010000002.1, on the reverse strand, counting down.
ATACTGAATTGCAGTCTGACAACAGAGCTCTCTTGCTAAGATTTAAAAACAGTATACCTCACTGCATGGAACTCATTGGAGGAGTCATTTCGTGCCCAAATCAAATGCAACCCTGGTTTGCTTTCAGTACAGATGGTTTTGCAGGCTTATACATCACCTCAGTCTGTAACTGTGCATTTATCATTCAAGGCCTTAAGCACACCTGGATCCTGCTATATAAATGTTTAGCCCAATCTGTACATTTTACACATGTTTGTTCCCTGTGTTTTCCTGAGACACTGTTCCACATTAACCTACTGACTGCCTCAGTGGTGTCTAAAGCACTCATGGTACTGAATCACATGAGATCATTTGGTGAAACAAGCAGTTGTAGATATGATTTAGCTTAGTGGTTTGTGACTGGATGCCATCTAGAGTCGATTTAATCAGTGAAATGAACTGTGATGTTTGGTTTGAATGAAATGTCACTATACGCTGGACTCTCACCAACAAACGCTTGTAGACCAATGCTATAGTTGAATTACTTTAATACCTGACATTAAAATGCAACTCCAGTGTGCACTGAAATTGGATTTCTCATGCCTTTAACAAATGTAAATTACCAGGCATGTTTTTTCCATTTGCATCCTTAATAAACACTTGCCTGTTTTCTAGGCACGCTCATTGTGGCAAATATGTTGCTATCCAGTCATCTGTCTTGGATGGATTTGTGCATCCTCTTATGTTGCTACTTATGGTCACGATCCACTCAAAGCAATTCATAACTGTGTTGATACCTTCTAGACAAGCAGAAAAAGAAGAGAGAGACAGCAGTGGTAAATGGTGCAGAGGATGAACAGCCAGCTGAGTAACTATCCGGTCATGAAGATGCTTTGTTTGTGTCCAACATGACTTTCTGTTGGTAAATAATAAATGGTTGGTTGCACCAGTTTGTCCTGTGGCTTCACAAATCAGGGCCTTCAAAAAGACGCTCGCCTTCCACCTCACAGCCCTATCTACACATTACCCACCGTAGAGCTCCATGCTTCTGTTTTTCACTCCACGCCCCAGGACATAAAACTCTGTGCAAGAGAGGAGGACAAAAGAAAATAGAAGAGAAGTTTTGAGACACACCAGCGGAAAACTGACTCTTATTATGAGTGAACCTGTATTTTATCCAAACACTTTTGGGGAAAGAAAATAGCAGACAGCAGGCTCCTGTTTTTCTAAATTTCTGTTTTATGTTTTGGTTTCACAGTCCCTGGCTTAGCATCAGCATGTTAGCATTGTCTCAGTGATCATGATGAGCATTCTGATTAGCATGTAGCTCTATTCACTGTTCTGTGTAAGTGCAGTGTGCATGTGTTTTAGGTACCTTTCTACCTTTTCTCACTGACTCTTTACTGGATTTGCTGTCATGGAGAAAAACACACACAAAGTCTGGCCTCACATCCTTCGCATCATGAATACTTGGGTTCACATAAACGATGAAATGTGAATGGAATCAGGCTTCACTGTTTCTAACCTGTTGGAAATGATTCATTTGTATGCGTGAGCATGAGAGCTGGAATAGGTCATCCCTTATTTTATATTTATGCATTTCTTATCACTCACGTGTGCTGCTCATCTGATTATGTGTGTGCGTGTGTGTGTTGCTGGATCTTATTTGTCTGATGAGTTTGTGTGCACCTGTAATTAATCATGTAGCTACAAACTGCTAAATCATTAGCCTAATGCTCCCATACATTACTTTGCCCTATGCTCTCAAACACTGTAATGGATTAAAAGTGTTTTTACCTTCAATACAAGCTTTCCATCGTGTATTAAAAGAATTAAAAAGGGAAGTCACTGATTTGTCTTTATTAAATTCTTACTCATGAATATGTTCCATCTTAATGGAGCAAACAGTGTGTGCCCTGCCAAACACTCAGTGTTCAGCTTTGTGACACTGTATATTCAGATATTACAAAGGGTTTTCAAGAAGTTTATGTAGCTTTAGAAGTGGAGGGATGTGCTCAACCCATAAAGGAAGCATTAATCCTTCAGTTTTTTTCTCTAAAAAGTTGAACATGATTGTGATGATATGTAACCAGGATTCTGTTGAAGTCACACGTTTGCTCAAAGAATTGCCACAAATATTTTCCCACATTTTGAGTTTGCACTATGAATCGGTTCTCCAGAGATAATCCTAATTGTAAAAATCCCTGATAGTTTTCATTCTCAGCTGTGACTGTGGGGGTAAGTAGCTATAGGGTTTGAGCTTGTTGAATTTTTAAACAACCCCACTTCTGAAAAAAAGTATGGCGTTGTATTGAAGCTAATCTAACACTTGAGGCTAGTATGTGATATTTCTGCCCCGCTTATTGCACGGTCACAGACTAAAATCTATATTGAAAAAAAAAACAGTTTCCATCGTCAGGTCAAAATTTAAATTAGTTTTAAGTCAAATAGCTGTAAAAACTAATGAAATTCCCACAGGCTCTGGTGTACTTGTTTTTACTGCTAATTAGCAAATGTGAGCATGCACTAATATGGTAAACATGTTAAAAATGATAACATCATGTCAGCATTGTCACTGTTAGCATGCTAGCATGCTGGCGTTAGCATTTAGCTCAAAGCTGATTCTTAGTCTTGTTTTCTATAAATTTGTATAAATGTCAGAAGATTTATAGCCCGAGGTTTGTCTCAATTGCAAGTTCCCTGTGTGGGGATTTTTTGAGAGGTCTACTCTGAAAAAAATCACGTCTAGTTCAAAAAATGCAAATGAATTCCTTTGTTTGTCTGAGAAAAATGTGCCAGGCCAACAAAGTTAGCGATTTGATTTTATCTGGTAATTTATAGCCTGCAGAGTCCCTGGAAAAATACTGTCCATATCTCACCAGCATTGCTGAGATAAGTCAAAAGATAGGTCGCTCTCACCTACCACTGAGGACAAACTGTCTTGTCACAATCTTTCTCAACAAGTCCTGCCAGTCCCTGATATTTAAGTTGTGTTGCCATTTACTAATTGAATCTTCTGTAGCTTGTCTGTAGCTCTGGTCATTACATCCTTGGGAGACAAAGTCATAGATTTGTTTCTCATTCTTTGTGCTCTTAAAGCACACATGTTATAATGTAGCTGGTTGAAAAGGAACTCTGTGAACCTGGTTATGTAGTTTGTACCTTTTAGTACTAAAGACCGTCTTGCATGTGTCATGTTAACACACTTAACAATCCACTATGAAACACATTATGTCAAACAGTGTTGATGTTTTTAGTCTGGTTAGGAACTATGTCATTAAACAGCCAGTCTCTACAATGAGTAATTTGAATATATTTGTCTTATATTCAGCATACCCATGGCATGTCCATTTTTGAAGGAAGCTTTAAGACATCTGAACCTTCACACATAAAATGATTTTCATGTTATGTTCAGGTAAACTGATCTTCCTTTGGAGGCCACAGAAAAAGAATGACTCTTCGACTGCAACTGGACTGCCTGGACTAAACCATCAAAATGCTCTTGACCCTGATATCTATGAGCATCAAAATGTACACTGCCCTTCTCCTTCCATTACAATGGAACAACCTGACTCCAGTCACTAATGTGATATATGCAGACCATATACAGGCTGAAGAACTTGTACCAATAGCTTGTATTGACAGCATAGTGGATATAATTAAAGTGACTTCACGGGCAGTGATTTATAAATCTGTGTGTAACATTGTCCCCCCCCTCCTCCCACCATACCTAACACAACTGTTTAGGTGGGCTTTACCTGCGGGCACTAATGGTTGCACAAGGTCTGCTGCAAAGGGATAGGGTTCTGTGTCCCACATTTTCAGAGCCTTTGCAGCAGACCTTGTGCACATTTTTGTGACATTTTTGCAAATTCCTGCAGCCAAAAATGCTCAGCATCCTCCAGTGTTATGGAGCCACTATCTGGAATCAGTTGAATTCAAGAGAAGGGAACAAAAACTGGCATCTGGACAGTGGAACATTTGATCAACAGACTATGTTAAATGTTTAATATGTTTTTAACTGTCTTATTGTTTTATTGTTTGTATTTGAGTAGATTATTCTGGTGAAATAAAGTAAGTTAGCATGCAGCATTTTGAAGAATCAAAGTTTATTTGACACTGAAAATAAATTAAGGTAAGTAAAATGCTAATCCATGAAAATAGTCCTGCAGTATATTCTGGTATCAGTGTTCACTTTTAATGATGCTGCTACAAAGATGTGCATTAAATTCTGATTTGACTTCAAGAGTTTGAACATCTACCATTCTTTGATAACTGAGCAAACCCCACTTCTGATGAAAACAGTGTGATGTGATCAAATGCACCTAAACAAGGCACTAACTAAACCCTGACTTTAAATTATTTTGTCAAATTAAAGAAATAATCCAAAGAGAAAATGAATCATGGCTGTTGGTGGTTGGGCTGAGGGTCAGTGCAGCCAATCACATCACTTCTAATTAAAGCACCCAGCATATGACGGCTGCATAAGAAACTATTTTCGAAGCCTTAGGGTGACCAGAGGTCAAGTTCAAGCAAGTTAAGGTTTTCCCAGTAGAGAAGCCTAATAGACTGTCACTAATGTGCAAAATGCAGATGTAAGGAGTGAAAATGTTTCTTGGTGGAAAACCTCGGAGGTCACGCTTCACTGAGCACAGACTACATTTTCTCAGATATGCAGGGATGTGGTAAGAGACCTATTTGGTCATTAAGACACAGACACAGGTCCAATGCTCTGCAGTTTATGCTGGAGTTAATTCTGGTTTGAATCCTTAATTAAAAGTAATATGGAATAAAAAACCTAACCTAAACTAAAACAATCAACCTTATCAACCCCTAAAAAAAGAGAGAGAGAAAGGCTGTCAGACTCTTTTCCCAAAATTAATTGTTTCTCCTGAGCCTTCCAACTTAGGCACCATAAAGGGTGACTCATCCCCCAGGGAGCTAGAAAACACTCTCTCCAATTAATGACTCACTTTTCTCAGGAGTTTAATAACAATGACAAAAAAAACAAAAAAACTGCAGGTGCTGTTTTTGCCAGGTCTTTAGCTGTTTGGCATGACATTGAACAATTTCCATTAAAATCTAAATTCCATTAAAGTCCCTTCTTCTTGAACAATAACAGTGGTTTGACTGGCTGTTTGCCTTGTAAGGATCCACACTGGGCAGCAGGAACATCTGGAGTGCCCTGGGACACTTTTCCTGTAATACAGTGTTTGGTGGTGATACTGACAGACCAGATGGACTGGTTTCTCAAATGTTAATTAGCCTCACATTGCAGTCATTTGGGACAGAGACGTACTTGATTTATAGGACATATAAGACAAGACCTGCTGAAGATGATAAATGTAGCAACAACAGGGAAGTCATTGCTCTTAAAAACAGATTTACTGTCAAAAGTGTTATGTACAAAATGGAACACTGTCCAGCAGCAGTATTTTCAGTGCTGCCACCAGTGGCCGGGACCTATAGTGCAACTGTCGTTCTGATTAAAACAATCTAGTATCATGTATATAACCCTCAGGCCCCATTTTAATTGAAGTCGGCTCATCTCTGTTGGAGTAAACTATGTGTGTTGTTACTGTACATGTGCCTGACACTTACGTTTTAAGTGGTTTGGAACAGTGCATGGTTTAAATTTGTATCTTCAATATTTTTCTCCCTCTGAGAGTCAGCAGTGATCTTTGTCAATTTATGTTGTGTTGATCAAATGAAAACATGGTCGCAACAGTCTAAATACCATTAAGCTTATGGTTTAGGCAGCTGCAGCCCATGTGGGTGTTGATGAGAGAAGTAGGAAGGTCTGTGCGTGATGACTGGTGAACTTGCATAGTTGCAAACCAAGAAAATAGCGAATATACAAAACTCAAACTCTGGTCCAGACTAGCAGGTATAAAAACTCCCTAAATTACAAACCATCCTCCAGTGGAGACATTTAGATAATTTGCAGGGAGGTGGCTGTAAACAAATAAAGAACACACTTACCACTAAGAAGTGAAAATGTCCATTAAATGCATTGATCATAAGATTAAGAATCTGTTAAATATAATTTCAGCCATCATACACTCACATTCTCCTCTTCCTCGATCGCTACATCCTCCTCATTCTCCAGGCTTTTCTCCACCATCTTCCCCATGATCAAATAAATGACTGAGGAGCAGACAGTATATAATTGTGCATGAATGACATTTTACCTGCTTGGAGTCACTCAGTTTTCCAGTCAGTAATATCCTCTTGATCAGGTCCCTGACAGAGGCAGTGCAGTTCATCTTAGGTTTGAAGTGTGGATCTAAAGCAGTGGCTTCAAATCTTCGAATATACGATTAGGTCACAGGAATAGGATTATTTCACATAGTCTTCATTCATTTCTTTCTAGCCTCAGCCATTTACCTGGACAGGTTTGCCCAAACTTGCTTTTTAAGGTTGTTCACAAATAATGTGTTTCCCTCTTCAACACCAACATGTATCTCAAGCTTTTGGTGAACTTACAGGATCTGACCACATGTGGGATTCTTTTCAGCAGAAACACAGAGCATGGGTGTGTCTGAACTTCTCATCAGATTGAGTGCCTTCCTCAAATCTTCATCAGTCAGCTGAGCAAGTCTGTGTGAGAAAGAATACATTTTCTGAGTTTAAAACACTGATAAAAAAAAAAACCTGTGCCATTCACTACATAACACAGCAAACCAGTGTGCTGTTCTTTAATACTTAATACTGCATTTGTATTTGTTTAAATATATTGATACATATTTATCTAAATGTCAGTAATGTCAGTAATCATTGTACTTTGCTGGGCTGTCAGTGACTGGCTGTTACCCTGATGCACAATCATGATTTGTATTTGTTTACATGCTTATTTTCAATTTGCATCTTATACTATCACTATCTATTATACTATTTATACTGTCGTTTGCAATGCTTGTACTGTTAATCACCTAACATATGCACTATTCCCATTAATACATGATCATACATTGTAGTGACTATCACAGTGTCTGGATAAGTGTTCCTCTCCAGATGCTTTCTCAGCCAAGCTGCCTGAATTGCAGGGTATTGAATCCCTTCAGGATCTGATTTTATGTTATGTTATGTTGCGTTGCTTTATGAATGTTAAAACCTGCAAAATTTACATAGAAAGAGGCATTTCTTTAATTAAATACCATGAACAAGGGTCAAATGAAGGGAAGAAGAAGATCCTGCTTCTCCTGCAGAGCGATCTTGGCTGTGGATGACCTCTTCATCCACACGATGCCACAGATCTGTGTGTCCACTGAGACTTTGAGCTGCTAGAGTAAGAGTATGAGTAAAGCAGCCCAGCCTCACAAACTGAAGCCTTCACATGGCTACATTCATATTGGCAAAATTATCGACACAGTCCAGATAGGACATCAGTCCTAACTGAGCTGATGAAACAGCTTCCTTCTGGAAGTCTTCGTCTCTCATTTGGAGAGCTGTTTATTTATCTTCCAGACGAAACAACAATGTTCAGAGACGGTAGAATGCAGTATATAAATGGTTGGTGCGGCACAGCCAAAATGAAAGCTTCCTCTATTTTATATTATCTCTCCAGGCCTTTTTCCCTCAGAGGTCAATAATGTCAATACAGGTTTTTAATAGTAAACAGAAAACATGTTGCATGTCAAAGCCCAGCAACTCAGCTCTGGGAGGATTCACTTTGTTTCTACAAGCAAATTGCCGCAAATCTATTGAAGAGAAACTATGTGGGTGAGAGACACAGCAAGACAAACAAACACAAACTCAGACAACCCAAAGTAAGTCACAGAGTATGACAAAAAACTGACCATACAAAGAAAGAACAATGAAGATGGAGGGATGAGGGGGAAAGCAAGAGAAAATCAGCCCAGAATGCCACAGTAGCCCAGTGTGTGCTGTAACCACCTGGACACCAACACCAGACTGCTGAAATGAAGAGAAAGAGTAGTGAACAAGGGCACAAGTGAATAAAGGACCGGGTGATGAAAGACAGTGAAAGGAGAAGGAGAAAAAAACATTTGAACAAAAGGTGAGAGGGAGAACAAAGAGTTTCACTTAAACGTAACTAGTTGTCATAGGGCAGAAGTCAGGAACATGCAGAGGAAAAAAGCCTGGGAGCTATGCCATGACATTAAAAGACAAAGATTAACAATGTGGAATTAAATGGAAAGGGTACAAAAGTACAGTTACTTAAAATTCAAGAGCCGAGCAGCAGGTTCTGGCTTCTGACACAAGGTGAACTTTCAAAAAGCCAACAACAGTGCTATCACATTTTAGGTATATAAAAGAAATGCACAATTCTTATTTTTTCTTTATATTTCCATATGTAATTCTGATAACTTTTCTCATATTGTTTCTGGCTTTTTGATGCAGTCTAGTGTTGTGCAAAACAATCTTCACTATTTCATGCTGCTATTATGAGTGTGGGGCTCTAAATAAATAAATAAATAAATAAAAACCACCAAATTCAACAGCATGGGTTGGGAGCCCTGTGAGCTGATCTGTTTCTGTTTTGAGCTGAATTTAAATTGGGTTTTTCATATTGTTACTGAACCCACATTCTTTCTTTAATTAAAGAATGTTGTACTGACAGAGATGGATCCCAATAAAAAAAAGTAAATTATCTCCATGAATTGGATTTGAAATATTGCTGCTACATACAGATTTATTATGGACAGGGTTGCAGAAAAGATGTATTGTACAATATATGATCCCAATACAGTGAAAAAAAAGTATTATTACAGATCTTAAAGATCCTCCTCCAGGCATGTTCAAAGATATATAAACAATACTGTGGTTTGAATAATCATTTGTATCTGATATTGTTTTTTTTTCCATAAAAAAGTTCAATTGACTAGAAATTCTTACCACGACACCTGTGTCTCCTCCTTCATTACAAAATCCAGAATATATGAATATCCAAATATGTTTAATTTCAAAAGTTTAACTAGTGGACACAAGATGTCTCCAACATCACTGAAAGACTATTATCAATGTGCAGCGCATGCTTTAAGCTTCCCAGCCGCCTGTGTTTCCTAAACCGAACCAAACAGTGACCATTCCATAAGCATGAGCACGTGTTACACACAGTACACTCCGTGTTTATTATTGTAACTATGATGACAAAGCATTAATACCCCTGGCACCATAGGGGGGCTATTTCAGGAGACGCTCCTATGAGTCGAATCAGAGGGTTGTTCAGTCTGGAGGACTAGTGATGCGACCATTCATTAATTCATACATCTACAGCAACTGAGGCTGAAAACATAATGATTTTAACTGTTTAGCATTAAAAACTGAGCCATGAAAATGTACCTTTACGGTTTTATGTGCACTGTGTCCAATTTGTGTTAAATGTAAATGTGCTTTTGAATGAGGATGTAGTGAAACAGAACCTGGAAATTTTTGTTTAACTTTGTTTCTCTACCGTGTCGGGCTAGTACTACCATGTTATGGGCTTGCTGGGATGTCACAGCAGCCTGCAGGTAGTTACTTTATGGTCTGACAGGGCACAGCATCTCTCCCTTTCACTCCTACTTTGCACTGCCCTGTCCTCTTTCTGTCAAATTAAAATAAATAAATAAATCTAGTAGCTTTTCATCTGCTTTTAATAATAATAATAATAATAAAAAAAAAACTCCATGCTAAAAACAGAATACTTCAAAGCACCATGACAGTGATGGAAATATTAGAGAATAATGTCACTGCCATCCTGAAATGATGACTTACTAATAAGGGAAATGACACTGATTGACTGATTGACACTGACCGTTTGAGTTGTGCAGTAACTGCCTGCCACAATAAGTCTCTCATATTATGACAGGGGCTGTCATAATACTCCGCTAGCTCTCCCTGCTCTGTTCCCATTAAAAAGGGAGGTTTTATAGCTGACAATATCTTGAAGCTCACTGAGTAGGTTCCTGTCCAGATTTACCCTCGGTTAAAGCACATTCCTATCATCAGGAATCACACCTTCTCTCTGGAACTTTGTTTCCCAGTGTCTGCCTTTTTTTCAATGGCCCACTTGTCTACAGGTAATTTGAAACCGCAGGTGTTTCATTGTCTGTGCTTTGTGAAATCCAGACCCAGATTCCCCAGGTGGCGCATTCCTCGATGCATTTGCTAACAACTACGCTTTCTTAGCATCGGGACTGATAAATGTGAGCAGCCTGGCCTTTCCAATTCCTTTTGCTCTGGCTTTAGTAGAGTTGCAGACACTCTTTTGTAATCTGTGAAGGAAGCAGGAAAGCAGAAAATTGGCTTCTATTGCCCTTAAAACTTGTACTCCAATAAATAAATAAATGAATCCAAAAAAACCTGAACAGTGGCACCCACTGCGGCATCCTGGGCCAGCGTCCTCCACTGGGATAGTTACTCACCAACACGATCCATATTAGCATCATGGGTCAGCAGTCAGGGTTTATAGGATGTGGTAATAGCCGCCCCCGGGTGGAGTAAGTGTGTCCTGCATGGTTCTGCCAGTGTCTAGGAACAAACTTTGAACACGCACAGAGTGACTGTGGTTTGTTATCACCCAGGAGGCCCAGACCCACAAAAAGTGCATCTGCCACAATGTATTCCACTGATAATGACTATGAGAGAGGAATTTTTTTGGCCCAGCATTATTTCCAGTGACAGACACTGCTGCTCCGTATGTTTTTATCAAGGGAGGTTTATTCCAGGTAGTGGTGCAAGTCTTGTGCTCACATGCGTATTTAAAGAAAGCCGTACAGCATGATAACATTTTGGCCTTGACATTTAGGAGAGGTATGTTAACAAGGACAGATGTATTTCTGACTTAAACCTTTAACATTTAGGTCACACTGTTTCCATGTGAACAGTTTCTGACAGTGTCCATCTTTAACACTGATGCAACACTTCTATTAGTTTTACTAATAGAAGTGAATCCAAAAAATGTATTGTTTTATCATTCATGTAATATCATCAAGAGGCAGATCTGGAGCTTAACATGGGTCCGCCACAGAGATACATGCTTCTCACGGTGAACATAAAATGGCTGCATTACTTTTGGATCTGTTCCATGGTCGTAGCCATGGTAAAAGTTGATGAGCTTACAGAGGACTGTCACCTGAATCTGCAGCTTCCCCTGACTCTATACTGAGTTTCAGCTCATTGCTTAGCCGTCTGGCCCAAAACCTTACTGCTCCTGTTTACTGTTTTCAGCAAACCAGTTCTGAAAATACACTGTGCCCAACCTGCCAAGCACCTAGCAGCACACAGACACAGTCAGAGACTAGCTGGTGAACACAGGTGTTACCAGTAATATTAAGGATGGCTCTGTTCTATTCAAGTGTCTGTGTGAGTCACGACAGTGTGACAGTGAGCCACCATGCACACAATACCAGGACCCTCAAACTGAAAGCAGCTAAATGGAATTCAGCCATCACTCATTTTATTATTTACACTTCTCTGTTTCCCAGTGTGACCTGTCAAAATGTCCTCTAACAGAAAAAGACTTATCCTAAACTTGTGCTTTGTCACGCAGGTAGACGTGGGAAATGAAGTTCACTGTTTTCGTTTCTATATCCAGACACAAATGAAGCTATTTATCAGGGCAATTATATGAAACTAACTTGGATGAAGTGCGAGGGTGCTGGTAGAAGTTTTTACATAAACAGAAAAAATAACAAAAATAAATAAATCAGACTAAAGTCACCACCTAAAGGGCAAATCAAGCAGAAGCTGTTGGTTTTTAAATGCTTGTATGGACTGACTTAAGATAAGAGAAAGAAAAGTGCTCAGCTTTAAAGCAGATTGGTGAAAGTCAGTCAGTCACTCTGCAAGACCACGATGGAGTCTTATTTTCAAATGTCACACTGAGAGGGATCAGATTTTAAACAGGGGAGTTAAGCTGTGAGTGACAGCTTAGTTCTAATGGCACGGCATTTTAACAATCTGAGCTCATGGTCTAAAGAGCATGGAGCAAGTGCATTTAGGGCACGTCCAAATCCACTTTCAGTGGAACAGTGGGAAAAAAAAGGTCACAGTGCCAGGTCCACAGTTCAAAAGGGTTGCACTCAGTCTCTTAATTAATCATGGGTGCGTTTTCAGTGTAACATGCAATAAACCAATCAGAATGTCATCTCCCATTCCCTTTAAAAGCCAGGTGAGCTTGCATCTTGGCAGATTTGCCAGGAGGGGGGGGTAACAAGCAGTGTACACGCTTTGTGCACCCGTCTATGTCGGCATATTTTTATGTTTTGAAAATGCACCATAAAAATCCCAGTGAAATACTGCACCTTTGACTTCAGACCAGGTTGATGGTCAGTCACACAATTGCTTTCTGCTCCCTCAGGATAGCAATGCACCAACAGTGCACCTGACCTCACCTCATTTTAAGACCAACAAAACCATGGGAACTCCAATAGTCACAACTGCATTTGCTATTTAATCAGCATGGGTGCTGGATGGGAAAATGACAACTGCATCAGTCTGAACGTAGCAAAGACGCTTGCGTAGGGCTTGGCGCCGCTGTTTAAGAGTTTGCGGCTCTGTGCCTGAACTGTGCCTGGAGACCTCTGGTTCTCAGCTTCAGCCTCGCTGGCTTACGTAGCTTTCACAGATGCCGATGCAGAGACACCACCGAACATGAACAACAGATTGTTTCCTCTCCTGTGGCAGTAAACTCAACACACAGCTGTGCTATATTCAGTTTCACGAGATACCCAGGGGTGAGGACCAGTAACATTATCTTGACAGCAGGGCTATCACTATGTACTGACACTCCCTCCCACACAGCTGGAGCTCAGGTACAACTCAGGTACCCACACAGTGACTGGGGCATAAATGTGTGACTGTCAAAGCTCCACCGGACTCCCTGTCTTCCACAGAGACACACAGCCTCTCCTCGTCTCTCTCTCTCCCTTGTGTATCGTTTCTTTTCTCCTGTATGTGTGAATGCTGTGCTTGAGGTTTGCCTCTTGCGTGTTTGTGTAGCCTGTCCTCTGTCGAGGTCTCCAGGATGGAGAGGAAGTTCAGGTCCTATCTGTTGACTACGCCTGGATGTAACGTGATGTCCTTTTTCTATTAACACAATGAGGAAACGTTGTAAATTAACATATTTAGCACTGAATATTTTAGTAAAATCCAAAATATCCAATCTTTCAATACAACTTCCACATGTAGTAACTTCAGCAGTATTAAACATTTTCCTGGTTCTGTTTAGACTCTCGGTTGTGGTCAGGGAAAGATCCTGGTCTGGTTTAATACCAAAAAAATTGTCTCTGTCTTCTCTCAGAATTTCAGCCTCTCTCCTGTCTGTCTACATCTTTTGTTCTCACTCCCTTCATCCCTTTCTCTTCTCTCTTTTTCTGTCCCTCTCCTTTTCTCCTTCCTTCTCTCCTTCCTTGATTTCTGCTTCATACATTACTTTCTCAGCCTTATCATTGTCTTTATTTCCTTTCTATAGCTCTTCTTTCTCTCTCTCTCTCTCTGTTTTTCTCTCGTTCCCAGAAGAAGTTCTCAGAGAGCAAAAAAAAACAAAAAAACCTTTCTCCATCTCTCCACCCTCCCTCTTCTCATCGCTAAGATTCGCTCTCCGTCTTCCTCTCTCATCTTGGATGTCAGAGGAAACTAATTTAAGCTGGAGGTCTGAGCCCTCAGCTCTTCCCAATCTGTCAAAACACAAGAAGTTTTCTAAGATGAAAGGGCAGATCTAGACCTCAGGATATTGAAAAGGACAGAGGGAAGTTTCCTAAATATATAACTTATATAACATATATGTAACACAAGGTTTAGATAGGACATGGTATCAGCAGCAGTCCTTGGAACCTCCCAATTAAAAAAAAAAAAAAAAAAAAAGTTTTAGCCCACTGACAGAAGTGGATGTTTAGAGAAGCTAAGTGATTGAAACTGTCATGAACAGAAACCAGTTACATAAGATGATTTGGCCAAAGCATCATATCTATTTCAATTCCACTTTATGGTGTTAGAAAAAAAAAAGATTTATTCAACAGAGAAGGGGAGTAGGAAAGCAGGTGTTCTTGCAAGAACGCTGCTTTTGCATTTATGAAATGAATAATTTCATAGAGGTTTTGAGGAAGCTTCATAAAATGATAATAACATATTACATCTTTTATTATTATCTCTGCATGAGAACTTCATATCTCCCAAAAGTGAAACTGATTTCACTTTGGCCTTTGGTATTGTCAGTTGGTCAGTCCACTAAAGGACTCAATAACTGAAGAGAAACAAAACAACTGAAGTATGAAAACCTCAGTTAAAATCACACTGACACTCAGCCTATGTCCAGATAAAGATGTCTGATTTAAAATAAATAAATAAATACTGCTGCTATTTCTGTTTTTAGTGGCTTCTGATGACAATTCAGATAATTACGGGTGTAGTTCTGGGCAGGTACATTTCCATGGGAGCTGTAGGTTTTTTGTTTTTTTGCTATAAAGTAATTATTTTTAAACTTAAGTTTTGATTTTAATGATAAGCAGTAGATCATCATTAATGGATAATAAACCAGACCTTGTTTCATCTTCTCTGAAGACTGATGAAAGAAATGAATGAGAGCTTGCACTGAGTTATAAAAGCTGGTAGAACAGACACAAAGACCGGAGGTGACTTCGGCTCTCTATATATGAAAATAACAGACACTCCATCACCCTCAGCTGTAACTACTGCTGATTAGGAAATGCTAGCAGAGCAAACTAAGATGGTTACCATGGTAAACCTTAACTAAACATCAGCAAGTTAGCATTGTCATTGTCAGCAGGTCAGTGTGCAGACAAAGCATTGCTGTGCCTGTTTACAGCCTCCTCATGTGTTTGTGTACTCATATATTATGTGTATAATTGTGTCTTTCAGTTGACTTTATATGCAACTGTGCTGTGAGTTCTGTCTAAACACACACACTCCTGCCTGTGACACCTTTAAATAAAGTGTGCTGTTGTATTTATCTTAAATATGAGTCCACAGGGCTTTTTTGTTATCGTTGTTAGTCTTTAACAATTGCATCTACACAAAAAGAAGATAAAAAAGATATTAACACAAAGACCAGATCAATAATGAATAAAGAAATAGAGGGTAAAACACACTGAAGTGATGAGTGTATCCACAGATACAGAGAAAAGCAGGGTTTTAAAAAGAAGACAATACAATATCAACAGTACAATATCTTTCTCCCCTAGAACACCAGTGACAGTCTTCTAATTGTGCTGTTATTGGTTGTACAATGTAACATCAGTTTTATTATATTATTTAGCAGTCTGTCACTGTTCCATCTATTACTGTTCTTAAATCTTATTATTTATTTATTTATTTATTTATTTATTTTTGGTTTTTGTAATGTTAAACGGAGCCCAGGAAAGCACTCTCTTTATTAAGACAGATATCTGATGCTTCTTAAAATGGCTCTTAGTGATGGATAATCCGAAAAGTCCCCTCATTAGGTGAACGTTGGTCCCAGAATGCAGTTGTAGTAGATGCTTAGATTTAAGTGTACTGTGCTGTGGCCTAGAGCCCAAATAATGACCAACTAACTTAGCTCACAAATTTGTCTTTATGCTTTAAGGTAATGCAGTACAACAGAGCTAAAGAGAAAAAAAAGAACAGTCGAGATGTTGTGCAACACTGAAAAGTGGCTGTGTAGATGCAATCAGCCAGGAAGCAGCCACGGCCAGAAAGTTGCAAACAGCAGTGCAAGTTCACTTCAGAAAGACAGAGACAGAGACAGAGAGAAGACTAAAGACATTCCTAAAGACGAAAGAGAGGGAGAGAAACTGTAGAGAAACCAATACAGATAAAACAGGCAGAGGAGGAACAGACAACAGATGAAAACAGCAACAAAAAGAAAAAAAAAACATCAGACAGCAGACCCCCCACACCCACCTCCACTTTATACACCCACAGAACTCCATTTGGACAAAGGAATACCAAAGTTAGACGCTGACATTTTCACATTAGTTAGTGCAGGGCAGCGACCAGGCTTGTAATTGCAGCATGTTTCAAATGATAATATCTTATTTAAGCTTTATGCTGCACTAATAAAAATACATTTCCTTCCACCCCTGTGGTGGTGCCTGGGAGTTCTGTGCAGTATTTAAGCTGTTTCTAAAACTGCTGCGGGTTTCAGATTTCGTTCTTACAATCTTTTAGAGCAACTTTCCGAACACGCCTGTTCACCTCTAGTTTGTTTTTCAGTCTTTCTTCAGGGTTAAAGTAGCAAAGGGGGGAAAAACCTGAACAGCTTAATGGTTTGATCAATATGTAAATGAAGTGAATCGTGACCTTTAACACATCTCCACCAAACTGAACAGCTATGAGAGACGTCAGAGTGATATATTAAACTGGGCCGACACTGGAAGGATCGATTTTAACCCAGAGTCTGTCACCTCCGCTAAGTCGAGCCAAATTTCGCCATGAGGAGTTCACAAGGCCGTCTTACAATTTGCACAGTTCCACCATCTGATTTCCCACATGGCTGTTGTCAAATGTTGTGTTATAAACAAGTATTTTCCATGTTGAATCTCCTGTAGCCTTGACTGAGACTGTTGCTGTGAGACAAACAACACTGAACTCTGCTGCAGGATAAACAGACCATAATGTCCACATCTTCCAGCCATCTGGCTCCATCTTTTTTTTCTTACATTTTGTTCATGGTCCAATTGCACACACAGACACTGCCTTTCCCTCTTTTTGTCAGTATTATTGAAGATGCCTGGTCGTCTTCTTTGAATTCAGATTTACTGTATTTGTCAGTGGACAAAACCAGTTTCATTCCATTCATGACTGGACACCACAGTGTGAGCACAGTGCTGGTTGCAGCATTAAAACAGTGAGTTAACAGTGTACATGATTCATAAAAGCACTGTGCTGTATTTTCACAGATTTTAACAGCAACTTCATCCCCATCATCAAATAACCAAAGGAGGGAATGTCTTTTAGAAGAATGTTGCTCTTCTATCCTGAAGAACTTCATACAGTTGGAGAACATTTTATTTTCTGGACCCTCACAGTGGACCAACACCGAACTGAGACACTTTATGTTGGTTTTCATTTTCATTTTTCCCCCACAGCTCCATAATGTGAAGGAATACTGGAGTAGCTCCACACTGTATAAGATTAGAGGCACACTGACCAAGTTCACGCCCAGAAGTGATGTCACAGTGTACTGACACATGCCAAAGAGTCCAAACAACCAACAACAGTCCAAAACAGAGTTTAACAATAGTTCAAGATAGTCTGAAAGGAGTTCAGCAAAAATCCAACAAGGTCCAAAACGGAGTTAAAGACAGCTGCTGAACATAACAAATAGGTTAACTGTACTAGTTAATTTATTTGCTCTTAAAGGATTATTCCACTGATTTAACACGATTTAAGAAATAGACTTGCAAACAATAAGCAACTGTTGTGCACACTAACAAGTCAGCAATCTCAACTTAAAAAGTGACAAAACCCCAATGTTGTGTTTTCTGCTTATTTCTACTGCCCCCAAGTGGCCAAAAAAAAAAAAAAAACAACTTTGTCACTGCAGGTCTGTTTGGCCGACTTGTGTTTCTTGTTCCATCTGACTTCTTTTGACCGCCACGTTCACAGATCCCAGCAATGAACCTGAACTTCTCAGCAATTTCACAAAAATAAAAGCCAAGTTGTTATGAAACCATTATCATCCTTCAAACGACAAAAGTTTTTTTGTTTTTTTTTTTTGTTTTTTTTAACCTGGCTCTTACTCATCCATTTATTTTTGCTGCAGACCTGTAGCTCCACATCACTGGGAGCACCACTACACATCTTGAGAGACAACACACTGTCCACACACACTCACATCCACAAAGCAGTTGAACCACATGCTTAATAAGGTCCCTGCTGAAATGAACAGGAACAATTCTTTCCAATTCCCCATGTCCTGTGGGTGAAGCAGAACCAAAATTTAATTTTTTGAAATACAGTCCTCCTAAGTTATCTGAATAACAGCAGGAGGGATGATTGTGATTAAGGCTGTTTAACTGAGTTGAGTTTTACATTTAAATTTTGCAGCTTTAAAATGAAGGACCTGTGTAAAGTATCAGTCCCAGCAGTGTATTTTTTTATTTTTTTTCACATCCTCGCTTTCCACTCAGACATCACTGCAAAAATCTTTTTTGATCGTCTCCTTCTTACATAAAATGTTAAATAAATAAATCACGTCTGCAATATAAGCAGTAAAGTGACAGTCCCTTGTCAAAAAGTGTCCTCCAGCACTGGTGGCAGTTCTCCCGCGGCACTGTCCCATCACCATTAAATGCATATTGGGGATAGATGACTGTGTAGTTCCTCAGTTTGATAAATGCTGCTTCTGACACTCCATCAGTTTAATTGTGTATTTATTTTACCTCAGGCACTTTCAGAACTTAGACTCCAAACTTCATCACAATAGCAGTGTGTTTGCGTGTCCTTGTATGGGTGATTCAGTTTGTATATGTGTGTGTGATGCCTGTCAGATTGAGTCAAACGTTTTGGTAATGTATGTATTGTGTGTGTGTGTGTGTGTGTGTGTGTGTGTGTGTGTGTGTGGCTCAATGGCCACTTTTCATAATGGCAAGCCTTAGCTGCTGCACAAAACACATTGGTGCTATATCATAACTGCTACAGTAACAACAAACCGCAACAAACAGCAGCAGTTAGCCTATAATAATCAGAACACACACTTTAATACAACACACACACACACACACACACACACACACACAGGGAGAGACTGAGCCTGAGGTAAACAGATCTGTTGCACCGCACACACACAAAGGCACACAGTCGCACACACGCACACATTATGCGGAGCGACTAGAGACCCCATCACACACACACAAACTGAAATCCCTGTTGCCTAAATCATTAGTGCAGACTCCAGAGTTACACACAGACACACACAAACAGCAAATCAGTTTCCTCGCTTTGATCTAAATGAGAGACGCTCATCTACATGGATTCAAGGAAAAGATCTGAAGGACAAATTTTTCTCAAATTACTCCATTAGGTAGTTTCTTTGTGTTTGAACTGAGTTTTTGGGGGTGAAGCTTGGATGTGAGGAAATCCAGAGAAACATGCATCTCAGCCACACTGACTTAAAACTGTTTTAAAAATGGTCATCCAATCACATGACAGTAACTGAAATAAAAAACTATGGATTATCCATACACACACGCCGTGATGCCCACGGCTTTTTCCCTGGCTAATGTGGAACAAGTCAGCTGGGAGAATTATCGGGGTTACAACTGAAATGGACAATCACGTAACGCTTTCTATAAGCAAAATCTATCCGTCCATTCGTTGCTGCGTCTTATCCAGGGTCGGGTTGTGGCAGGTCAAGCAAAGCAGCCCAGACGTCCATCTCCCCAGCAACATTTACCAGCTCCTCCTGGGAGATCTCAGAGATGTTCCCAGACCAGCTGAGATACATATTCTCTCCAGCCTGTTCTGGGACTACCCTGGAGCCTCTCGCCAGTTGGACAAGCCTGAAAGACCTCCAGTGGAAGGTGCTGAGGAGGGATCTTAATTAGATGCCCGAAACACCTCCACTGGCTCCTTTTGACGCGACGGAGCACCGGCTCTTTGCCGAGCTCCTATGGATATCGGAGCTCCTTTCCCTATCTCTAAGGCATGAGCTTTACCTCCACAATCCTGGATCTCCAATGTAAAGCATGCCCGCTTATTAATGCAGCTGAGAGGATACATGAGAAAACTGCAACAAATTTTCAAAACTTGCCAGACACCATGATGCTGCAAAACAGTTTAGACCCAACAGAGAATATTTGTTTCATCTAGCCAGCTTCCACTGCACCACTCAGCTGTCAATCACCCTCACACAATCTCTGGCTTTAAGAAGTCCGTCCTTTATCCATTAGGAGACTTGGGCTGCAGCTGTCATTCAACACTGAGGTTCAGTTATAATAAAAATAAATAAGACTTCTCTGTGTGTGCTTGTCAATCTGAAGACCATTTTTTTGTCTGTCTGGTTGCTTAAATGAGATTGTTTTAAATCTTTCTGTCTCTGTGTGTTTGTTCTTCTTCTTCATCAACTGATTTTACTGCACAGTGCATTAAACCTGCCCCTGAAAATGTGTATTCATCATTTGCAGACCACTGTCAAGAAAACAGGCACACGTATAGCTCTTTACTTTGGTTATTATTCTAGAGGTAAACACTATGCTTTAACACACCTTTCCTAATTTATGGAGCTTGTGTGTGTATGCTTTGATATGATCACGTTACACTGAGACCCCAGGTTCCTCAAACAGTCGAGCAGACATACACTAAACTGTTTTCCAGTGTTGTTAAATGTCATGTTAAGAGTGTCTGAATAATTTAGATTTGTAAATATTTAAAGCCTCCAGTGGCCTATTAAACTAAACTCCCCCAACAAATGTGCGGCACTTTGAATCCGATGGATGTAACTTCTTTATAACTAAATGAAGCCTGAAATCAAATCACTCAATCAATCAATCAAAACCAGAAGATAAAGAGAGAGAAAGGAGAAATATCCCAAAATGTTCTTGCCCCTGTTCTCACACTTAATGTTACATTTTAGAACTTTTTATGACACCAGTCATTAATTTACAATCTCCTCTTAGAAGGCGGACAAGCAGCAACATTTCTGTCACAATAACTAACTCAGACAGCAGAAAGAGACAAATCTCTGGAGGGCACACAGTGTACTTCAGAGGCACAGAGTTAAGTCAATTGAAATTTCTGGCAAGACAAAGGGTGGAACTTAAGTTGTCAGGGGCTGATGTAAAGTCACGGCCAGTTCCCGAGGAGTGGGAGGAGGAGAGTCACTGCACTCGGTGACATCAGCTCAAAACGCTCTATCACTTCACATCAGCGCCCGGACGAAGACAAACCCTCGATGAGGTGCCTCATGCACACAAGCAGCAAAAGATGACGCTGCCAGAGTGGACGCATTAAAAAGTCTGTCATCATTTTAATTGTGTAAGCTTTAAATCTTTCTTTAAAGTATGGTCTAAATCTCCTCCTTCTCAGAACTGATGAGGAGACGATGATTTCTCTGCGTGAACTGCTCCTTTCTCTTCACCCAGACTGTTGGCTAATTAATCAAAACTGCTGTCCTGATTGGAAAAGTGTCCTCATCTAATGGGATCTCCCATTCACACA
>JBBMJY010000002.1:2818569-2829360 GCA_037833715.1 Toxotes lorentzi | reverse complement strand
GGGGGGGCTATAGTGCCAGGGATGAAGAGAGTAAAAAGAAAGAATACAAAAGATGAATTGAAAGAGAACAGCAGCAATAAAAGACAAGTGAAAGTGAAAAGAATGACGACTTGTCAACAGAAAAGAAAAAGCAGGCGGGAAATAAACAGGAAGCCACGCTGTCGTAGAAGGGGGATAATTAGATTAGATGAGATTTAATCAGAAATCAGCATTGCTCATCAGCAGCAGGGTTGCATTTATGTGGGAGCATTGTAAATCAGAGATTCAACTGCACTGATTAACTTGTTTTAAAGTGGCATTTAAATTTCATATTAAAAAAGTCCTACTCATTTCTCAAGGCATGTAGCTGGTGATGCATATTTCTCACTCCTCCCTCACTCCCACACAGCGGAAAAAAAAAAAAAAGAGCTACCCAGTTATATGAGATTAGTGGGACTGATTTCAGGGTTATTTTACAAACAGTGAGCAAAGGCAAACATCTATATCGAGAAGGTGCAAAGAAAAATCTGTGATAGAA
Organism: Toxotes lorentzi; assembly: GCA_037833715.1. Classification (NCBI taxonomy): domain Eukaryota; kingdom Metazoa; phylum Chordata; class Actinopteri; family Toxotidae; genus Toxotes; species Toxotes lorentzi. The sequence continues at coordinate 2,828,843 of JBBMJY010000002.1, read as the reverse complement.
ATACGAGAAATGATGATCGAAATCAGATCTCAGAATAATTTGTTTGTGTGGTATTTTTATTTTCTGTCATTCACAGCATGAGTTTGATCAGGACCAAGCTGCTGTACTTGCAAGCTTTAGCCTGATTAGTGAATTAGATGAAAAAAAAAAAAAAAGTGGTGCAGTTCCAGTGCAGGTGGGAATCACTGTCCTTCTTCAAGTGACACATTCGCTTACTGTGTCGTGTGCTTGAATTTCTGACAACATAGCAACCAGCTGATACTTTCTACACAAACCTCAGTCATTAACCAGCACCCATGTAAAGAAAAATAAAGTAAATAATAATAATAAATAAATAACTGTGGGCTGTCAAACCAAAACAATGAGATGAAGGATGCTAAAATGCTAGAGCTGAGAGGAAGTGAAGATTTAGGAGATGATTCTCTGTGGGTCTGTCACTACAACCATGGATCCCTTCACATTACACAGTCACTGCATCTAATGTTATCAAAAAGATTAAAATAAAATAAATATCGATTGATGCAACTACCCATTGTTTCAATTTGTGCCAGACCACTGTCTGTGTAATGCAACATGAGAAAATGTCCCTTTGTCCTTTGAACTTCTGGGTTTGATTGTAAAACATGTTGTCATTAAACCATGGTAATATTAGAAGATTCATAGAAGTCAGCATTAAAAGAATCCATACTTTAGGATTTAAACCAAATGTCCTCCTACAGTAACAAAACAGAGTCCTGCAGCAAACCAAACAAAATCAGAGCTAAGCAATATTTCAGCACCAGGGACAGCTCCTCACTGCCAGGCCGGTGATGGATTGCTGTTTGAAGGCTGCTGAACAAAGACGAGTTTCTCACAAGCAAACTGTTTACCTCAGCTTTTAGATGGTAAACACTCAGACAAAAGTACAGAATGTTTATCACAGCAAACCACGATACTGATTTCACAGAAGTTTTAATTATGTCTTATGACTAAAATGCTTCAGAAAAACATCAGAATCCAGTTTGTTCTGACGTTCTTCACTTTGTGTTTGACTATGAAGTCGTATTTGTAGTGAAACAGGCTGAAACGGATCACTCATTTCTTCCTTTGCCTCCTTACCAGTGCCTTCCCATCCTCAGCCCAACTTGTTGTTTCTTCAGTTAAAGTGTAATTCAGTCACCGCTTGTGTTTCCCTGCCACTCGTCTCTCTCTCCATCTCTCCTCATTATGTTGTCATTTAATGTGACAAGCCTTTTCCTAGAATAATGAAAGTTTAAGCATGCCTCGCTCCCCACTACTGCTACACTTGTTATACACCATGTTATCTCTTCTCTGTGAGTGTGTGTGTGTGTGTGTGCGGAGGCTGACAAGTGATGTGCAGATCTGTATGCCCCCTCAGCTATTTTAAATGATAGCGTGACTCATAATCCTCGTACACGCCCAGAATATGAATTACAGGCATACGCGTTATCTCAAGTCCTTTACACGGGGAATTAGTTGTACTCACTCTGAATGAAAAGTGTGCTAATGCCTGAGGATTACAGCTGCTTTTTGCTCAAGGACATTTTTGTGCAGCAGAGAGAAGTTTATGATTGTGTTTGGCCACTTAGGATCTTTGAGCACTAAGGCACCTTGAGGGAAACGTGTACCTGGCTGGTGTGATAAAGATATGTTTCTAAGCAGTGTAAAGTTTGAAAGAGGTATACTAATGAGAAATAAAACTAAAAATGATACCATATTCTTTAGATGAACTCATGTACATATTTTATATTTAATTACTTTTTGGAATTTTAAATTTTACCACTTGTGTACCAGTTGACCCCACACTGGGAAAAGATGGATTGGGGTTTTATCAAAAATGATGTGTTTATAGATGATCTGAAAGGTTACACCCAAAGGTGGAGTGAAAAGAAACATGCAGAGGGAGAGAGTGGTGTGAAGTGGGTATGAATGTTAAATAAAGAAGGCCACGCAAACAGTACACTCAGTACACATTTAACTTTTACTTCCAAATGGAGGGGGGCTTCAGCAACTGTGTTGCTCATATTGTGATCTGGTTAACTTGGCTAGACAGGCAAAGAGAGTTTCATATGACACCAAACATGTTACGGCAGAAGAACAAAAATGATACAAAAACAGTCACATTTCAAGTGTAACTGCTCCTACTAGACACAGTGTTGATATTTTCTGACACTTAAATTCAAACTGTTGCTACTCAGGCTTTATAGTATACATCTTTTGTTTACACATTCTGAAGCTGCAACTTCTGACCTTGTAAAAATGGTGGAACTCGATCCTCTCAAAGTGGAGGCAGCAGGTCACGTTTTGATAACAGACAAAGCCTGATTCATGCACAGCTCGAGTGGAAAGGGTTAATAGTGCTGTTAGAGAAGGGGGTTAAAGGTCATCAACAAGAGTCAGAGATCAGCTGCAGAAAGATCAACAGAGACAGGCTTTATGACCTCACCCCACGCACAAACACCTGTCATCATGTGACCAAACTCACACCCATCTGACTGGTGTATGTACTTAGGTTTACATGATGAAACCCAAGTAAGTTCCTTTTGCTGAAGATACTGACACTGCACTTTGAAATGCTCAGCCAGTGGCACACATAATGAGAACACATCATTTTTTCAAGTCTGTTTTAAAACCAAACTCACACGCTCATATGCAAATTTCAAGGGTTAATGGATGGTGTAATTATTCTTCCTGTTCATTCTGGTCTTGAAGAGAGCCCAGTCCTAATGCAACAACTCAGACTGAGCTGTTTTCCAAAGTTACAGCCTTTTCCTAGAAAAGATCCACAACAAAGGGGGGAATTTTGTACTATAATCCAAGGTTACCACTGTAACCTATTTAATGTGACCAATTCAGACTGTTCACATTGGCTTTTGCAGGAAAAGAGGACTTTAGATTTTGTGTCATTTAAGCTTATAAAGAATCTCTTCATGGCCACTATGGACAAGAGGGATGATTTTATCAGCTAGTAACATATTCAGTGTTCACATGGGCATGTGAGTAATGTTCAGAGACAAACATGAGAAAAGATTTAACAAATGTGAAAGGGGTCACACACAGGGATGAACTCACAGACATTTATCACCCAGCCCTGCAGCTCCCCTCAGCTCTCTGGAGTGTTTCAGCATCTTTCAGCTCACTCTTTTGATTTTACACCCAACTTTACCGTTTGAGTTCAGTCTTACTGCAAGCATTAAATTCATTTCCACAGGCAGCAGGCAGCTGTTTCCAGCAATAAAAAAAAGCTCTGATAAAGCCATCGTACACTACCTCCTCAGCACCAAACAGCAGACAGGCAAATTTAGCAACTAGCCGGTGAACATAATGGAGCATTTAGCAGCTAAAGACATAGCAGCTATAAACATATTTACCCCAGTAGCTTGTAGAAAAAAAAAAAAGTGAATATTGTACTTACATTTTTCAGATCAACAGAACCACCACTCCAAATGCATGTGTGTGAATAGGGACCTGTCTCCAGCCTAGCAGCAGGTTTGCCACTTTATAAAGAGAGAAAGGCCAAAATCCATCATGCATATCCTCCTATCTCCCTCACATCAAATTAAAACTGCATCAAACCCAAATGACTTAGATTAGATTGCCCTACGTTAACTATCCATTATGCTCTGCATGAAGAAAGGCAGTGCTATATGTGTCTGATTAATGACAGTGTTACTTGAACAGTGTAGCATCACAATTGTATGAAAATTGCTGAGTGTAGAGAGGACAAGGGCGAACATACAGAAAAGCCTGCTGCTAACACTCATGAAAACATCTCTCTAAATGACTGGAGACTAGAGCAGGATTAACAGCCTGTAACGTCAGGACCCACTGCTACACTGACTTAATCTGAGAGCACAGAACGCTAATTTGTGCGATTAAATTATTATTATTTTATCTTAAAATGTGTTGGGCTCTACTGAATGAAAATACATGTGCAAATTCATGCATTGTGTCTAGGATGCAAAGCACACACATCTCAACTCCTGCGTGTCAACAATGAAGGGGATTCAAACTTCTTCTTGGAGGCCGTCGCTGTATGACTTCCATACTGAAAGCAGACTGATGTAGGACACATTCGTGATGGGATGAGCCTTCAGAAATTAGCCTTGACACTCTAATGGTAATGGGACAGAAGGGGAACTATAAAATTCTCATTCTCGCCCACTATGTAATAATTACAATGACTGTAATGGTGGCGTAAAGTGCAGTGGTAATTGTGATAATGGCTGAGGGAAAAAAAAGTGGCTGGATAACAACATCCATTATGTATTAGAAACAAATGCAAACAGTGAGGTGATGGTAATTTGAAACTGTGACAACTCAGACCATCATAAAAGTTATTTATTTGTTTATTTTTAACTACACGTCTCCTAGACCAATGATTCACTGTTGACACCCTGACACACACACACACACACACACACACACACACACACCAGGTGGTCATCAGTGGAAGGAGGGGTCATGTGCGATGCTTGATGTTATACTGGTTTTAAAAATGAATTTTACCTTCTTCTGTCCAGCCTTCACACTGCATCATTCTTATTTTCATTACCAATGGTCACTTGCTGCCTGAACACATTGTACTGAGAGGAGATGATGTGACTGATTACACATGCAAAGTCAACAATATGCACCCACACATACACACACATCCAAACTTGGCTTTTATTTACACTCAGTAGAACTATTTAGACATTTGACACATGCTAATACTGACCCATAATGGTTGACTGCCCTTGGTGTTAATTCACTTCACCGTCACCTAATGCGACTCAGAGCTCAGACCAAAGTCTGGTTCTGTCTCACAAACTGTGTGAAATAATTGCCTATCCAGTTGGAAATCAATCAGTTGCCATTTTTTTTCTCACCTGTCTTACATGTCCTCATTTATATAAAATGTAATTTGTGCTAATCTCTCTCTCCAACAGTTATGGAGACATTTAAAAAAATGTCAGCCGGCTGGTGCAACTAGAAGAAAAGCTGGAGACTGAAGTCCCCTGGAAACAATGAACGTCTGAAGCAGACTTTGGAAAACAACTGAAAACAACTGAAAAAGTGAAAACTCTGCCAAGGTCATCCAGATGCATCCTCTATGAACAATAAACATACAAAGTTATTATGGGAATCTATCAAATGTGGGGGAGGGTCTGTTATATGTTTTCATAACAGAATAACTAAGTTGTTTATTTGGAATTCATTTATTTCAATGAATGAACAACATAACTGTTAATAATGTATAGTTTATAGTATAGTTATATTATTGTCAAGAACCACGGCTTTAAATGTGAGCTGTAACATGTTTCATTTCTCATTTTACAAATGCGCCCCCTCCAATTCAAACATTTCTGAAGCGGCCCTAACATCCGATAACGACAGAACCCTGATGCCAACGTGGCCAAAAACCCTCCTATAAAAGCTAACTGTAACTCAGACTCTAACTAAAACTGTGTGAAAGCTAACAGCAACAACTACCTACTGATGATACTTTGATCAGCAGGTAGTTTACTTTAAATAACCACTAACCACCGTAAAGTTAGAGGTGCCGGATAACCGGAGCGCTATGTTTTGGAAGATTAGACACACTGGGACATCCGTCCTGATTGTGATGATGCTAACCCCTGACTCCCCCAACAGCTGGATGACAGCTGTGCTCTACATTAACCATATTAACCACCTGCCGTACCTGATAAACTACTGTCGGGACTTGCTGGAGTTGCAGGTGGAGCTCATCCCAGTTCACCCATATTTAAGGCCACGCAGGAGAAGAGGAGACGCTAATTATGTCGTAAGCCTTGAAGCAGTTTCAAAGAAAGAATGATGACTTGGAAAGATTTACCAGACTTCACAAAAAAAGACAAAGTGAGGAAAAGAGCGCCTTGTTGTCTGCACGTTCGTTTGACAGAAGGAGATGTATGTGTGCGTTTACTGCTTTGTGGGCTCCAAATGGATTGGTGTGCGTTCATGCCTACTTTTCTGTTGTTCTCCTGAAAAAAAAAAAAAAAAAAAAGTACTGTTCAGGAAGATCAAAAGTGTCTTCAAAGAAACCGAAAGGAAACTTTTATCTCAACACAGTGCTTTTTGAAGTTAGTTAGAGCTGTACATTGCAGTGCGTGACAGAGAAGGATCTCTAGTTTTATCCCCCCCCTTGGTAAATCTATAGTTGGAAACATTTCTACCAGTTTTCCTCTAAAATAAAGGTCATTTTTAAACCGCTGCTGTCGGCATTTAGCTGCATTTTCAAAGGCACATTTGCTCACAGACATCTACAGAGTGCCACCTCAGTCTCGAGTCGCCCACTAAGCTTTTTCCACAGGAGCAGTTGGAGATTGTCTTGCTCAGAGGCACTGTGACAGCATTTGTACAGGTACTGCAGGGGCTCGAGGCAAGTTCACGTTCACAAGTCCACTCCTTCAAACCCCGAGAAGGTCTTGTATGGGAAGTTACTGACCATCACTGCTCTCTAACACTGACTCCATTTGGTTGTGTGAATCATTGTCCACAGTGTCATCTTTAACAGCAGAACAATAACTTTAGACTGCCAAGCTGTTTGTGCGTATGTACTTTCATCTCCTCCCCATCAGCTGTTGTAGTGTTAAAGTAGATATTCTTAAGCACTCACCCACGCACATACACAGAACCAAAAAAAAAAAAGAACACAATGTCTTCTGTGAGGTTGGTTTGGAACAACCTGTTTGTGTTTGTGCTTTTAAACACATTTCTACTTGAATGTTGTAGTTACTTACATTTAAACACCTTAGACTTCACGGTCTTCAGGGTCCCAAAGTTTGGCCCCTATCCCCAAACGACCAGTGTAAACTCCACCTGAACCAGGCATGAATTCATTTTCAATCCGAAAGGGACCCGAGGACAGTCAGACCAAATCACAATAGACCAAATGTTACTTAGACCCTATCTCTGATCTCAATCAGACCCACACAGATAGAGAACATCAACACAAGCAGCGACAAGACAGGTCAACAATGTAAACAGCCACAGGGTAAAAGAAAAGAAATACATCTCTCTTTTTTTTCTGCAAGTCACAGTTCACAATCTTCATCTTACCTCAATAAACCTATTTTTCTCCTGGGGTTGATGATGATGACACATACAGTACCTGATCAAAGCTGACTGTGAGTCATCCCAGACCCATTTGGATAACTATTGCATTAAAACACAGACCTAAGACCCACGAGAATCAAACAAGACCTAATCTGTCCCTATGAGAGAGAGACAGTATAGTTTCCAACCCAGTCCAAGGCAGATCAGTGATGTCTGGATTCAGCTACTGAACATCATCTGTTTCACACCCAGTGTGTAAAACAGAAGCCTCTGTATTATATTACTGGTCATGTTGGTGCTGTACACCTGACATCCACTGTTTCATGACATTGTCAGTATGTTTAGTAATAGCAACAGTAATGACCACAGAGAGGTTGACAGCTGGTGTGATCTCATTACAAGATGGTCTCCAATGGTAGCTCCTTCTTTAAACATTTTTCAGGGAACACAAGCTTGAAATTTATTCTGGACCTCACAAGCTTTACTTTGAACAAAGATTCATAATTCAGCATCCAGTTGCTAAATTTCCCCCGAGCTTTTAATCACATCTCACAGTCTCCTCATAGATTTTACAGTCTGGCTCCATTAAAATAAAAAAAAAACAACAAAAAAAAAAAACGTTCTGTATTACAAAAATATATCTGCTTTCTAACTTTGTTTTTTAAAATTGTTTTATCTTCTTAAGGTTTCCACTAATATTTTAATATTGTTATTAATATTTTGTCTCCTATTGGGTCAGCTGCAGGGTATCTATGCAGCCTTTTTCCATGAGATAACTTGTCATTCTCTTTGTCATGACTGAGTAAAAGATGCTTCCCTAAACGTTTAACAGTGGGTGTTGTCTCTTCCTGAGCATTGTTCTGCTGCCAACTGCTCATCTTCAGCAACTGAGTTCCTCAGCTCTGTGGTTCTCTCCTCAGCGTAGGGTTCCCCTCAGTGCAAGGTTCTTGAATTTATATCTCCCTGGATGTGGTCAGCTTCCTCCATCCACACCTGAATTTTCTGTAGGTCCTTGTCTCATTGTCCTTAATTGTTCCAGTCATTTCTATATTTGTCCAATTAGGCCCATCTTTCATATCAATGATTGTCTCAAGTCTCAAGTTCTCAAATTAGCGACTCAAGTCTGACTCCAGTCAGTTGTTGTGACTCGAGCCCCCCCCATCTCTGCGTATCTGGAAGATAATGTTTACAGAAAACATAGGTAATTTATGGAGCCACAATATAAAGAGGCAGTCAGCAGCAGCACAGTGCAAGAGGAGTTAATCCATAGCCTAAATGAAAATTGAAAAATAAAATAGTTAGGCTCAACTCACATCCACATCCAACTCAAGCTACAGTTTCCAGGCACCCCTGAAGTTAGTGGCGCTCTAAGAACAAAGTGAGTGGTCTAAGACAGAAAACACTGCTCAATATACGATGCTCTGGAACAGCTCTGCCCACTCACATGCCTCCTGGCTTCAGTATGGGAAAAAACCTAGGACAGTTTTTACTGTAGTCTGCACATGACACAGGAGGTTAAGAAGGTAATAACTATACTAAAAATTTACTGGAGGGATTTAGGATTTTGGCCAGTTAAACACTTTGGAACGGGACATTACATTTAGCAGCGCTGTGCCAAAATTAATTGCACAATTAACCAAACAAATGCCAATACATGAGGCAATCCATCATTACCTAAACATTCAACTGCTCCCATAGTGGGTATCAGTGGTATATGTTAATATGTCACTTTTTGTCAACTCCGGTGTACTCCCCACATTCTAGTGGCTTCCTGTCTCCCTTTATTCTCTGCGCTCTCCTCCTCTGCAGCTGCTGCAGTGGTACCACTGCTCTGAAGCCCTCTGTTAGCAATCATTAGTGTTAATCGTAAGTCGTAATTGTCTTAATTGCGATCTCATTTGTCTGAATCACTTTCTTTGCGAGGAGAGTTTAGATTACTCTGACTGAAATAGACAAGATAAATCAATTTTCTGTTCATGTCCACCGCACAACACCTGCACGTTTGTTAACAGGCAGCACTGGACATGTTGAGTTTTATTTTGAGCTTAATGTCTAAAATGTCTGTCATGATTATAATGCTTCTATGTGGCAGACACAGGAAGCAATTAAACAAAATTCAGTGATTGCTGGTACTGATTAATGCTGATTGTTACAAAGTGGCAGAGCTATTAAAAGTTTGAGAATGTCACAGTCCGACTGAAGTCTGCTTTGTCTCCAGTCTGAATGTAAGTGCTAATGATTACATTACATTCCCTGGATTTTTTTTAAACAGCACACTGACACCAAATGCCTCTTTCAATTAACTTTTTGCTGCAACTTAAAATCCCAGCAGGAGTTTTCCTAACCACTGAAGAAAACACAAAGACACAGATTAAGACAGACACACGTAACACATCTCATTAAATCTTTACATTACAGAAGTTTTGGATTAACAAGATCTATCACACTTCTTATCAAGGCGAGCTACAATATAGTGTATGCTTTCATATTCACTCTTTGTGCCTTTATTATGTGGTTATGTGGAAAGAACAGTTCATTACAACTCACATATTTTTGTTGCCTTGGCCATTGATAGTAGTAGTTATACTAACATTGTACACACCACAGTAACTGCTGGGATCTCTAACAAACATGAGCAATCAGACAGTCAAACACATGGTAAACAAGCATGTCCAGGTTAGCCACGCTTATTAGGAGGAGAAAACATAGGCAGATGGTAAAATATGACCTGAATGGTTAATGGTTACAGTTTACTCACTGACTTCCTGGTTCAACTTTGACTGAGTTTAACCTCCAGATAAAATAGTAGCTAATATGGCTTACGTTCACAAGCTGTCTCATTATCTATCCACAAATGCGTATTGCTGTGTGTGTTTAGTGCTGTCGTCCTGGGCAGTGGTGTAATATGATGTAATAGTAAAACAATGTGTTGCTGTTGTGTTTGTCCGTTAGACACTCACACATAAATTAACATATTATCCAGTTTAAAGCTGTAATATTATGATACACTTACCAGATCCTTGTTGTTCTACCTATATGCTACGACTGAATAAAAGGTTTTAGTCACTGGACGTTTGGATCTGGAATAAATTGAGTGATTGAAAGATCTATTTCTGCCAAGAAAACGCTAACATTATTTTTTTCAATTCAATTCAATTTTATTTATATAGCGCCTTCCACAATCAAATTGTCTCAAAGCGCTTCACAGAGAC
>JBBMJY010000002.1:2787714-2805554 GCA_037833715.1 Toxotes lorentzi | reverse complement strand
ATAAAACAGGAACTATAAACAAAACTAGATTCAGAAAATGTCCACAAAACAGCCCCTCATAGGGGCTAGTCATGACACTGCTATTTGAATAACGGAATAAAAATGACCAAAAAATATAACCTTAAAGAACTTTTGGGGCGTTAGATAAAGGTCTGAATTACTACTTTTAATTTCAAGAATTATTAAGAATTTGATTTCTGTTAACTTCCTCACTGCTGTATAGTAGGTCTGCACAACCCTGTATTTATAATGACACGGTCCCTGTGACTGGTGTCATTCAAACTCACTCACTCACTCACTCACTCAAAAAAAAGTTAAATAACAAACCAGTTAGTTATACAATGACTGATGGAGTCAGTGTATTTAATAATTTTAGACAATATGGCAGAGTTTAATGGGTTATTTAAAGCTGCATTAGAAGATGATTTGTTTGTTTGTTTGTTTGCTTTGTTTTGTTTTGCTTTGGCCACTTGGGAGTAGCTGAACAATCAATAGACACAACACTGACATATTATCACCTCATAAAGTTGGCGAAGATGGCGAAGATGTTGGCAAACAATCAGTTTAATTCCAAGACAACGAGCAGCCACTGTTACTGTCAGTTGAATGATTTAAATAAATAAATAATCAGAAATGTTAATTAGTACAACTTTTAATGAAGCTGTACATTCCACACTGGTTTCATTTGAACACTAAAGTGAGTTTAGTTTCAAATTCCACCTGTGCTGACACAAAACCACAACTCTGGACTTGAGGGGGTAAACTGCTGGTATATGTTAAGTTCATGTTTTTTTCACAGGATAAGATGGGTAAACGAGTAGGTGGCAGAAAGACAACGATCATTCAGTTTGTGAATTTTCATTGGAAGGGTTAAAAAAAGTGAAAGAGAGAGGAAAGGAACTGAGAGAAGAGGAAGCAGAGAGGGAGGGAAAGGGTGCGGGTGAGAGATCGGGGGGTGAATGCACTTTCTGGGACGCAGACAGATACAACGATCAAGACAAACGGCAGCAAACAGCCGTGATGAGACAGACCCTGACACCACTTACGCAACTGATCAGAACTAATTTGTCTCACATTCTGACAATCAAATCACATCAATCACACAATCAGCCAATCAAGACGGATAACACAAACCCTCGATCAACGTAATAGCTGTTTGGAATTGAACATGATTGATTGTGCTATTTATTTACAGGTAATTGCTAATATAAATGGCCACATTCGTCAAGAAGTGTCTTCATAGGTCATCAGGTCAGACTGGACCACTGGCTCCCTGAAAGGTCCAAACTCTGTCACGTGCTACATACTTGAATGTGTTCCTGTTACTGTGTTTGAATTTTCTCTATGATCATAAGGACATTTCTAATTTCTAACTATGTCACAGATACAGACAGTTTTTTTTTTGTTTTTGTTTTTTTTTTAAGTGTTAAACATTCAAAGCTGGTGAGGAAACGTGGAGATAAATCATTCAAAACACAACAATCCTTAATAAATTAAGCACTTAACACAACAGCTTTTAGTGACATCAGTATGTTACTTTAATATATAAGACATTTGGATCTTATGACTCGCTGAAATTATTATCCAGTCCTGTGATGGACAATGAGACACCGTCTTGTCTTGACTATCAGACAATCACCAAACTCCCACCCTGCTCAATGTTTATTATGTGCATTTAATTAGTGCTAGTTTGAGAGCTTCGTATCCCAGTAGAGGAATAACTGGCTAAACTGCTTGTGCCGCCCTGTGACAGATCAGGATTAAACCAAACCAGGTCTACATGATGAATTAGAACCAGTGAAGGTCAAACTATGAGTGAATGTTTGACACTGCCAAACATCAGTGTCCATCAGTGGCAGGTACTGAGTTTCAGTAGAGGTCTATGAGCTTCTTTCAAAAAATACAAGTTTAACTTTTTATTATTATTTGTTGCTGCTTCACCTTGGTTACATTCTCAGTGGTGAGGACCTTGATCTGATTGATTATCTCTATGAGGGGAGCATGGGAAAGATTTAAAACCTTAATAGCTTTAAAGGACGCCTATGCAGGCGGTTTTATTGGTGATATTTTGACACTTCAAAGGAAAATGAATGAGGTTGAAGGTTGGTAACAGGTCACATCAGCTCAGTGCTGAATAAAACAGCTGTTAGGGAGCTGCACTCTAGCAGCTGGGGACTCATGTCTTTACATGGGTCTCCTGTCAGTTGCCTGTAGGTGTAAATGTGTTTTTCTTCCTACATGCATTAGTCTAGTCTTGTACCAAATGCATGCTGGGATAGATCCCAGCCCACTGCAGCCCTTAAAAAGGTGAAGCAGAGTGAGGAAATGATTTACAACTTTCATCATTACTAGGAACAGCGCTGCTCACTGCTTTTGCATAACAATCCACCAATCTCTCCTCAGTAATCTGAGACTGTTGGATGCCACTTCACTCCACTAAAACCTCATTTATCCAAACCACCAACATTAAATTTACCGCTCCACCTAACAGGAATATGGCGTGCCCCAAGGGAGCCTCCAAACTTCAGATGATTAAAAAATGTTTTATGAACTACATGAAATGTTTTCTCCATCAAACTGTCCAAATTAGTTCTGACGAGTTGGAGAATATGCTCATGATGGGAGGATGAATACAAAGCGCTGCCTTTGGTCTGTCTGCTCATAACGGGAGACATAGAGACTGGAGCCACATATTACTCTTTGAAGTCCATACTGGGTGATTGTTGATGATTGGGTGATTGATTATTTCAGTCGAATGGATTCTACATTTGACCAGTGGAGATCAGCAATATACTATTACTGCATCCAGTGTACTGCAACTTTAAGGAAGAAAGTTGGAAGGAAGAAAATACTGTATGTCAGGAGCATTTGTTCCAACTGCTAGTGTAACAATTAACTGTTGTACTAACTCACAATAAAAAAAACATAGTGAAATTAAGAATTTTGGTCCTAATGATGGAATTACTACTTGCTACATGAACCAAACTATTGATCGACCGGTTGATAGGTCAATCAATTGGTCTGCAGCCCAATCTGCAGGCAGCCTTGTCAGTGTGGCTGGAATCATGGTAGTGATCCCCTTTGTGCCAATTACTACAATAAAGTCTGCAGACAGTGGGAAGCGTGCCAATGCTAGATGTAACTTTACCTAAGAGAAACCGGTAAGACTTCAACTCTTAGCAAGTCTTAGTCAATATATTTATTTGGCCAGTCTTCATAACATATATAATGTTTAATGCTAATAATGCTATTTGGGCATTGTAACAGTAGCAAGTCTTCAATCAGCTGTACAGGGTTCAAAAACTTTTTGTATGGGTGTCCCCAGCCCCCGCTCTGACTCCCGAGGAGCTGAGGTTGTAAAACTTTTATCAGATTTATCATGTGGGAGGGTGAGGGATGATAAGCAAGTGTAACTGTGAAGCCTGTGATTGCTGGTGAGCCTGTCATCTGCCGTTGTCAAGCATGTTACATAACATAAACGTATTTTCTTCATCAGTGGAGCTCATATACATGATCATACCAGTGCAACGTCTGCCAACAGCACAGTGACATTAACAGCCAGCAAGCAGAACGATTCTCAAGTAGGCAAAGCCAGCAGCAACTGTTGTCAGCTGAGGCACAGGGTGAAGGACTGATGGGCCTCTCATCGCGTCTCAAGTCATCAATATGCCATCATAAGCGATTGATTTGACAGTTATAAGATACACAGTGTTAGTTACAGTTGGTTGCATTTGCTAATGGGCTAGATACAGCCTCAATAACTGGACTTACATTAACACAGCTATTCTTATAGTAGTGAATTTGCGGGACAGAATCTCTTATTGTCGTCACCTCCAGTCATTTGCTAGATGCTTAATGAACTGTCTGTGCGAGTAAACAATTTTTTTGTGTGTGTTTGATCACTTAGATTGGTTATTTGCCTTGACTCTGTCAACAAACTGTTCTGTAACTGTCATTCAACCTGCAATAAAAATTTGCCTAAATTTCCTCAGTCACCATCGTCTTTTTGAAATGTTAACACCTCTCTGACATCCACATGACAGCAGATCTAATCTAAACCATTGCTCTCAAGAGTTAAAATTATTGTTGGAGTGTAAAGCATCGTTCAGTTGAATGATGTTGGTTTTGATCACACTGTAACCTGCTCTCCCTAAAAAAAGAAACTCTGAAATCTACAGCACAGCCCAATGTATTTCTCTATTTCATTAATGAACCAGATAAGATAACCACGTATATAAGCACAGCCCATATACGGCAGCACAGCCCAATGTATTTCTCTATTTCATTAATGAACCAGATAAGATAACCACGTATATAAGATTGTAATATGCAAGAATTAACCATGACGTTTCTTTGCTTTTTCATTTTTAATACCAACATGATGCCTGCATTATAAATCAGTCCTCAGCTGCCCTGCTCTCTAAACATCAGCATCAGCCATTGAACATTAGTCAGTCGGTAAACCACTAAAACAAACACTTGTTACAATTGACAACAAAGTTCATTCATTTATTCTTCTTCCTCATTAAAGCCTGCCTACGATACCCACAATGCAACCTGACTGCAAAAAGGTCTGGTCGGAGATTTGGCTTAGCTAGGTAGAAACTGTGCTGCTCACAGGTTACCAGCAGCTACCTGCAACTTTAAAGGAGGAATGTTTTCTTGCATGTTACTCAATGTATGAGATGATGTTGTGAATCAATCAGTACACTGTAAAATGGATTGTTTGATAGACTCGTAATATATCTCTATGGACGTTGTGGGCATGATTTGTATGACTCGTATTTGTTAACGCATGAGTATGTACAGTACATCCAGTTACACAGAGGACGTCAGGTGAGTTGGCGGTCCTTCACTGTAAGGATGTGGCCATATGCAGCCAAGACCACCTCTGAATGTCTGAGTGACCGGATCTCAAATGCATCCTCAATGCATTTTGGGTGCACAACACCACACGGACACATCTTAATGTCTGGTGTGACCAGGGCCAGAAATACAGCAAATACACAAATAAAACAACAGGAAGTTGAATCACTTGTTTCAATACAGCACAGAGGATTTATCCAGACAGTGATCTGTGTGTGTACATGAGTGTGTGTGTACATGAGTGTGTGTGTGTGTGTGTATGTGTGGCAGAACGTGAGTGTGGGCCAAACGTACAGACTCTAGTTGATTGTCAAACAGGATCCCAAGTGTAACAGGGGATTGACACTAAGCTTACCCAGAAGCACACAGATACTGTATAAACATACACTCTGCAGATGCAGACTTTGCAGTTTGCGATGGTTTAAGCTATACTGTGGACAAGAGCCAGCTGCCGGCTCTTTGGCTCAGTCCTCTGGTTTATTCTCACTATTTCATCTTTGGGCCCCTCTCTCTCTCTCTGTCTGTGTCATTCTCTCATATACCAGAAAAAGGCTTGTGTCAGTGTTGAAATCTTTCTAAGTGACTTACAAAGAATAAACATCAACCGACAACAGAGCCCTCTATTCAGCGCAGATTAAACGTCCGTGTTATCACAGCACGGCTCGGCTATTTTAACACCAACGGCTGAGATGACTCCTCAACAAAAGGTACCGTCGTGTGTCAGGGAGAACTTTACAAGAGGTATTTTTGTAACCCCAGAATCAAAACTGAATCAACTGAGTTTTTATATAATTCATTCAGACGTCTGAGACAAGTTGAAGGAAACAATCATCTCTGCCTTTTCTCTCCTCCCGTCAGCATTTCTCTGTTTGGATGCTCTGATGACAGATCACAGATTTGTCTCCACCCAACTGACAAGCAAATATTAAACAGAGATGTCACATCACAAAAAGTGAAACTTGAATAGTTACATGTTCATCAGTGAGTTTGAAATGAACAACTTCACGTTATGAACATAGCTACATCTGTGTCTGGGTATCAAACCTATTGCATCCTTTTTTGGTTCAGACTGATTTGTTTGTTGTTGTTGTTCTGTTTGTTTATTTATTCTTCTGTCACAGAGAATATCATTTACCAGATCTTTTCACCTTCATCTTTCACCTGCTGTAAACTGTTTTTCCGGGCAAATTTATGAACAACTACTATTGTTTAGATAATGTTTAAAACTTGAAAACTCTGGTTTCTTCAGTGTAAGACTAATACAGAATGGGAAGCAAATTTTAGACCTGCTGTAACTGCATGGAAAAAAAAAAATCAATGAAAAGACGCCAGTGGCCAAAAATGGATGGTGGCATGATAGATAAATAGAAAACAGAGAGAAACCCAACCTGGCTGAATAAAACACCAGTCACATATTCTCTCACTTTGAGCTGAAAACCCCTCTTTCATACCAAGATCATCTGTACTGCCAGTGACTGTTTGTCTATGAAATGAGCCCTGGTCTGTGTTTGCTCTGTCTCTTTTCTACCTGCTATTATCAATCGTAATGTGTGTGTGATAGACAGGGCTAAAGATAGACTCCCTGCTGTGCCAAACTTTGTGCTTGTCAAAGGTGTGCTGTGTGTGTGTAAGCTCTGTGGCCGTCACTGATGCTAGTTACAGAACTTATTTATTTATTTTTTCCCACCACAGTGTCTATTTGTATGTGTGTGAAGGGAATGAAATTGTGGACAGTGTCCACATCACAGTGTTTAAGTAGTTGAGGGATTAACAGATTAATATGGGTACTATGAATAAGGGGAAATATTTACTGTGTGATAGAACAACAATCTCAAACACTGCTGGATCATTTGATATTTTGATATTTAATGAGTAAGCAACTACAGGCTTATGTCCCTTGCCTCCAGCAAACCCACACACTGAAAACACTGTGAATAACTATGAATGGTGGTCCTCATAAAGACTTCAGCTTAAAGATGTTTTTATGCACATTAAAGGCCTTGTTGATTTTTATAGTTACATGAAGTTGCGTAGTTAGTCTCTTCACATGTTAACACATCCATGTTAACACTGGAGAGATGTCGGGGGGATTTTAACACCAACCATAATAAGTGAACTCTGGTAGGAAGGTAGAACTGTCTGTATTTGACAGAGCTGTTAACAGTCTGTCACCTCTGGTGCATCATTACAGATTAATCATAAAGAAAACGCTGCTGTTTGATTTACCTTGGCTGACCCAGGTCAGGCAGATCACTGAGCAGTCCCCAGAGTCCTTTTCTGTTTGGATTAACTTTTTTTTTTTTTCTCACATTTGTTCCTGAGACATCTGATGTCTGACAGCAGTGAATATACGTAGCGTCAACAGGATACATTCACATTCGGTGTTCGTAGCTAGTATTTTTTTCAGATGGAAGAGGGATCAATTTCACTACTGAGAACAACAATCGGACTCTCCCTCAGCCTTTATCACGACACCAGCTAAGATGCTTGTTTTCCTACAGTTAAGCATTAACTTTGCCGTTAACAAAGGTAGTGTAACAGTACAACCAGTTAGCTAGCTGCCAGATGGGCTAGGCTAAACTAAATTAAACTGGGCTAACATAGCAGGTCCACAAAACATTAAATAAAATTAAATTAAAAAAGACACTGAAGCGGACATGAAGGAATTGAGTTCATGATATATAAGGAGCGTCGAAGCACCTGAACCTTTCACTGTCCAAGCAAACCCACACAGCAGTTGCATCTTGACACGTCTCTGCATTGGGATAAGCTAATGGCCTGTGTCACGAACCAGAGAATCAGCATTTTTATAACACTATTTCCTCAGGTACTACTTCTCCACATATATCACGAAAGGAAAGAGCCACAGGTGTAAAATTTTGGACGTCAAATGACACTACACAACTGGTGTGTGGTGCACTTCACCTTACTGAATGATGTGAAACAACCATGTAGGTGTCACAGCTCATGGATGCAAAACATCTCCAGATATAAAGAGCTGGCTTCAGCAATAAAGAGGACACCATTAAGCCATACTTCGTATAGCCCCTTTTTCTTCCCTGGTTCATTACACTCAGGCTATGTATTTCTACAACACACTGCCAAGTCATGGCTGGGTTTCTTGGCGCCTTGTGGCATTTTTACCTCTTGGTTCCAATTTAAATCACAGGGTCTACGTCCTTGACTCAGTGTGAAGTGGCTCCCCGCCCCACAACCACCTGCTCTCACATGGCACAAGGCCACAAAACTTCATTATACACTTCATTAAAATAAACGATTGGCTAGGGAGAGAGAGAAAGGGGGCTCGAGAAGAACAGAATCTCCTTAGTATGCATGTAACAAGATCTGAATGTATGTGTTCAGCAGCTATCGACATGCGGTTTCATAGATTGTTCAGGCAAGGTGTTGCATTATAATGCCATCATAAAAGACCATTGTGTTTTTGGTGAACAAATGGATCTGATAATGAATCTCATTTATTATTAATCAGTTTATTTCCAATAGGATTGAGCTGGAAGCTCCTGAAGCTTTCAGATGGACCTGTCAGGTTAGATTATTTTGTTGTATTTAGTCGTCTCAAAGCTCAGAAATGAATGTCAATGCTCAAAGGTAATGTTTTCGCCCAAATCCTTTCTCATAACAGATTTCAGACTGATCAACATTAAGACTGAATGACATTCACATAGGATACAATCATTTCTAAGAGTTGGTGATTGCCGATTGATCAGTCCAACCATTTGTGCTTTCACTTGTCATTTCCCTCCAACTTTACGACTGCTGCAATGCAGACGTCTCTATAATCAGCTTACAGATTGGTCTATAGCTGCTCACTTTTTGTGCGCTTTGGGTATTTGTGACAATCAATTCACTCCTCCTGATTGCCTATCAGCGCCCTCAACGAGCTCCCCCTTCAAATCAGTCACACTGTGACATGCGTCGTTTGATACAGTCTGATTTGTCTCAGTGTGTGGCACTAAGCTCCGACTGCTCTGCAGTTTCTTTGCACTGAGGTCGCACATTAATCAAACAGTGTGTCCACTTTCACAATGTCGTCTTCTGTTTATTTCAGTTTGTAAATATAAACAGCATCATTTCCCGGGCAACAGACTCTCCTCTTAAATATTGAAAGGCCTCACAAGCATATCCATATGGGTGTGTTTGTGTGTGTGTGTGAGAGAGAGAGAGAGCATGATCGAGACAGCCGAGCTCGTCCTGCAGTGATGGGATTTCCATTCTGTAAGTGTTATTGCTGCCACTCCTCCACTCTGCTGTTTATTATGCAGTGGAAAATCATACTTTCCCTTCGGGAGGTTTAGGAAATGGTGTATAAATTGCACTTTCCTCTGGGATGGGTTAGAGCAGTGTTTGTACCAGACAGCTATCAGCTTTCTCTTACACATCTCTCTCTCTTTCTCTCTTCCTCATTCTCTCTCCTCCTATCTTTGTTCAGTTCTTTTTTTTTCTCCCTCTCTTTTTTTTTTAACATCTCTCTGTATTTATTTGTGTGTGTTTGCGTGTGTGTCAGTGTATCTCAGGGGTTGGGATGTGTTTGTCAATTCTTACAGCAGCATTTGGCTACACAATGGTAACTCCAACCCAACGAGACACACACACACACACACACACAAATTCACAGTGCGACCATCCGATACAGTATCAGTATTCAGTCCTCTGTGACTGTAGGTGAGAATTCTTGTTTGTGTACATAAGTGTGTGTGTGTGTATAGGTGTGTGCATGGGTGTCTCTGTGCTTGTGTGCCATCTTTGACAAAATCCAGATAGAGTAGCAGAGCATTGTTGCTGAACAACATTGCTTTTGTTGCATCTGGTATAAAAGACGCTGAATGGTGACAATTCCCAAATGGCAGCATCAGCTTCAGCGATTCCTGCAACTTCTCTCAGGCTGAAAAAGAAAAATGTATGAATAAAAAAAAAAATCTGTGTGTGTGAGCGTGGATAAAAGAACATAAATGACGACCAAGTGCCACGGGTTTGTGATATGTGCATAACTCTGATCTTATCAATAGCAGTAAACATCAGGTTGACACATGGTGTTTCTCAGATTAACTCTCCTTAACAAAAAGAAGTGAAACCACTTCTGGAAGGGGATGATCTTCCACTCTGTGCTGCAGTTGCACACCTCTCTATTACAAGGGTTATAGCCCGCAGACAAGACTTTGTTTAAATAAATGATTGTTTGAATTGCATGCAGTTCCTTTTGTAGTATTGATTTCTCCTGCCTGGACACAAAAGAATTAATTGGATTGTTTCAGAGAGATTGCTTTTTGTACTCCGAGCTGCACACGTTGACTCTAACTGAAATATGTCAGCAATGCAACAAAAGTCACACTGCTCAGGAAACACTTGTTTACTCTCTGCTGAATTGTGTTTCACAAGCATGAAATGAGCAAGTTCTATTTTAGGTTTTTACTCAAAATGTTACGTGAATGTAGGGATAAAGGGTAAAAGCAGGCAAACAGCAGGCAACTAACTGGGTAAACTACATCAAAAGGAATGAAAGGAGCCAGCATGCACAACACCAGGACCCTGGAATTAGCTGACCTAAATGGAATAGTTTTTAATGTTACTAATTTGCCTCACCTGTGCTTTTCGAGCAATGATGAGCCAAAATGTTCCTGCTGTGAAAAAGGTCTATGGACCATCTGGCAAGCAACTGGACTTACAGGGCAGGTATATACACTACGGAGCTCACAGGGTAATGAAGGCCAGGTGTGAAGGCAAGTGGAGGAGCGGGTCACTGAGGCTTTTCTTATTTACTACACACTGCACTAACTGTCCACCATTTTATGTGTGATATCAATGAAACCATGAAACGCATCATATTTTGTAGATGCAAAAATAAGTCATTAGTATCAGCTCACTGTACAGTAAACTATCAGGTATCTGTTGGGAAAACTGAATGAATGAATCAGGCAGTGATTTCAGACACAGCATGAGAAAGGGGGAGAACAGGAACAGTATATATAACATAAACATATATACATAACATATAAGACTGTTTGTACGTCTTTGTACACAGTGTAGACGTCCACACTTCTAAGCTATTACAACAAACAGCCTTGTTTTAAGCTTTAATCACAGTTCTCTTTTGAAATTTTCCAAAATAAAAACAAACAAAAAAGGAAAGGATTTACAAAGACCATGAGTATCTTGATCCCAAGTGATAAAACATGAACTCCAGCATAAATGTAGCAAATTACATTGACAATCCTGAAATGCTTTGGTAGATCGTCCAGTCAGGAAGATGCAGAGGATGATGTTAGAGGGACCAAAAGTCATAAGAGGCAATTTTCTAAAATATATTAAAAAATTACACAAATATATATTATATTGTAGGCATATATAAATGTATACCTAGAATCACTGCATTTGCAACCAACACTGTTAAAGGGATATTGAAATATATGCATTTAAAATAAACCCTTGACTGTGGATGGTTCAAAAACTGCTACATGAATTGATTAATCAATGAATTAATGATACATGCAAAGCAATGAAGTCTATTTGAGTAAATTCTCCTCACATGTTAAGCAGCCCAACTCTTACCTAACCCTCTGACTGACATCCTCACTTGCACAAGCTCAGCTTAATACTACAGATAAAGATGCACCTCCTCTGGCTGCAGGCTGACTGTCTCACCTCCATATTCGTCTCTCACCACTTCTCCACAGAAGGCATAAAAGCTTCAGTAATAATGGGCAATAAGAAGATGCTGATATTACATGGCTAAGTTACTATTACTACAGTCCAACAAATTAGTTTATTATAATGCACATATATCATAATACTAAGGTTTGGAAGACATCATGCACTTTGGCCTCAACTGCATAAAGCAACACAGAAGCTTTAAATGTTTTTTTTTGTGTTTTGTGTTAACATTCCTTCATCCGTTTCCTCCAAAAAAATACCAAAAAAAAAAACTGTAAAAAGTGCTTGAACTTGAAAAAATATTTGAAAATCTGTCACTTCCTTTCCTTTCTATGCTAACAGTCCAGTAGAATGAATGGTTAGCTGCATGGCTACAGTTAAAATCATGTTACTATCCATTAGCCTGCATGCTACCTGAAGAGCACTGTAACGTGTTAATAATAAATTATGATATTAGAAAACATTTTTTTTTCTTTAATAGGACCAAGAGAGCCAGAAAGAGAGAGAGAGAGAGAGAGAGAGAGAGAGAGCTAATGTTAGCTAGCTAGCTAAGGTATTACATTGGCTACAATACTAGCAAAATGACGCTAACGATAGCTAGTTAGCCTGTTTCAAGCTGCTAAATAGTTCAAGCATAGGTAGGCTGGCCCTGCTTGCCAAATAGTGTCAAATTCCTAAAATGCATTAATATCAATATAAAACAATGTAATTTAATATATACCCTGGCTGCCAATAAATATAAAGTAATATTTATTGGCAGCCAGGATAGGCAGTGTGCAAAACATGACTTTATTAATTTTAGTATAAATAAATAACACCCCAGAAAAAAGGGCTTTTCCTCTGTAGGAGGCAAAACAGCAGGCACTCAAACCCCCATTGAGACTTATCTGTGCCTGTACCAGCCTCCAGTGAATGAATGAATCCCAGCATAGTTTTGTTATAAAATGGAGCCAGGGACTACTTGAATTTATAATATAAATTGAAAAAGTTCACTCTTTTACAAGAGAGAGAGACTTATCTGCTGTTGTGTTTATTTATACATCCATCCATCAGTTAAGCTAAACAGTCAAATGTCAATCAATGAGTCCCCCTACTCAATCTTTCAGACAGTCAATCAGGCAGCCAGCTGCTGCGTCAGACACAGAGAAATGAGGGCAATCTAAAAACTCAGTCAAGCCAGTCAGTCAGGAAGGAGGCCAGTCACCCCTTCACGCAATTTAACCTGGTGCATCTCTGCAGTTTCAGAATATTGCCCCGTCAACAGCTAAGATACATTTCAGCTTGTAATAATTTCATACTAATTCAGAGAAAGCTGAGTGGAAAATGGAAGATTAAAACTGAAAAAGAAAAAAAAAGATAATTAAGGGGACGGCCTATTTTCATGCTGTGTGACGTTCCACTCTGCAATTTCTTACGTGCATGCATCCAGTCAGTTAGTAATTCAGTCATCTGGCCAATTTATTTAACCAGTCATCCTTTCAAGCACTCAGCCAATAGGTGGGCTTGTGAATCAGTCAGCCATATTAGCCAGTCATCCATAAATACAGCCAATAATTCACTCACAATGTTAGGACACTAAAAATAGTTTGTTTTTACCAGGAAGGTCTATTCTCAGTAGAATGAATGGTTACATACTTTTTCTGGATCATTTTTATTAATAAACCAAATGTGTCAGATTATTTGACAGTCAGGCAGCAAGGCAGGTAGATTCATTTAAAGAATAAGTCATGAGATATGTTAATTATGCTTCACAAAAAATAATTAGACTGTAAAGACAAAACGTGTGCATGCGTCTGCTGAGCTGTCAGATTGTGACTCACGTACTTTTTACAAGTGTCATGGTCCGTTGTGAGTCTTGCTGTGTGACTCCCTGCTCGCATTAAGTGTGTAGTTGTGAGTCTTGAATGCAACAACAGAGTTCGCTTATGTGTACCCTCAGCTGTGAAGTGAAAGATGAGGCTTCAGATAAAATGCATGAAATGGGGTCTGCAGGAAACACAAACAGTTTGTTCCTCCATGCCAAAGAGATCCATTGTTGTCCAAACACTATTAAGCGACAGTGTTGCACTGCCTCACATGTTCTTTCATTACCCTGAACACAGCACCACAGTTTATTGGAAGCTGATCCCACACACACAGTTTCATAACATTGACTAAAAACAGTGGTAAGCTAATATAAATACTGTATACGTGTACAGTGGAGCTTTACATTTACCAAAGAGAAAAAAAAGGTCCTATCTCGTAATTATGTGACACGTCTGAATGATGTTCTGATTCTGAGATTGGGATCTCAAAAATGGCAAGAAAACTATCTATGGTTGTTATCAATCACAGCTATTGAAGAAGACAGATGCATGATGGTACTTTAATTTGCTTTCATTTCTTCTTTGGTTTGAGACACTGGGCAATATTAACGACACTGAGTAATGTGGATGGTATAATGATTAGTGTGGTCTATGTCTATTCCTTGAGTGAATAACTAGTTAGGATACCTGATTGGTTATTCGAGTCATAACAATGAGAAACAACTGTCATGTTTACAAGAGAAGGCTGACTGATGGGCTCCATTTGCAGAGGTAGATCATGAGGTGTTGAGTTAAGTTCTAAATTTCTATATATAGATTTTTTTTCTTTGTAGGCCTTTAAATTATTTGAAAGAAAAAAAAATCTGTTGCATTTTGAGAATATTAAGGTACTAATACTCAATTGTTAATATAATAAAAATGTCATGAAAATGAAATTAAAAAAGGAAATAATACTAGTTATATCAAAGTCTAATTATACTGCTATAAAACATATCATTCTTAGAAGTACTGTCAAAATGTTCACTGTGTTGAAGACTAAAGTATATTTTGGTTTGGTGATATATTGTATTTCATGCTTTGGCACAGTTTCACTGCTGTATTTAATTTGCTTTCTGTTTTTGCCTTGCAGAAGAAACTGCAGAAGAGGTGCTGCATCCCTATGAGGCCCCCCTGAAAACCTTTAGAAAACAATGAGCGTACCCAGGAGCTGTGAAAAAAATATTATTGACTGGAACACCGAGGCCTGAACAGCAATTATTGCTTAAGTTCTGGCTGCAAACCCTGACATATCAATCCCAGTGCCAGCTTGTCAGGGAGGCACACTTTAGCTTTATACATTAACATGCAGTGTTTCTCCCAGTCCAGACAAGAGAATTTAAATCCAAAAACTATTTACTTCCAGTGAAACGCAAACTTTAAAAGGAGGAATTTTCACTCATTTCATGTGTAATTCATAAATATTTTTAATTAATTGTTAACTGACATGAAGGTTTACTGTCAACTATCATGAAGAGCATAACATGTGAAAAACTTGCCAAGTCGTACAACCTGAACAACAAAAAAGGTTGTTTGTTATTCTGATCCATGTGAGGATTTTCTAACAGGGCCCCACAAGATTACACTTTCTCACTGCCTCCCAAAACCACTGCTTATAATCGTTACACTTATTATTTATCAAGGTCTGGTTAGGTTTAAGAGTAGGAATACTGGCACTGTTCACTATCGACTGAGGTGATGCTGATACCAGCTCTGCCCACTGCAGCCTGTGCACCAAAGAATGCCGAGGACACCGTCTGGGAGCTCTGGGGCTCGACGGATTTGTTCATTAACCAGAGTCAGTACAGTAGATTCAGTTCTTGTTAGCTTGGGGCTGTTTTATTTCTGATTCCTGCTCTTTGTGGACTCTAGAGAGGCTCGCTGCTGCACTTTAGTTAAATTATACAACTGACATATCATGTCCACACTATCATGAAGTCCAGTCTGCTTTCTGGTCTTCTGCTCACATGCCTGTGCCCCTTCTGGATAAGTTTACCTCATCTTTTTTCTGCCTCCTCCTGACTGCTGCCTGCCCTTGACCTTGGGTAAACTTTCATTCCAAACTTGTCTCCAAACCTTGTTGAGGAGCCAAGACACTTCTAAAACAAAAGTATTGACTTTGTGTTTCAAAGTTTGGACTGCCAGAAAACACTTTAGCATCAGTTTCAACATTCAGCTAAGCTGGATGAACCGAATGATCAGTTATACAGGTGTGTTAGTAACACACAGATTCAGAAGTCAGATTTGACCATAACTTCTATCAGCATACATACATCAAACTGTGGAGAATGGGACCATATTTGATATTTGCATACCCAGACTTGGAGAAAATGGGACTGGCAGATAAACAACAAGCACACACACACAAACAGAACCCACAATCTGAAATCCTGATGAGACACAACAGATCTTGTCTATTATTTGGACTCAGGCGACGAGGAAAAACACTGCACACCAAACTGAACTGATTAGTTTGTTTTTTGTTTTGTGTGAGCGCAGTGTATTTTTTTCAGCTGTATAGAGGACATTGCAGTGGTTAGGTTAGCTCATGTCATATAATGTTATATTACTGCAGCATTATCAAGGTTTGTACACATGAAAACATCTGTAGTTCAGTCACAGCACATATCAGATCGACCGTAAAAACTTTATCGCAGAGGTTATTAGGGTAAAGAAGTGTTTATACTATGTACAGCCTGAAATCTCAAAATACTTCTGCCCTCTTTTCTCCACAATCTATTATTACTGAGTGATACAACTTTATTTCAGTCACACTTTCCTTTTAGGACTTCATTATACCATCTAACTCTGGTCTCTACATTCAGAAAGAATAGCTGCATTATCGTATTTCATAATAAAAGACAAATTAATAAAATATCACTGAAATTTTATTTTCAGAAGTAAATAAAATAATAGCTTGGTCTGATGCAACACTGAAGTAACATCAGAAAACTTTAGAAACTTTAAAACCTTAAAAGTGAAAACAGGATCAGATCGTTGCTCTTAATACAAAGAGTAATGTCCACTAAAAGTCTGAGTTATTAAACTGTTACGATGCTGCCGGAGGTTTATCTGCATCAGTCATGTTTGTAAACTATAATTGTTTAATACTTACATAATTAACCAGACTGCTTTAAAGCTTTAAAAAGTTCATTAGTGCTGCAAACCTCCTGTAAATGCCTGCTGTAAATGCCTGTCAGTGTCCACTGTCTGAGCTCACCTGATGATGGTCCAGCAGCTCTTCCACTCTCTGTGGTTGTTTAGGAAACATAAGGTCATGCTGCTTCATGTCTCAGCAAACTAGTATAAAATTCCCAAGCTAGCCACGTTACATATTAATATTAAACTATTCTGAAACACTGCTTCTCTTTTCCTTCTTGTAGCCAGAGCTAATACTTCAAACTGGTCACTTCAAAGCTCACCTGAGGACCGCAGCATTAGTGTCATGCTGATAATGTAAAATTTAATTTCACTGCAATTTCACTGTTGATAAAAAAAAAAACTTTCAATCACCTCCCAAAACACACAGTTACACCAGTGGATGGGGATGAAAGCTTTCTTCTGCTGTTTTCAGCTTCTCAGAATTCATAAAAATATTTCCAAGATTGACAGGATATATCGCCATGACTAAGGAGAGGGAGTCACATGTTCAACGCATTCGATAACAAATGAAGCTTTTAGCATGAAGTTCAAACAGGAAGTCAGCACATTATCACACTGAGGCTCCACCTCTCAACTACTGACCAATGAGATCACTGAGTCTGAGGTCTGTGGTAGGCTTTCCCATCATCCCGTGATCATCTCAGCTGAAGAACCTCTAAACAACTTTTCCTATTTCGATCTCTCCCTGCTGTCACTGCAGCCTGCACCATGTTGTTCCTGCGTGACTTTATCGGCAGAGGATCTCTGATCGGTTCCTGTTCATTGAGCACTATCTGCATACATCTAACTAATCAACAATGTCAACACCAAAGTCTGTTAAATACAGCCTCTACATTCATCTTAACTGGACTGATAGAGAACAAATATCTGTTCCCTTGTCGTTCCATACTCCATAAGCTTCATAGTACACACAAACACAAATATGAAGTGAACACATTAATACACTTTTAAACTTTGTAAAAGTAAATAAAAAACAACAAATGATTACAGCAATTATTGCTGGGAGCTGAAGGGAGCTGGATCTCCAGAAGGAGACAATACTGCAGACATAATGTTAGATAAAGACCTACACAGACAGATGCAGTGGTGTGCGTTGATAAGAGGTGAAGGAAGTATCAAGATTCAGAAAGTAGAATCACTGCAATATAAAAATCCTCCTTAGAAGTAAATGTGCATTGAAATGTGTTAAAGTAAATTACTCGGCTATTGCTCGGCTAGCTATGTGTTGGTTAGCCACAGTTCAACAAAGAAAACTGAGAGTCAAAGCAGTGGCCAAGTGCAAACTTATTTATTTCTAGATGC
>JBBMJY010000002.1:2770928-2787614 GCA_037833715.1 Toxotes lorentzi | reverse complement strand
AGCACAAACATCATCAAGGGAAAACTCTGGCCTAGGCTGGACTGGGTTTGCAGGAACTATAAGGACCTTTAACTCAACAAGTCTTTCCAATATCTTATTTTTGATTTCCTTTTTAATGCTAGACTTTTGTACAGGTATTTTAAAGTGTGCTGCAATGCACAATAAATCATCTTTGCGACATGCATCAACCTTTGCAAAACTAGGGTTATCAATGAAATCCTGCAAATCAAAACTCATGCTTACACTTAATAACAAAACTACAGTGACTCATCCGTTTTAATTGTTGTGCAGCTCAAGGAATTAAAATATCCCGGACGAGCCCCCATTTGTTACATCCCCTCCAGCCTGACATGTAACACTATGTTATATTCACTTGGACAGTGTAATCTGTAAGAATACAAAATATTTCATCAGCTCATCAAATCATCTGTGTGCAAAATCTAATTCTATGCTGAAAAAGTAAAGCTGCCTAAAGTATAAGGAGGAGTAAAAGTACAATGTTTGTGGTGAGGCAGATTGGCCAAACTGGAAAGTAACTGTAAATTACAGTTACACACATTAAGTACAGTACTTGAGTAAATGTTTGTGACATTTCATGTTACATTACTAATTTATTTCATTATCAAATATTAAATCAATCAATATCACCATGGGTTTGTAGTACTGAACAGTCTCAGCAGCAAGCAAACACAGCTACGGTAAGCCCAGAGGGGAAAACTTAATTCAATCAACACATGTACGGCTTAAAGCAAGCTAAACTTTATCACACAGTACTCAAAATGTTCAAGGTTGTAAGAGGAAAGGTAGACCTAACTTAAGATTAAAAATGAGCTGATAGTTAGAGGCCCAAAGCAGTAACATGATGCATTCAGGCACTTAGTTAATCATAATTGTACCTGTCCATCATTAAGTTGAAGTTCTCAGGAAATTCCCTCACATTGTGTCTGAGGCATGCGCCTGTCTGACTGATTATGCTTCACATGTGCAGAATAACAGATGATGGGAAACCTTGAAAATGTTAAACCAATCACCTCTGAGAAATTTGAGAAGTTTATGAATTTATTATTATACGGTAAGTGAAAAGAGGGTTTGCTAAAATTCCCCAATTACTCAGATCACCCCACTGTCTCCTCTTTCCAGTACTGTTTATATATGTTTAACATCGTTCTAAGACGTAGACGATGGGCCAGTTGGTGGAGATGTGACTTAAAACGGATGATCAAACACAGACACAGAGCTTACACCATATACTGAATGGCCTGTTTAGGTGTCCCTAAGCAGGTCTCTGCTGTCCAGTGGCTTGTGCAGCAATTGCTCACCTCGCTGTGAACTGGGACAAGAAAAGTTTTCACAGGCACCAATAATGTCGCTTATAATTCAACCCACAATCTCAAGCACCACTGACACCACTGTGTAGATAAGAGGCCGAAATCATAAGCCCAAGATTACAGCTCCATTAAATCAGACACTTTCCAAGCAAATCACCAAACTAGTTGATCCTACTGGACCCTGCAGGTTGTCAGAAACAAATCCCCAAGTTTAATTAAATCTTACTGTTATTGAGTTATTTAACGGATGACCATTATGAGGAGCCACTGATGTGGAGTCACTGTGGAGTATAAAAACCGCAGTGGCTGCAGTCGGGAGCTGATGTAGCAAGTGGAAACAAAGTCCCTGCAGCAAATGGTTCCTGATATTACAAGGTACCACACCCTAAAGAGTTATACACACTCTTCTCTGTGAAAATGAGAACCATGAATCACGAGGAGCCAAAAATGCTAATGCTTATACTCCATCACGCCGTTCCATGGCTTTTCAATTACTACTTCCATACATGCACTCCTACACGCAGCAATTTATGAGCAGATGGTGTCCATATCAGGATTAAAACCTGCTGCTCGTTGGTTGTGCAACAACAACTCAACCGCTGATGCTTCTGCTTTTCTTATTGTAAATAAAAGTCTTTACATAGCAAGTCTCCTGCTCCAGGCTTCACTCTAATTGCTCTTCTAAGCTTGCAAAGCAGCCAAAGTAGGCACCATATGGCTGCCAGCATGTTACAGTTTAACCTGATTCAACACAGTTGCTTCCCTGTCCTTCAAAGGCTGAAAAAGAACAAAGTTATTTGTCTTGTCAAAGGTTCCTCCATGTTCCAACAAGACTGTGATGAATCCACTTAATGTGTTAATCGGTCAAATTAACTTCTGTCTGTCACGTTAGGTTTCTTTTCCTCTAAACTTTGACCTGACCTGTTACAACTGAAGATTCCTTTGTTTTGCTGCAAAGATACATGCTTTTATTTACACAAGGATTTCAGGTTCAACAACACACTCAGTGGTGGCCATCAGTTCCAGATGTTGAATATGACAATTTTTTTGTTTTCTCCTTTAGTGTTTTTATGCTGGACTTCAAATCACAACAAAACCTGATAATGCTGGTTTTATCAGTCTCACCGCGTTGTCACATCTTCGCAAACGATGAATGCATCAAAACCATACACTCATCACATGAGCCCCTTTCACAGTGAAGGTGAACCAATTCTAGACCTAAAAAAAATAAAGGAATAATTCCACACACTGAAATGTAAAGTTAAATTAACCACAGTGTGTCCTTAAATGTGTAACCTTAAATATTCCACTCCAGGACTGTGATTTAAACAACTCATTTGATCACAAACACAAGGTAAACAAGGAACCTGAAACCACAATTGCTAAACAAGAACATGAGTAGTCAACATTTCTCTAGATTGTGTTCTGTGGCGTTGACATTTTTTGAATGTCCAACATCAAGGTTAATGATAAGAAACAATCAGTTATGTTTGTTAAGTCATGTTTAGAGTTAGGCAGCTAAACTAAACAGCTAAAGTTACATCAACACTGTTGTCATGATTAATAAGTAGGTGAATGTTAACATGATGGGTGTTTTATATGAAAATCAGACGTTCCACACTCCCACTCACCACCCTGATCTCCACACCTGAAGACTTCAGCGAACAATTCTTCCTGCACTGGCACTGAATGATGAACGAAAAGCCTGAATCAGGTAAAGTGGATGTTATTCCACGATACTGGTCTGAAATAGAGCCTCACGTCACCATTTTTCTACAGTTCAAACTATTTCCAGTTATTGTTCTCCAGTCCTCAGCTCCACCTGAAAAGTTAACAATATTATTTCTTTTTCCTCTGTTTGTGTTTTTGTAATGCTGTAATCAGACAGGTAATCTTACCTAAGTAATCTATGCCACTGATCCTGGGCATAAGAAATCTATCCTGGGTTTAAAATCTTTAGTGTCTGAGGTTCTCTAAAACACATCAGCCCCTGGATCTTTAAGGTTTGTTTGATATCAGGTTCTCCAGGTTCAGACTCCGCAGGAAGACCCCAGCCCACAGAAAACACACACAACTACTAACGTCAGGAAACAGTAGAAAAAGCATATGTATTTGCATCAGGGTGCTGTTCAGTGTCATTTCTCTCAATGCATTTCCCCTTAAGAATGAAACACTTCCTCTTAATCCAATTCACAGCTTGAATAGAAAATTAAAATAAATTGGAAGTACAACCAAAACCATAACTTAAGATTAGCTCAAACCCTATATGTCTGTACAAAAAAAAGAAGAAAAAAAGAGAAATTAAATGTATCCTCAAAGCGTTTTAGTAGTTGTTCCTGCTTTAAGGTTTGCCTTTCCAGCTCTTTAAGGTTTGTAGGTTTATTCAACTGAGCTTACTCTGCAAACTCCCCAAAAGTTATTAGTTACCTTTAAGTTTCTTGACAATACCAGTCTTTTATTTTTGGCAGTCCTGGGTTCCCTTAAAATACCAAAACTTAATTTTTTAGTGTTAGTCTTGGGCCCATAAAAAATAACCTGAGATCTAAGGAAAAGAAAGCACAAATAAAACTTAATTCTCCTCAGTTAATTTCTCTGGGATTTCCTTCCTACCTGCACAATGTCAACACATCAGCATCCAGATGAGATGAAGGCATCCAGAAGCAGCGATGATCGACTGGACCGCAGAGCAGATGAAAATGAACAAAACAGAGAGAAAATAAGAAAAAGAACAGAGAAGTTATTTTATACTTAAACTGTCTCCTCTGATTTCACACTTTTGAATTAGTATAACAGTGCTTACAATAACTATAATAAACATTTGTTTTCCTCAATGTGTTGATCTCTGTTTTAAAAAATGCCACACATATCTGTTTACTCACATTTTGCTGTGAATTCATTTCAGCTTGAACACCATTCAAATACACAGATCACCTCCTGAGCTGCAGCGACAACATTAACGTAGCACTTAGCTTAGCTTCTAGACAGACAAAGCTGAGCGGTAAACATCTCATTATCACCAACTATATTCACATCACACACTATATCCTGATTGTCCTGCTCTATGAAAGACACCTAAGTAAAAATAACATATAACTGAACCCCTTTGGAACTAAATTTTAATACTAATCAGCTAACTCGGGCTAGCTAACTCACCTGGATAATCCCGCTAACGGCTAACAGGTTCCGCCCTCTGTCAGTAAAGCCAGCTTCAGTCAGTTTCACCTCCAACTCCTGGAAATCTTTAACTTATACGGATATTTTACTTTCCTCCTGAGCTAACTGAGCTTTTGTCACACACCTGTTTCACCCCCGTGCTCCACAGAAGCTATGGTCCAAAAATAAATAAATAAAAAATAGAACTTCTCTGTGCGCAGCTCGTTTAGCAGTGCTAGCTTGCAGGTGACGCATTCAAGGAACATCTGTAAACTGTGTCTCTAGAAAGTAATCAGTTACTTTGTCTTCTGTTGTAATGTTAACAAGTAAGAACGAAAATGACAAATAGGTCACAGATGATTTTATCTTTAATAAACCAATTAATATTAACGTTGCATAATGTATTTATTAGTTCATCATATACTTGTGAACACATTTGACTTGTACTTAGGCAATGCATGTGTAGAATGAATAGGTAATAGCTTGCATGTAATAATTTGCATTGCTGAACTAAAGAGCCATCACTAAACAAACAGACTTGGATATGGCGAGGTAAACCTTGAAACCATACCTCATTATATTATTCACTTTTACTGATGCACATCTCTCTAGGGTTGTCTCTTATTTAGTCTTCAGTTGTGCATAAACACATCCCTTGACCCTCTGTTGACGCGTCTTTAGCTCCACCACCTTTGTGAGGCAGTTAAAAAGCTTTGTTCTTTTATCTGCAACTGTTTACCTATTTCTTAGCCCTCTGTTTTCTTTCTTTTTTTATTTATTTTTCTACTTTCCTTAATTCTCCCTGCCCTCTTGATTTCTCTCACTCGTTGCTCGGTCTTCCCTCTGCCTCTCTTGCCTGCAGTGGTACACAGAACAAAAATAAAAAGTGAATGATAAAAAGGAAGTTACAAAGATCACACACCACTGTGTTTTCTCCAGGTGCTGTTCTTTATATGTCAATCTTGCAGCAGGTTGCATATATATCCATACACACATACAACACTAATTGCCATTCTCCCACATCGCTTGAAAGCATCAGGCATCTTCAGATAAAACAGAGGGGGGCTGGAAGGAAGGCAAAGAAGGAGACAGGAGGATCAGAGATATTCATTGAGGAGGTGTGGAGTTCTAAATCTCTCTGTAAGTATGGAGGTATATAACCTTTTTATTTCTGTCTTTCTTTCCTTTATCTCTCCTGGAGTTATTTAAAACTTTACATGGCAGCAATATGATTAAAGGAAATGTCAATTCTGTGGCTGTATGGGGAAGTCTGCAGAACTATAACCACAAGTTTGATGAGAAGGATGATATCAAACTGCAGTGATTACCTCCAGTAATACGTTAGATTCACTGGAGAAATGCTGGAATTTTCTAGATAAGTGCAGTGCTGTGCAGTGTCTGGCCCGTCATGGAGTTTTTGCACACCTTGTTCAGCTGTTCTCAAAAATAAATGTGACACAGTTTTGTCTGCAGATCTACACAAAATCAATAAGGTGTCAGAGCACCTTTGCTGCTTGCCTTCAAACTATACATTTCACTTCAGCATTGTCTCTGTGCAGCTGTTTTAAAATTAGATGGACTGACTGTAGTGAAAGTTCCAGTTTTTTACAGAAATGAAAAAACATTATTTTGTTGCAAAAACTGAAGTAAAGTGGGTTTGGAAAAATTGAAGAGTGTGGTTCTCCTAGGACGTGAACTTACCTTTTTTTTCTTGTCTTTCTCTAACCAATAATATTCCCAACCAGCTGTGCCTGGTCCTTTTGTATCACCCCTTTCACTCTCAATGAACAACCCTGGACAACATGCCCATCTCCGACCTTGACAACTCCAGTTGCTTCTCCTGAATCAACCCTGTCATCACACAGGACATTGATCTTGGATAGTTCTGCAAAACACTGGATTTGTGAGATGCTGCTGCTTAACCGCTGTTAATGTTTAATGCTGACATTTTATAATTCCACAATAATTCTACTCTTTCTGGGCATGACAGCTACGGGATGGTTAAGGTTAGGGAAAGATCACTAGTACTGAGCAATGTTTTCAGCCATGCTGTCAGCCTGGCTGTAGGGTTGACATAGTGGGTTGGTCCGCCTCCCTTGGGCCCACCATAGCACATATATGTGCAACAGACATGTGATAAAAAGGCCTATGTAACAGTCAAACCAGTTGTAACATCAACATTTTAGTATTGTCACTGTGAGAACATTAGCATTTAGTCTAAAGCACATGCATGGTTATAGACTCATAGTGTTGTTTACCAGTGGGTTGTCACTGTTGTTTGTATCATACTGTACACTTGTGTGATCATGCAGGCAGTGTGATACACGGTCCTGCCTCCAGTTTCACACTGTCCCACTCATCATCAGTAATGTGTAAAGTAGTAAATCTAAGCAACCAAAGGAAGAGTAAATGATGAAGGATTTAAAATATTTTAAGAAGCTGCAGATGTTTTATGAGGAAGGAAAAGTACTCAGCAATTTTGTTTGGTTACACAATGCATTGTGGTGAGAAACAGTGAATGTAAACAGTAACCTGGCACCTTTAAGGTAAGGTAAAGGTTAGGGAAATGTTGTGGGTACAGTGTAAAAAACTTCCACGCCCTCTCTGCCTCCCCCTTCATTAGTGCTGAACATTGGCACAGTATTTTCCAAAATGAAATGACAGTACCTAAAGAGATTAGTGGGCCTCTTAGTGGCCCTAAGGAGGAAGGTGTCCCATAGTTCCACATCTATTCTATCTGGTTTCATTTGAAAACTGAACCAGGAGAATAGTCAACATCTCCAGGTGGGCCCTCCATTGTGCCATGCTGTGGGTGACCCTCCACTTTGGCATCCTCCATCTCAGCTTTGGCCTCCAGGCTGCAGGCTGAAATAGGATTTTAAAAGGAAATTTAGCCCCAGTGACACAATGACATGTACTGTTGTTGCTCTGTTGATGTTTTTTTCAGCCTACCCATTGCAGCTTTGGTGAGTGACCCTGTGAACAGTATGTTGGAAGTTCAAATTCTCCATCATGGAAGACTCTGCTTTGTCTTTTATTTACTTATGTTTTGCATAATCTATTTGCCAAGAATTGGCTGCTGTTTTGTTTAAAGTTGTTCAACAATACTGACCTCAGTGTCACATAAAAATGACACTGGAGCAGCCAGACATGTCCCTCCCACAAGCAGTCACTAAGGCAGTCATCATGGCTCTTTTACTCATAAGCATGGAGGGATCTATAATTGTTTATGCTTTAAATACCTAGTTACAGAAGGCAAGGCAAGGTTTATTTATATAGCACCATTCGTACACATAGTGCTTTACAGATTACATTAAAATCATAAAATAAAAATCATAAATAATAGAATAAAAGCAATATATTAAAACATTGTAACAGCACAAATAGAAAATAGAAAAATAATTAAATAGGAAGAGTGCAGGTAAGTTTAAGAGAATGCTTCAGTAAACAGATGTGTTTTCAGGCCTGACTTAAATAAACTGAGTGTTTAGGCTGACCTCAGGTATTCAGGAAGTTTATTCCACAAGTGAGGGGCGGAATAACTGAATCCTGCTTCACTTTGTGTAGTCCTGACCCTAGGAACACACAGTAGGCCTGTCCCTGATGATCTCAGGGGTCTGGATGCTTCATAAGTGGGTGTTCATGCCTCTTATAAGAAATGTGTGCCATTTTTGTGGGTCATTTCTGTACTCTGATGTGTGAGAGAGGATTGGGAAGACAAATGTTGTACACGTGGGTGTATGGCAATCTTGTAGCTTTTAGGTTTTACTCTGTTGCACAGGGGGAAGTATTCAGAGAGCCAGTGTACCGCATAATTACTGAGTGACAGACACAACAATTGGCTTGTAGTAGATCAGACATGTGGTACCCAAACCATCACACAGAGACAGTCTACTGACATCAGCCCTGTTACTTGGCAATGCTACACTCAGCTGTTTATACTTTCCAAATGCATTGTTGGATGTTGACAAGTACCATAATGGTATGAAACTACCCTTTATGTTCTGTACACAGTGCAACAACAAGGAGTGTGTACCTTCATATTATAATTAATGACCAAGTGAACTGACAGCACAGCCACAATCCATTAATAAAATACAGACGCCTCCAGATATAAAGCGGGAGAACGAAGTTGAGTTTCCAACTTTAAATGACTTAAATTAATTTCTGACAATAAAAGGTTTCCCATTTTTCAAAATCCTGGTGTTTACTGTTTGTTATCACAATTAATTAGCTGAGTGATTGAGTCTATTAATCTCTAATAGGGAAATTATAAGCATCAGTACCACCACATCCTCTGTCTGACTTAGTGTACAGACACATTGTAAAACTAACACATTTTTTTATTACACAGCCTTAATGAATGTGAATGTGAGGGGCTGGGGGACTTTTCTTTTTTGAGCTGAGTTAAGTTTAATGCTTATAATAAATGTTGCATTTCTGTCTTTTACATCCCTGAATATATTTAATTACATTAATCATTGCAATTTCTAGGCAGCACTGTAAAGTGCAAATCCATCACAATCTATTACCTTCTACTGTTGTATGTCAGTAGTACAGTAGTAGGCTTTTATTTACTCTTACAGTGAAATATATGGTGTATTGAAAATTATCTTAATTTTTAATGTAGGGTTGTTTCTAGTTTTGTAGCTGGTTCCTTTAGAGGACAATTATTATGACCTGAACCTTATTTTGATGGATTTAACCACAGTTCAGCAGTTGGTTATGATATGATAACACTGGACTCTGAGTTCTCTGACTGCTTCTTCTTCACTAAAAAGAAGTCAGGCGGGGCAAGATACACAACCAGGCACACAATCAAACAAGTTGTAAACACACCTATAGTGAAGAGATCGACTTCCAGGTTCGGTTGGTTGTAGGTGCACAGTTTTCCTCTGTAATGAGGGACTGTGATGCAGATTTACTATTGTTACTGACTTTCAGAAAAATACTTACTAAGCAGAAACTTACTGTGAGATTCACAGCAAGTTTCTTACAATGGTCACTTCTCAAAATAAATAGATAAATAAATACATTTTAAAAACTGGTAGAAGAAAGAAATTAATTTGATGTACAACTCAAAAGTGATCCAGAGCTGTAGTATCACTGATTGTGTTTACAAATGCACAAGTATTCTGGTTTTGAGTCTTATCCAGTTTTTGGGCCTTACCCAGTTTTTGAGCATATTTGGGATTGAACGACCTGGATATTCATATCCCTGTATGTATGATCATAACAGCATCCAGTGTCCGATTGTGTGCCAGCAGGTGTTTCTTGATTTCTCACCATCTCAGGCACCAACAGCACGGCAAGAAACCACGGCAAGGCCTTTACATGCCACCGAATCCTGGTTTGTATCAGAGTATGCCAGATAGCATTACCAGGCTTCTCAAAACCAGGATGAGGTCTTCAGGTTTCTGAAAACAGGATATGATGTCTACATGTGCAACAGATAACTGCTGTGCTTTAAAAATCCAATCATAACCAGGGTGCACATAAAAACACCCTCACTGGCAGCCAGGAGAAACTGTGTGGTACTCATCTTTGTCTCAGTGAAGCTAAGTGTTTGTGCAGTGCAGTTTGTGGTTTTTGCAGTGATTTTATGCAGGAAAACATTTCCTTTAACAAAATAAATGTCAACGATTCCCTCAACAAGGATGATCTGGATCTGGATTTTGATGGAGCTTTTATTTTGTACACTATTTATCACTCTTTCATTGTCTATTCCTGAACGTCATCCTCTCTTATCCCGCTCAAGTAGGCCTCACTCATGTCTTCTACCCAGTTTCCATCATGACCTCTCCAGATCTGAAAGTACTGAAAGTACTGTCTTCCTCTCTTCCTCATTCCTTCTGACCTGCTTCCTTTCAGAAATACTTATTATCAAGACGTTTCATTTCACAACTAAAACCCTTTTTCACATATATATATATATTTTCTCTTGTTTACGACTAAAGGTTGCACTAAAAATGAATCCTTCAAGTGCAGAAAGTACCTTAAATTCATTACTGTGCTTCTCACACTCAGAAATACTTATCACTTGTCAAAAACACTATGTCTTCCTCTTGCTCTAGCTGTCTCTTTTTTTCTTTTTCCAAAAATACCCCTTTTCTTCCTGTCTTCAGTCTGCCCCCCCCTCATGTCCCTAATTAAAGTCACCTCATTTAGGCTCAGGAAGCAGGGACAGACACACACACAAACACACTTAGCAGAATATCTCATTGCATTTAGCCCCGGCATAAAGTTCACTAATAAACACACACGTCACATAGTTACTGACAGTACATGAAAAAGTATGTGCACACTCAAGAGTGAGTACACACTTCCACAGATATGTACCCACTTAAAGAAGCACACACACACACACACACACACACACACACACACACACACACACACACACACACACACACACACACACACACATTGCACTTCATTACCTGCGCTCGTGCTGTCTTCCTGGATGTGTTGGTTTATAAATTGTTTTTTAAAAGGAATTCATTTTTGACAAGTTGTACTTAATTTACAGCTACCACGGCAACATCCACAGAACAGCAGCATGTCCAGGTAAATAAATACATAAATAAATAAATAAGAAACAGAGGTAGAAAAGAGAAGACATTAAGAGGCATGAGGGGGAAAAAGAAAGAAAAAACACTCTAATCCTGTTGCCTGATTTTATAGTATACAGTTGTCTCTCCCTCTTTATTTCTGTGGGAGTGAAAATGTTGTGCAGTTGCTGATGTAGAATTGTAAAAAAAAAATGGTAAAAAAGTTTTTGATACTTTTGTATGTGTGTTTTGGATTTTTCTTTTCAGCACTGGCCACTCAGTTACCTCACTGTATGCTAGTTTTCTTTGTTGGTGATGGAGTCAGCCATTCCTCCACTGGGTTCAAACCGCTTACCTACACACTAGGGATTAACAGGAAGTCATGATGTACTGTATGCATGAATGGATTTCTGACCCGGCTTATAGAGCACAGGCCTGGGGGCCCACAGAGCGGGCCCCCTCAACCAGAGCCTGTGTGTGACATGAATAATAACAGTTCTTGCTGGAGTGTGAGGTTTAGTCAAACCTCCTAAAGTTTTTCCAAAGTCCTTCTAAAGTCCTCCTCACCTCAATGATGTCACATCGCAGAAGCCATCATGACACCGCCATGAATTATGATGTCACAGACACTTCACAAAGCTGCTCTTCCTACAATTATTAACTGTCATTTCCTCCATGTGTATTTAAAGATAGAGGCGCACAGGTAATTAAAAATCAGACAGCAGTGTTTCCTCAAAGATAAAAGTGGACCAGTGGGCACGTTTCACCATGACACAGTCCTATAGTCTAAAGAGTAGACTTCATCTCTGTCTGCTTTGCACATTGTAACACATGATGAGTCAGGGAACTGCAGGAGAATAAGTTAAAGCAAGCCCAGCGCTAACCATGCAATTTGTCACAGATGACTGAGTAGCTGGGTTAAACTTAATTACGGTTTTAATTTGAAATTTACCTTTTGTATGCTCGACTTTCAAGATGGATGAGTCCAACAAACTCACAGTCTAAGAGAGGAGGAACTCCGAGCTGGAAAAACATCATGGGTGGTGGTTAAACCTCATGTAAGCCTCAAGCTTTTGTTATTTAAAATTTTAAGAAAAAAGCAAAATCATATACTGTATATATTTATATGGCAAAACCTATTTGTAAAACCCCTCCTCCCGTTAAATGTGATCATAAGATTATTTTTTCAAGTAATTTATATCACAACAAGGATAAGTGAAAAACTAAAAGTAAATTAAATGATTTTAATATAATTTTAAAAAGGTTACCAGGCTACTTACAAAGCATAACCTTGTAGAATTGTTTTAAAAAAAATGGTAAAAAAGTTTTTGATACTTTTGTATGTGTGTTTTGGATTTTTCTTTTCAGCAGTGGCCACTCAGTTACCTCACTGTATGCTAGTTTTCTTTGATGGTGATTGTGTCAGCCATTCCTCCACTGGGTTCAAACCGCTTACCTACTCACTAGGGATTAACAGGAAGTCATGATGTACTGTATGCATGAATGGATTTCTGACCCGGCTTATAGAGCACAGGCCTGAAGTGCATGAACATCCGGAGCCAAGCCCTGAGGGGGTCTGGGGGTACTCCCCCAGAAAATTTTGAATTTCTTAGATGGGATTTCCTGCATTCTAGTCCATTTTAGGGTGACCTGCTGGACACTGGCAAATGCTAAATCCCTTCTGAGTCATAGCCAACATTTTCAGTTGCAGGGCCTGCACAAGATAATACTATTTAACGGAAAGAAACAATAACCACTTAACTATTGACTTTAGAATTTCTTATGTAAACTACAATGACAAAATTGAGACATAAATGTGAGACTAACTTTCAGTAGATTCAAAGTAGGATTGCAGAGATGGATTGTTTGTTTGTTTGCTTTTTTGTATTTTAGAAGTGGTATGTTCACTGTGCTTGGCCAACAATAGGCCCATGATTTTGTAGCTAAGTATTATTCATTTCCATTAGATGGCAATGAAAGCGGAAGAATGGAGACCATTGTTAGCTAATGTACTATAAGACCTTCAAAGTTATTTTTCACCATCCCTATTTCATCGGCACACCTTCATCCATCAAATAATCTCGTTTTACCCATGTCTTGACATACTAATTGGCTTTTTTTTTTTTAAAAAGAAGGAAGAGACTGAGAGGTTTCCTTCCTACAAGGCAACTCTATTTAATGGAAAGAAAAAAAACATTACAAATGCAAAAGTATTGTAAAACAGGATTCTCATTCCTTAGTTGGTACATCTCAGCATTGTAAATGAGAACAAATTGAATGAATGAATTCATGAATAAAATATTGAATGAATTATGACAACAAACTGATTCAAAAATGTTTTAACTGAAGAAATTAAGTCTAAACATTATACATCTTTATTCTGTCCACATTTTTTGTCTTATCTGTCTGTTCTTTTATGGGTTCTAATTACACAACTAATTTAATTTCTTCTTCACACTCCATTCCAACTATTGTCCTTGCCTGCCCCCTCTCAGATGTTGGGTTGCAGGCTTGAATACCTGACATAATCTCACTTGAAAACCGACAGGGTGAGCACCCGTGCCTGAACATCCTGTCCAGGCACGGATAAAAAAGCTGACATTTGAAATCATCTGAGCAAGGAACTTTTCGTGGTTCACGAAAAGTTCCTTTACTGAATGTACTGAATGTGGTATAAACATTTTCAACAACTCAAAGAACTTGGAAGCCGCTGGTACTACTTTGCACGTATAGCACAAAACAAGATTTAATTCGTGTTCATAGCAGTGCACATATACTCCTCCAGGGTGTTGTTCCCTGAAGCAGGCCTGCACACCCCCCACTTCTCCACTCATGACGGATGCACCATCAGAAGCTTAGGCAACACACAGCAGACCTCCCAACTGCAACAGTTCCTCAGTGGCATCTGTGATGGACTTGGCATCAAATCCCTTCAGTTTCCATAGCCCAAGAAAACTTTCTGTGACTTTGCCCTCTTCGGTCACAAAAATTACACATAGTGCAAGCTGCTCTGTGCGTCCATCTCTGGCCTCATCTGCCATTACAGAGTACATCTTGGCCATCTTAATCTGTTTGACTATGTGCCCTGTGACCTCTTGTGAAACACTTGTTATCATCTCATTTTGGGAAAAATGGGAGAGATAGGTGGTAGCTGTATTGGGGCTGTAATTTAGCAAAAATGGATCAAATTTGTTAAGGAACTTGAAGCATTCCAAGAAGTTGCCTTGATTCAGGCTTGACTCTTGCTCATCATGGCCTCTGAATGGAATTCCTTGTTTACCAAGGAAGGTGGTTATTGTTGCAATTCGCTAAAGGTATTCCCGCCTTTCTAAAATATGAAGCTGTGTTATCACATCTCCTTGT
Organism: Toxotes lorentzi; assembly: GCA_037833715.1. NCBI lineage: Eukaryota > Metazoa > Chordata > Actinopteri > Toxotidae > Toxotes > Toxotes lorentzi. Next base: position 2,773,219 of record JBBMJY010000002.1, on the reverse strand, counting down.
TTTTTTGTGGTTTTGAAGCTATGCCAGCAGGACATGGTTGAGACATGGAAGGCACTCTTCTCATGCTCCTGGAATGTATCCAGAGCCCTTTTCCAGTTGGAAAATCCAGAGCCACTGAGTGCATCTTTACTGATGCATGTATTCTGCTTTCCAAATACACGGCAGGAAAAGCAGAATGCAGAGTTGCCCTCAACAGAATACTCAAGCCATTTGAATTGCTCAAACTAATTTTTGTTGAAAGCTCTATTCTGAGATCCAAACTGGCTGAAGGGATATTGTGAAAGGCGCACCTGCTTCGGACCCCTTTCTGGAGATCCTAGGTCACACCCTACCAATTCCACTGGCTGTCCCTTGCTGTGACGTCTCTCCTGCCTCTTCCCTGATTTCACCTGACTCATCTGTGTAAGAAAGCAGACTAATAAAAAACTTGGACTATATAATATGATTTGATATAATACAATCTAATCTAAATATAGTATAACATAATATCAGATAATATCATTTATACAATTAGGGCTAAAAGTAGATCAAAATAAATCATTATTTCCATATTATAAAACGAATCAATCTAGATTAATCTAAATGTGGAAATGTGCTGCCCTCAACATCATTATGCACTGGCTGAAATATTAAAATAATAATAATGCACTGAAGCATTACACATATGCATGCAAATTAGCCTGCTAACTGCTACATTGTTAAGAGGTTTGTCCGCATCTGAATTGCTGAACTCAGTTGAGTGAGTTAAAAGGGGTCAAAGTTCAGTGAACTTGGATTTGGATGCAAGCTGAGAAAGTAAACAAGAGCCGGTCTAGCACCAGCCTCGACCCTGGTAAGTCAGTAACATCAGTAACATCGCTAACATGTTGGCTGCTGGTCAAACAGTGACGGGATAGCTTAAGCACACGTTATGAGATCTTTGTAAAATTGTTACCTAAATCATTAGTAAACTCTGAGTTAAATAACCAATATGTCAAACATGGATTTTTTTAACCTCTTTTTTTTAACCTCATTTTCAAAATATGCCATGGACGGTAGACTGTGAACATTTGCATTAAGGTCACAGCGGACCTTTGACCTCTGACCTCCACAATCTAATCAATTCATCCTTGAGTCACAGTCAACATTTGTGCAAAGTTTGAAGACCATCCCTTAAAGGGTTCTTAAGATGTCGCATTGCCAAGCAAAATGTAAACACGGTCATAGTGACCTTGACCTTTGACCGCAAACCTCCAAAACTTCATCTTTGACTGACTGTAAACATTTGTGCAAACTTTAAAGAACATCCTTCAAAGTATTTTTCAGATATCACATTCGCCTGCAGAAAAGCCACAGTTGGCATTCTTCTTCATTTGTGCAAAGTTTGAAAGCCATCCCTCAAACGGTTTTTACGATATCACATTACCATGCAAAACATAAATATGGTCATAGTGACCTTCCTGTTTGAACTTTGACCTCCAAACTTTCTCAAAGTGTTCTTGAGATATCACGTGTAGAAGAATCTGGGATGGACGGACAGACGGATGGATGGATGGACAACCCCAAAACATAAAAATAAGAAAAAATAAGATAAAGCTAGGACCAGTGCAGTCACATTTTCTTTCCTGTGAGAAACGTACAGTGACCATCCAGTGTTTTTCCCATAGAAAGCACAAAGATTGTGTTGTTTGTATCAAGGGCACAACTTTACTCCAAGCTTTGTGAGCCAAAGTATTTATATTCTCTAAATGTCTTAAATGAGCCTTCTTTTTTTTTTCTTACCTGGATTTAAGTGTAATTTTCAAGCTGCCTTGCTGGTAACAGTCTCTTGCAGACATTTTATTATACAGCCCATACACTCCTTAGAATCTCATTTCCCAGGACTCCGACTCTGTGAAAGGCAAACAGAGATACAGAGAAGGCATCGTTGGAGTTGTGAGTGCGCTGAAGAGCAAACAAACTGATTTCGCCCCAACAAGCGACAGTTACAAAGTACCTCATAAAACAGAGAGAAAGTCTGCAGCTGTGAGAACTGTATCGAGTCGTTTATTTACCCACTTCGGGACACTTTACAATTTGACACATGCACTTCACATCCATATTGGAGCCCTGCTGATTTCTTTTTTTTGACAAAATACTTTCTTTTTCCTTTACTTTGATTCATGGTGACTCAGGTAGTGTGTGTGTGTGTGTGTGTGTGTGTGTGTGTGTGTGTGTGTGTGTGTGTGTGTGTGTGTGTGTGTGTGGGCACACACCATACTTCTTCCGTCCTATATCTCTCTCTCCTTCCCCCCCCCCCCCCACCCCAACTC
>JBBMJY010000002.1:2757009-2768176 GCA_037833715.1 Toxotes lorentzi | reverse complement strand
CACACACACACACACACACACACACACACACACACACACACACACACACACACACACACACACACACACACATGTTCCTCTGTTTTTATCCTCTGGCTATAGCACAGTTAAACACCAGTGGGATTCAGTGCTTTATTATTATTATTATTTTTATTTTTTAGGATTATTTATTACCAACAGTAACAGAGGCTAGCACCCATAAACAAAGTTCATTTCAGAGTGTGTGTCTGTGTATATGTGTGTTTATGAATGCAAAGCATGTGCTGGAGAATGTCTCTGTACTGTGAGATTTGCATACATTTTCTAATGTTTTGTGTGTATCTCTGCATATAGATTGTGTTCATTTATCTGTGTGTGTGTAGGTGCCTCTGTGCAGGTAGGTGTGTTTGTGTGTGTGTGTGTGTGTGTGTGTGCATGCGCTTGCCTTCTGAACAAACTGAGAACTTAATCTAAAGATATCTCACTAATCAGAGATGACCTGGATAAAAGTGATGAGAAAATCCATGATAAGTCAAAGAAGATAACTGCTGTATGTTTGTGGGAGCAGATTGAAGATGGAGGGGAGGGAGATGCTGTGCACCCCTACAGTGGATTTATCGCTCCCCACACACCAACAAACAAGATATATGGCTGTAGTTATAAAGAAGTGAAGTGGACGGTATTTGTGAGCAGCTCTTTCAATGAATATTCAATTTGTGTCAGGTGGGTGAGAGGCTGTTAGGATGCTGCCAGCACCAAGAAGAGCAAGAAGTCCTACATGTTGAGTCAATGATAATTAAAATATTAATAACAATACATCTTATTTGTAGAGTGCTTTTCAAGATACTCAAGAGACTCTTTACAAAACCCGTTAATAAAAGGTCCTAGGTAATAAAAAACATACAAGGCAAAGGCACACGAGGTGGCACACGACTTTAAATCAAACATTAAAAGCAGTTTGAAAAAGCTGATTTGGAGTAACTTCTTGAACATAGCATGGTTAGTGCAGCCACAGATGTGTTTGGGGAGACAGTCACAGAGGGAGGCTGTGGTTTGGTTATGGAGGGCTTTGTGAGTGAAGGGAAACAGGGAGACAGGGATGATGTTTAACTCTGTAGTGAAGCTGCAGTCAGCAGGAGAGCAGAGGAGTCCTGCGTGCACTGGACTTTATTAAGGACTTAAGAGGATGTACCATAAAGAATAGCGTTGCAGTAGTGGAGTCTGGATGTGATGAAGGCTTGGGTCAGAAAAAGAGAGGGATGGGTGAACCCAGGTAACCCAAGAGGACACCTATTAAAAAAATATATAAATAAATTATTATAATAAATTACAATGTGCACTACTCTATCAAGTTAGCAAAACCTTAACTTGGTGATAGAAGCCATCATGTTCTAACACTACAAAGACTGCATTCATAAGTTTTGCTAGATAAGTTTTAGTCTGGAGCAAGTGGATTACTCAGAGTCGACACTGCAGACTTTTAAAACGAGCCGTTCTCTTTGAAAGCTCTTACTGGTGTGAAGCTGGCTTTGCCTCTGTTGTGTTCATGAAATCTAAATTCCCCTCCAAAAATTCTCAGCTAAAATTAGGACTATGAGCCAAAATAGTTTGGAAACCTACGAGCTGATGTAATGTCCATGATCGGCAGATTTTTGACAGGGAAGAAAAAAAAAATGATGATGCTCATAAAAATGTCAGTCAAAAGTAAAGTATGACGAAGCCTATCTTGGTCTTGGAGTCACTGCCAATGAAGCAAGTTTGTTGACTTTTTTTTTTGTCCAAAACTCTCATGATTTGGACAAAGTTTAACTTTTTTTTTTTTTTTTTTTTACAATCACGCGACAGTAAGTCACACAGAAGAGCAACAAAACATGCAGTCTAAGTATAAATATATATGTGTGTGTGTGTGTGTGTGTATACAGTATGTTTCCTGAGTTGTAGTATGTACATCTGTCTATCTTGCTTCTTAAATCAAATGGTTTTCCTCATTCTCTCATTCTCTCCAGCTGCTTCTCTGAGCTGATGATATGCTGTGTGACAGTGTGAGCGTCTGGATGTCTTTCCCATTGACAAATCTGTCAGAGGTCTTCAGTACTGCTCTATAAAGATACAGGGCCGGGCAAAGACAGAGGCAGTGCGAATCAATGAAACACCAAAACTCTCTGAAAATGGACCTCCAAACCTCCCAGGAAACACAGTGCACTGTGTATAGAGCGAAGTCCTGTCAGAGAAATGACTCCTCAGACTGCACTGTCACATTAAAGAGAAAGTTAAAACTGAGATGAGTGACACTGATCCACCAACTCTTTAATATGTTGGATTATGTGGCTGAAGGGCACTTACTCACCTAAGAGCATTACAAATAAAACAGAGGATGGAAAAAAGAAGAGGGATGATGGTATAGTAAGTCCTCAAGTTGGGTATTTAAATGATCGACCCCATCACCAGAACAGAAAGCTGACGCTGGACGATTACTTTAAAAAGTTTTTCTACAATACTTGAGCAAGGCAAATGGGACGGTGCGATGGAACGGTGGTTGTCACTGCTGCCTCATGACAAGAGGGTTCGAGCCCCGGCCTGGTCACTTCGGTGTGGGGTTTGCATTTCCCTGTGTAGAGGGTTGCTTCAGGTGTAAATGCACTTTAGAGCGGCTGTAGACCTTAAAAGTCCACAGCCACGCTAGCATGTCATTTTCAGAGGATGGAAAACCAAAACAGAAGGATCTGATACATCATGAAAACGATAAAGCTGAAACATCCTGTAAAAAAACAGTGTGGTTTAACAAGGACTGCAGACAAGACAAGAATACATAAATATTAAGAAAATGCAGAATATGCATGTGGTTAGTTGTCTAAGAATGAGTTATATAAATCACAGAGGGAGAAATTTAGTGATGAGCTCCAGTATAAAGTGTTCTGTTGGAAGATGCTGAATGGATGTGATACAGATAATAAATATTGTCAAATTTTGCCTAAAGACTTTCACGAGCATTTTAAAAGACTGTCTGACTGGGCTGTATGCATGAATGAGTTTTTTGAAGCTGAAATGTGATGAAATATTTTTACAGTGATCAGCCGCAATGCTAAAACCAGTTACTGTTTCAAATGTTGCAGCTGATCGGCCTGTGTCTCTTTGTTTAACAAGAGTCAGGACTCTTGTGTTGTCCCTGAAGACTGGGTACTCGGTTTAATTGTGCCAGTGTCCAAGAAGAAAGATAACATCGATCTGTAAGAGTTACAGAGGCATCACACTTTTGAGCTGTCTGGGTAAAGTGCTCTCTTATGTATTGAATTCAAAGTAGTTCAAATGTAAGTTTTGTGAGGATAATTCTGTCCTGAGGGGAACTCAGGAAGGATTTAGAGGGAGTTCCTGAACTGATCATATCTTCGTTTTCTTTTTACTGAAAAACACTCTTCTGATTTGTATTGTCCTAAAAAGGAAAAGGCTGTTTTGTTCTTTTGTTGATTACAGTACGGTGTTTGATGCAGTTTGTAGTGACGCGCTCTGGTACAAGCCTTTAAAAGCAGGTGTTAATGGAAAATTCTTGGATGTAGTAATTAATACATACAAAAAAAACATAAAATCATCTGTATTTGTTAATGGAGGTTTTTTTAAAAGCAGGAGTTAGACAGAGTGAGACTTTATCACCACTGTTTGTTTTTATGATTTTTCAGTGACCTAGAGGACTATCTACAGAATGGCTGTTTGCCATTGATGACACTGTAATTGACAGTTTATACATCTAACTTATTATAAAACAAAGAAAAATATATAAGCAATTAATTAAACCCATTGTTAAAATATCACAAGCAGTGTAGACAAACTACTTCTACAGGAATAATCTGCAACAGTTATTCTTTAACTGCGCTGTGAGTTCACACAAGGCACAGAAACCCCAATTACACCAAAGGCAGAGGACTGACTTCAGAACATCATTCAGATGACTAATAGAAATTCATCAGTTACTTAACATGTAAGAGAAAGAGCTTCCTCCTTAATATAAGATTACAGAAGGGTGATGAAAATATGAGTGGTATGTTACTTGATGTCCAGGAAACAACTGCCCATAGAGTCACTTCCATTACACGGCTGATATTGTTTGTGATGTATCCCCCTGTGGTGTAGGCCATTTGAACCTGAGGAGGTAAAGGGGTTATTCTCTTAGCTCTACATTTACTACTCATTTTATAATTTTGACACATTCTTTTTTTTGTATTTTATTATGTTGTGGGATTTTTTTTTTTTTTTTTGGCATTTTATGTCCACAGGGAAGTGAAAATAACATAAAGCTCATGTCAGCACTGTGTCATACAGTCAGCAGGAGTTGCACTTGACTGGTCAGTCAAACACGGGGGCCACTCACACTGTCAATCACCATGAGGCAACAAACAGCAGTGAAACATCAGGAGGCTGAAATGAACATCGAGTGTCACTCTGCATGATAAAACTACTCTTATTCTGTAATAACACCAGAACTGTGTGTGTACAAGCTGCATTATGTATTACACTGCAATGTTTTTCTTTGCTACTTCATCAGTGTGGCGTCGTTTGTCCGTCTGTTTCCCATGAAATCTGGCTCAACTTTAATCCCAGCATTTTTTTTTCCTGATCATCATTCTTCTTGACAAAATACCTGTTTGCGGGTGCTGCTGTAGTTACACCTGTCACGTCAATCATCCATACATGCCCAGAGAGACAGAAGGCGAATCCCTGCCTGCCATCACTCCTGACCGACCATTCTGACGCCTTAATCGCTGCCTCCTTTGATAAACCAAACGCTGCAAGGAAACTATCTGCCATTTCCATGTGCTTATGTGCCAAATTAGAATGAGCACTTACAGTATTGTAAGAAAGCTTATACATCTGAAACTGCATTTAAATTAATAGACACGTTCACTCAAAGCAAAGCCAAGGCAACGCGTGATTGAGTTAAGTTTTTTGAGGTATTCTCATACCTCAGCTCATTGCATACCGTATTTACATGCTGTAAATACCTTGAGAGGTCTGCTATTTCAGTTCTTAGACACTGGTGAGTCAATTAGCTGGTTCTTTTTTGTGTATGCATGCACCTACAGCTGCACCGCAGAGACCGTCCTTGAGAGACCAACCACTGGCCTGAACTCTATCCTGCTCCTCTTCCTCCTTCCCTTCCTCCTCTGCTCCTCTGATCCACAGACGGATGGGAAAAAAAGGAAGAGGAGGAAAAAGCGGAAGGGGAGGAGGAGGAGGAAGGGGGGGAGATCAAACACATGGCAATCTAAAAAGAGAGGAAGAAATCCAATTAAGGACAGAAGAAGAAGGAAATGTATGCAATCAGATGATTTCCCTACCAAAGGCAACTGTATAACAGGCTCTAAGACTCGTTGTTTATGCATCACAGGAAAGAAATAAAAGTCAGGGGAGAGAGACACAGACAGCAGCAGGGAAAGAGAGACGGCTCCATGGATAATTGGGTTATAAAGTAACCAAACGTGAGTTCGAGTCGAGAGTAACGAAGCAGATAGTGGTAATTAATGTTGTCCTTCACCTACATTAGCCAAAGTAAACAGAAAGATAATATTATTTAAATGAACCTCAAACTGACACTTATCAAGATGATAATGATGATGAGAAGTAATGGAGATTAATCATTCATTAACCTTTATATTAAAAAGGCCACAAGGCAGCATGCATTACTCAGCCATAGAAGCATCAATCTTAAAGATGTACGACATAACCGCCCCCGAGAAGAGAGGCCGAAATGTGTTGGTTGACCTCTAGAGGCCAGTTGCAGTAAAGGCCTATAACCCTGTTCCCTCCATATCTGTGAATGCAAACTACACATCAAATACAAGCTTTCCCAAAACGGTTTCTGTCATCTTAACCTCCCGTCATGATAACTGTATTTTTAAAGAATTATTTTAATGATATTATAAAAAGGTGTGGCTCGGCCTGATTAACAGCTAGCTGAGAGGGGTGAGGGACATTTTGGGAAGAAGACAATAATTTTGTTTGTGATTCATTGTCAGAATTCATTTAGTGACCTGCAGTCAGCTGTTCTTACAGATACAGAGGGATCCTTCTTTGCATTTTGGTAAACTGCTAACTTTTCTCAACTTATGTTAGTTAGCGAGCAAACCCTAGCCTACTGTCAAACTCAAAGCCTGGTAGCTGTTGATTAATTCATTATGTGCTATGAGTTGAGTTGAGTTGAGTTGAGTTGAGTTGGTCAGGCTACAGCCCACAAAATTGTATTTTCTTATCAACAGTAAAATTATAAGCTGGTGGCGAAGCTAGATACGTTGTGCCCTTAATCGAGGGGAATGGTAACAGGAGAAGAATGAGGAGAACAACACACAGCTCTCGCCCTCACTCGACTGTACTGAGTTATATTTTAAACAGCACAATTTGTATGTAACCACGGTAACACAGAGAAAGAGACAGAATCAGTTCAAGTACTGCAACACAGTTTTTTAATTGAGAACTACTTTCACATATAGAAATGCCATTTCTTGTCTTATGAATACTGTCACTGTTGCCTTGTATTGAACATCTGTTATAGTGTGTTAGTGAACATTTTTGTTCAATGTTAGATGCTTTCCAGCATTGTTGTTTTGCTGAAAGCAAATGTATTTTATTTGATAACTTCAAGGTTGTGTAATTATCTGTGTTTGATGTCTTGAGTTAAAACAAATTTTGTGGTTGATACAGTTGAAACAGTAAATTGATGCAGTGAAGAATAATCACAGTCATCATTTTGTCTTGTAAAAATCTGACTCATTATCTATATTTACAGTGAACCAGCATATTCAATCAAGAAAATTAAAGTTTTTAAACATCACTATTACTCTACATGTGTTCAAATACTTACTTCTGCAGAATTTAGCCTTCACTTTTCTTCTTGTTGCTATAACTGAGAGGAATTCCCATCTGCCAATTTATTTTAAAATGTTACGCTTATCAAAACAAAAAATATTAATATATACAAACGATGATGCTCTGATAAACTCACTGTATGATGTTTTGATATGGATGATTTCAATTTGCAGGCAATGTGAGATGAAGCATCTTGTGTTCTTGCTTTTGAAAATACAGTCCAGTCAGTGGTACAGACACAAGGCAACAAAATAATGCACAAATAGCTGTTTAATGTCTTTCAGATTTGCATAACCAATTGGCTAAAAAAACGTTCCGGTGAGATGAGGATGTCGCCAGTGCATTTGTTTCATTTCAGGATGAGAAAATAGCTGAGAGCAACAGCATGTTAATACTAAGAAGGAAAAACCGAGGATGGAAGGAGAAGTCCCGTGGGTGGGGGGGGGGGGTAGGGGGGTATCTGTTCATTTGGAGCTGCACTGCCCCTCAGTGTGCCTCATCTACAAAGCTTGCAGTGCCTGGAGATTTGTACGGAGGCTTTGGTGTATAAGTATGTGAGCAGTAAAGCAAGCCCGCATACATATTTCATTAAAATGAATTCTGTGACTGCTTGTCTGTGTGTTTACTTCTGCATGTGTGGCAGAGTAACAATGTATTGATATCTGCCATCATGTATTCAATAGCTGTTTTAGGAACAGTTGAGTTCCTCACGCTGAGCCTTGCCCCACACTCAGCTACAACCATAGCTCGTGATGTCTGCATGGTGTACAGCGCCCTCCATCCTTAGACCCTCAGTTTGGATGAGGAAAAACTCTTCCCAGTTAAAACCCTTTTGTGAGAAGGAAACGTCAGAGAGAGACGGATCCTTATTCCAAAAGAACAGACATGCAATAGATTGTCATGTGCACAGAATAGATCAACTTACAGTATAGACATCAATCAGGACATTTAAAGGTAGTGTTAATCTTGATGATGTGCTGAAGGTGCGCTTGATAGCAGATTCTGCAGAGAGCACCTGATGTCTGCAGCACTCAATCTAACCAGCTCACTGATGTTTCCTCTTTTTAAATTCCTCTTGATCTGCCATCAAAAGTACTGTCTATATGTTTTTGTGTAAAAACACTAGATATCAGATATCAGAAATATCTTGACGGTTATTGAATGAACTGCCATGATTTTGTACACTCATGGTCCACAGAAGAACTACTACTAACTTCACCATGAGGTTCATACTTTTACTTTTGAACGAAACGTCTAGACAACTATTGGATGGAATATCATTAAATTTAATATGGATGTTCATGTGTCAACACTTCCAGGAGCTGAACTGGCACCTTTTGTTTTGGTTGACTTTTAATTTGAAAAAATCTGTATCAGAGCTGCAAAGTAGAAATGACTGGAATAAATTTGTGAATGAAAACAGTATTTTGTTAAAAAGAAGTGGTGAGTGGTGACTCTGTTGATGAACTCATGGAAGCTGCCCAGTACAACCACAATCCAACCTGCTGACCACTGAGCAGCTCCATTGGAGCAGTTGGGGTTAAAAGCCTTGCTCGAAAGCACCATGGTGGAACTGATGGTGAGTAACCATTACTAGTAGTAATTATGTTTTTTAAGTACATATTCTTGTATGTCTGAATGAGAAAAAACAACAACAACAACAAAAAAACAATGAAACACAATGAATGTAAATTCATCTAAAGTAGGGCCATTTTGTCAGAGCTCATTATAGGGATTAGTTTCAGGTTAGGAAAGTGTTAACATTAGAGTTAGGGGAACGAATATAGCCATGCACAGGCCTCAGAAGTTAAGTAAGCCAATTACATGTGTGAACATGCACACACACATACACACACACATATTGGGATGGTTACATAAGTGTTTGTGTTAAAAAGTAAAAAGAGGCTGTGATCAAAATGTGGAGTTAATGAAGGTCGACGCAGCAGCTCGACCATCAACATCCTCTACAGAAGTACAGAGAGAGAGAAAGAGAGAGCTCTGCTGAACTACAGTGAATTGTCAGAGCTGCTCCACTGTCGAGAGGCAATGGGAATACATTAAAACATGGTTGTTAAGAGCTTTAGTGACAGGCATCAAATGATGAAAGAGACAAAAATAAAGCTTAACACTCATGTCTCCAATGTAACTCAAAATGATGAAAAGGTTTCTCTCCAAATGGATTTAGCTTGGCCTCTCAGAGTGGTGTAAAGTCTGGAGGGGATTAAATGCTTGGGCCCAGATGTTCCATGATGAAAAGAGTCTAAATACAAAAGGTTTTTGATTAGTAAGAATTGATGCTATGATGAAACAATTTAGCAATGTGTGGAAACAATATAATATGGTTTGTCAAAGGTCATAATTGCTCCGAGCATGTGTTGGGATTATAATCAACAAAGAGGTTAAAGCACAGAGGTTAGAGAAGTCAGGGGTATGAGCACAAGTTCCTTTAATATCCAAATGCAAGGCGGGGCTGTGGTTAGGGAAGCAGATAAGAAATGCTGTCCCCTTTCAATCAACACAGTTGAGTTGCTTTTGAGCAAGGCATTTTCTTTGTATCTATGCAACTGTACGTAAGACTTTTATTAAATTAGTGTTGTAATACATGCTAGCAGCTCAGCAAGGCTGTACTGAGGCACAGCAGTGCTCAGTGCTAATGCTACCATGCTAACATGCTTAGAATTCATTACAGACAGTAGGGTTCATGTCATTCTTCCCTGTGCCTGTGTGCTCTCTGCTGTTTGTACTTTTAAACTGCCCTGCTGGGGATGAAATAAATTCTTTCCATTAAACTGATCTGAATTCATCCGAAGGGGAACATGAATGTCTGTGGCAAGGTCATGGTAATCCCTCTATTAGCTGTTGAGATAGTGCAGTCTGGGCCGAGGTGGTGGATCAATAGACCCAACTCGCCACTAACATCCTTAGAAACACATCCATGGCTAAGAAGACCAGGTCCTAACAGTCTGAGGTTAGACCACATATGTTCAATCTGAAAAACTGTGGAACCACTGTAAACAACTCTTTTTCAATAGAAAGTTAATGAAGCCTGCCCGAGAAGTTGCTAAATGTCGTTAGATGGCATAAAACATTATTTAGCATATTCATGAATTCTGAATTCATGAGGTCTGAAAAGTCGGTAAATCTAGTGACAAATTTGGCAACACTGCCTGTAAACGTGACCTGATGACGTAACAGAAACTGCAGCAGCCAATGGGGGAAACTCCAACACTGAGTGGAGCCGACCAATGATGTAACTTCATCACTCAGTCATGTGGCATTCAAAAATGGCGCATGCTTTTTTTTAACTTTTCAGACCAACATCATAAAAAACACACTACACGGTCCGCTTACTTTTGGCTATATGTTGTATTCTGAAAATGGTTTGCAAAGTTATTTAGCTTTTTGGGGGATATGTTATTGTGATGTGGTTTCATTAGAACCTCTGTAACTACTGTGAGGATTAATGTGAGAGTTAATTGAAAAAGCCACTAATTAGAGTGGAATTTAAGTTAAACAGAAACAGAAAAAATACAGATCTGAGTGGTGAATGATCTTCTTCTTTTTGCTAACAATTTCACGTTATTATCGTGAACCTTGAACCTCTGATTGTGAATTCTAGATAACTCAGGTTTCCGGCACCAGATGTCTTTACGATGAAAAGAGTCACAGTCATAAAGGACATGGCTAATGCATAACTGGTACATGATGAATAGCTTTAGTTTTGATAAAACATGCAGGCTTAGGAATTGTAAAATAATGATACAGAGGGAAAAGGATTGGAAGGGTGTATGAGTGCATATCTTTGATTATATCAGATCATTGTCATAATTTTTTTTTTCTCTTTGGTGGCTGCCATACTTTGAATTAAACAGACATCTGCATCTCTTTGGTCTCCATGGAGTCAGAGATGATGAGGAATTTTCCAATGGACCTTTAAAAGCTTTTTTTTTGTGCAGGTAACTTTTTTAGAAACTTTAATTTTGCATATTTATCTTGTTGGGCTTTTCTTTTCTTTGTTGTTTTTGAAATAAGCAATTGAGTCTATTTCTTGGTATATTTCTTGCTTTTCCGTCACGCTTCCATTGGCCTTAGCCTTTTTAAAAATATATATTACTGGAGTTAACAGCTTTTCTAGTATAATTTATTACATTTAGTGTGCCAGCAAATGGATTAATGTTTTGTTCACAGCATAGGTCACTGACTCCGTCACATCCTTTCTACTACTCTCATTATGACACACACACACGCACGTGTGTGCCTGCATGTGTGTGTGTGTGTGTGTGTGTGTGTGTGCCTGCACATGCATATTTGCATGTGTGCTCCCAGAGGTGCA
>JBBMJY010000002.1:2725665-2756909 GCA_037833715.1 Toxotes lorentzi | reverse complement strand
GCACATACATATTTGTGTGTGTGCTCCCAGAGGTGCATGTGCACACACACACACACACACACACACACACACACACACACACACACACACACACACACACACAAATATATGCACGTATATCAAGGCAGCTACTCAGGCACAAAAACAAAAATAGTCACCCTTTTTTTTCTCTCCTAAATCACACACATACATGCACACTTACAAACACACACACACTGACACCATCCATTAGAGGCAGACAGGTGACAGCAGGCAGTGGTGGCATACTGTGACAAGAATGACACATTCTTTAATCACAGAGGACACACACACACAGACACAAAAACATGTGCTCTGTGATAAAAAGGACAAAACAGGAGGAACAACACAGAAGGAAGGTGGAGGATGAAGGGAAGGAGGGAGGGCAGAGGAGAGCCACAGACGAAGAGAGAAGACGACATATTATGGTGACTTAGAGAAAGGATGAGGAGATAAAAACGGCTCAGCGGAGATGAGAGGCAACAAATGAGAAGACAAGGGACCAAACAAAAGAAGACAAGGGAATTTCCTGCTGGAAAAGGCAGGGCAAGACAAGAGAAGACAAGTGGAAGAAGGGTGGGGAAGGAGACGGCCATATGATTCACCTCTTCCCCAATGAAATGTACCAGATGTTCAGCTGTCAGGTGTTATGAACCTGTCTGCTCCCACTGTGTCCTCTGTCATCTGCTGCCACAGACAGCAGCCTGCCCTCAAGTTTCCTCCTGTCTCTTCTTCTTTAGTTTGTCATCATCCTAACATCTCTTCTTCTCTCCTTTCTCCTGCCCTGCTGCCCTTTGAGGTCGTTTCCACAGTCCTCCCATCCTCTTCAGTGTCTGTCAATAACAATTTCAAATTCTTTACAACAGAAGTTATTTCCTTTTTTTACAGAGAAAGATGAAGAACAAGATGAAAATCTTTCAACATTTTCACTCATATTTGAGTGAGCGAAACGCGAGCGGTTACCCACCAGTATAGATGCTACTTATGAAACTACAGTTTAATGAATTCTGGATGACCATTGGATCTAATATCTTGGCATTAAAACATCTCGGTGCCTCGGTTGTCACAGTTTGTCACCTTGACTCCTGCGGTTTTGCTATTCTTACATCACAGACAGTTATGGAAATAAGTGTTGGACTTGACATTTCTATAGTTGTGTGTGTGTGATTTAATTCCCTCCTTCTCATTATGTCTAATAAAGTTCAGTCACAGCCCAGCTGCTTTCTGCTATAATTCAGCAATGAGTCAGTGCATGTACGCCCACCGTACCAGTCCTGATCAGCTAACAATAATCTGACCAACACTATATGTCCCTATGATTCTTATAATATTCTTGGAATAATATGATTGAAACTTGAGCAGTACAATGTAGGACATACCACCAGTCTGGGTCAGGGCTTTGAGCCTTTAGGAAGCTGATACAGTTCATTATGTCTCTTTTCACTCTGCCTTCAAAGTGTTGCCATAGAACAGGTACAAACTCTTTTACCTGTGGACGTGGCTGGGCAACACTTGTGTATGACCCAGTTCTTTTTAAGCATTCAGCATAAGCTCAGTTTGTTGCCGACTGCTTCAGAAAGTTGGGATCGGAGGGCTGAACACGCCAGAGCTATTCTGGGTCGCAAACCCAGCATATTCCCCGGAAGACCCATTTTGGTTTTGACTGTACTGTACTTATTCACCAAATAAGTGAGTCCCACTCTTTCTGGTTTGTTCCATCAGCTCCTGTTCTCTCCTTCCACTCCTCCTTTGGTACTGAATAAGACAACAGGCTAAGCTAAGCTAAGCTTTTCTTCCTTTCTGATCTCTCCTCTTTACCTTCCTCTGCTCTGTTCTGTCTGCAGATCAGAGCAGGAAAACAGAAATCTGTCCTGAGCTTCTGATTTTGTTGCTGTGTCATTTCCCCAGCTTCCTTCTTTCTGACACCCTCTTCTTGTTTTTTGGTCTTTGCCTTTCCTGTATCCCTCCTATCTTCGCTTTATCTTACCTCATTCATTGTTCGTTTTTCTTTTTTGGCTCTGTTTTCATCCTCCATTTTGATTTGACAAATTCTTTTACAAACCAGATATAGATGGAAGTTTATTTTATGTTTCACGTTTGTGTTGTGAGATGGAAAACCATCTCCTGTCAAAGATATGAGAGGTTGCTGTTGGGTTTTGCTCCTCTTCAGCCTTCTGTCACCTGGTGTAAATGTGAAACACAGTGACCTGTTTGCACCTCCTCTGCTCATTTTGCCACACAACAACCTTTCCTGACCTCCCCTTACTGTTTCATTTCCTGTCCACCTCACTCCAGGGATGTCTTCTCACCTCGCTCTCTGTTCTCCTTCCCTGCCACCTTGCTCGCACATGCACTAACACTACAAATTTCAGGTCAAGTAAAACTTGAATCAACATTTTCTGATTAAAACAGCTTGGTAATGTGAAGGAGGTCACTCATGGGGCTTAATGTATAGTTTTTACAGAGCATTTAATGTATAGATACAAATGTAATCCTGTTTCCAGCAGCAACAGGCTGCTGTTTTTTTTTTTTTTTTAGCAAACTAGCTCAGAAAAAAAAACCAAAACAAAACAAAAAAAACTACTGCTCAATAATCAGCACCAAACTCAGCTCTACAGACTGAGTGACCCACCAGCTGGTGAAGAATAAACAACAGCTAAATGTGAATATCAGACTTCAGAGTCTGGCAGTAATATTAGCGTCCCTGACTGTAAATCTGGATGTGCACTTGACAAGAGTTACTCTTCAGTTATCCATGTCACAGATCTCGATTAGTTTGGCTTTGGATTTTTTTTCCATTGACAGCATCACTGCAACTTGACACTAACACTCTGTACGTGATCAGTTTAATTGGTGAATATAGGACTGTTCCATATGGCCATAACATAGCATAGTTCTGTTCTCCCAGACTTTATGAGCTGCACCCTGGGTTTTAATAGTAAAATAGTTTTTTTTCTCTTGTTTACCTCTGTTAATACATTGTCTCTTGTTAGAATCAGTTGTTGTCCACTTTTAAGAGTCTAACTGGTACGTACGACTCGTGTCTGTACTTACCCCTTTAATCTGACTTTAGGGCCCTTTATACCTCACTTACTGAACTAAAAATGAGTCATAACCACCATTATGACTCCCCAAACTATTTAGATAAAATTATGAATGAAATTAATATGCCCATGAAAATTAAACTTTCACTTAAAAATGCTCACCCAAAATCGGCAAAAATAATAATAATAAGAATAAATAATAAAAAGAAATATGATCCTTCTTTTTCTCTCTGGGAGGTGACATCCTCTGCTATGAAGTTCGCCATAACATCTTTATAGGATGATCATATGTCAGGGATGTTTGTCTTGTTTGCTTGTTTTGAATTTCATTTGCCTCCTAGTGGATGTATGGTCGTGCTCCGTGGACAACAGTAAGCATCCTCCTCATTTTACCCGTCTCACTACCATCTTTTTATCCCCTCTAGCAGGTGGCCTTGACAGGGCTGGAGCATATAGATTTCCTGCACCCCTGTTACAGATAATGAAACACTCTCCAAGACCCTCACACTAGAAGGCTGTGCCAGCATGCACACACACACACACACACAACACACAACATACAACACACAACACACACAGACAGTCACACAGAAGCAGATACTGTAAACACTCAAGCACAGTCTGAGGAGAAGAGGAGCAAGAGGAAGAGCCGACAGACTTTTCTCTCCAGGTTAACAGTCACACACATCCTCCCATCACTTTGGTCACAGCAAGGTGGAGGGACAAAGTTGTTCAGACAAACTTTGTAATCAGGGAACCATATGCTCTCGCAAATTTTGTCCTTAAAATTTCGTGCAAGGACAAAGTCTGCCAGATGTTCTGCCTCCTTTAAAGCAAAATGCAAAACAGACCCAATACATTTTTAATTAATTAATTTCCATTTAATACGGAGTTTAGCTGTAGTTCTTGCAGATGTGAAATCATGATGTTTTTAAGGAAAAACAAAATCTTAAAATCATATTTAAGGATGAAAAGACTTAAAGGTGTTTATACTCAGGTGAACATTATGTTCAGCAGTTACAGGAGGAAAAGAAAGGATCAGGTGTAAAAGCACTGCACATTTTGGATTCAAAATCGGCCAAAGCATTGAATCGACATCTTTCTGGCACAATATCAACAAAACAAATGCTTGGCAGGGCGACAGCATTGGATTGCAATACATCGTTAGGCGCTCCTGTGTTTTTGTCCTATTTATGACAACCGTGCCAATAGTTTATTCAGCGGAGGAACGCAGTGTAAAAAAGTTAAACTTTCAAAAAATGATGTAACATTGTGTTTTGTGTTTTTGGATCATTTATTTAGTTTGAGAGGGACTCTGGACGTTTGGATCTTCACCCCAGAAGCACTGTATTAATGCTTCCAACCATCCTGTTCACTGGAAGGAAAGACCCACTGTGCACATAATATCCAAGTCTTTTATTTATCCAAAAAAAAAAAAAAAAAAAAAAAATATATAGGCCCAGCACATGTCTGCTGAACTCCTCTGTTGTTAGTCATTCTGGGAATCGTGGGAAAATATGGTTGAACAGAGGATGGCTTCAATCCATCGACCTCTCATTGATCAAGCTCCACTGTGCTCTCAGTCACTCAAGATGGACCCCCCCACCCCAGCAACCCCGGTCTCAGGAGGCCAGTGCAGCTGATTTTGCTACTTCACAATTGTATTTCATCACCTAAGTCATGTTGGACTGAGCAATGATCAACCAGACTCTGAAAATTAGATTAGAAAACATGCTTCAGCGGAGGATGGTTTCAACCTATCGACCGAAAGGGTTATGGGCCCAGCACGCTTCTGCTGTACCGCTCTGCTTTCAGTTAATCCAGGTGGGTCTTGAACCCATAATCCCCCTCCACCACCGGAGTTGCCTTTACTTGTCTGATAGGCTATTGATTGTTATAAATTAACAACAACCTGCATGAGTTTGATCCTTCGACCTCTGGGTTATAGACCCAGTTTGTATTTTCCATTTCACCGGATCGGGTGAAGGTGAGGTTACATGAGGCCACATTAGAAAAGACCGATGATGAGAAACGGTGACCCTGACCCCCTGTCATATATACTAACTAAAACTGATCATAGAAACCCAAAACACAGGACACGTCACTGGTTAGATAAATCCATACAATACACAACCCTCTCTTTGTTTATTGATTTTTTTTATTGCCATCTTGATGGATGTGAAGTCAAAAGTCTACCTCATATATCATATATATGTTCCTTATATATAGAGATGTAAAGTATGTACAGCATGATCTGGACTAATTACTAAAGGATAAACACACAGACATACACACACACTGAACTCACAACTGATGATGATGTAAATTGTTGAAATAGTTGTACTTGCACATTCAAACTACACAAACACAGGCTCTCACACACTGAGCACAGAGGGCAATAGGTGTATAGCACCCTTCATACCAGTATACATAAACTCATGCACAAACACTTATCTGTTCACAGCGTGATACCACTTTATTCTCCATTGGATGCTTCATTTGAAAGGTTGCAAACATAGTATACACACATATACACACACACACACACCAGTACACAGTTCTCACAGCAGTTGACCACTTTAATTTCAGTTCCCTGGCACTCGTTCGTTCTTTGTAATCTGACACATGCACGCACACACACACACACACACACACACACACACACACACACGCATGCACGCACGCACGCACGCACACACACATACACTGGATTCATGCTTTCAAAGATAGCACTGCTTGATTTATTAATGCATTTCCAAGACAGATAAAGTACATTTAGATTCCACACGGTGTTGGATGAAACTCTCATTGCGTTCTCGTTACGGCTCCATTACCTGAAGGAAAACGTCCTTCCTGTGTCAGACACCGGAAATAACATCAACACAACAACCCTGATTAAAGTCTATATTCTATCTTCTGTATTTCAATCAGAACTTGAAGCAGAAAGATCAGATTAGAGTAGTTTTAACAGGAAGCACAGAAAACATCATATAAAGTGTACTTTATTCTAATGTATATTTTTCAATCAACATTTGCAAATCAAATAATAATAATGAGCCGGTATTGATTTCCTGTTTAAGCCAGTCACATAAATTATATTTGATGGATTCACGTAATGTAACAGCATCCATGCATCACACTGACATCGCTGTGTGCGAGTGTCTAATGTCTAAAATTAACTTTTGGCTGGCTGTCAGGGCTCGGTGAACGAGGGGAATCAACTTGTTTTTGTTTGCCAAAATTATCCCTATAAATATTTCATACAGGTTTTTTTTTTTTCCCTTCTTCGCTGATGCCAGGACTTTTTTTTTTTAGCTGAGTGCGGTGTGTTCTTGTAATGTTGAGCTAGTTAACCATGTTCCAGATGGCAAAGAAAGAAATTAAATGTGGATCAGACACAACAGGGGGCCAATCTTCTGTGATGATTTGGCCTTTATTTGACAGTTTGACGGTCAGAGAGACTGCACAGAAAATAATACACGTCCATAATTTTACACCTTTGATCTCGATAACAGCTCAGCATCTCAGCTTTTTCTCTTTGGCGTCGTCCTGTATTTTTCTGCCTTTGTCCCTCATCAGTGTCTCTGCACTTGCTGTTCAGCTACATTGTTGTCTCTCTCCTCCTCCTCTCTCCTCATTTAAAGCCGCTGTCACTTTCATCTGATCTCTGCCGTCTCTCCTTCCTCTCCACCTCCTGAGGCCAATTGTAGATTCACAGAGCAGGACTGAACTTCAGAGCGGGAGAGGTGAGAACTCATCCAAAATTGTCTTTTACTTTTAACTCCACAACTCGTTTTCAGTTCTTTTTCTTTCCCTCCTCCTGTCTTTATTACTCCTCCTCCTGCTTTCTGCGTATGTATCTTTTATTTGGGACTTTCTGGGAGGCAGTGACTGGTGACCGCAGCAGCTTTCTTTATCTGCTAACTGAAACCTACTTTTGTATCAGAAACTGTGTAACAAGGTTGCTTGATCAATAACAGCCAGAATAAGTTTATTAAAACTTTCAAAGGAATTTTGACTTTTTTATTTTTTTTATTTTTTTTTTGGGGGGGGGGGTATATTTTTTTATATTGTGTGCTGCAGATTTGTCAGCTGCACATTTAAGCTGTCGATCTCCTGTTCCACTGAGGAGGCCTCTGAAGTTCACTGAACTCACTGTCATGCTCATGAAACCATGCTGACGTTGGATGTGAACATTAACTGAAGCACTGCTGCCACATGATTGGATGACTGGATAAGTGCACAAATAATGTACAGGTGTTTGTTTTAAAGAGCTCAGTGAGTGTTTATATATCACTATATGTTCGAGGGTCACTGCTCTACACAGTAGCTACCTCACTTGGGGCTATGGTTGCTAAGGAGAAACCACAAAGCATATGTGTCTTCTAGAAACAAACTTATAGACTGCTAATTTGCGATAACAAATCTACTCTGAAAAGAAACTTCATGTCAGCCAAAGAGGAAATATTTACTTGTCAAGTCACAAATGGAATTAACACACCCTGACAATTAAGCTAATTTGTTTGTTACTGGATTTTCTCCATGTTCACAGTGACTTGAGCTCAAGACACAATGTGTTCACTGTATTATCAACCAGTATCTATGATCTGTGTCTCACCATTACTAAAGTGCTTTTCTTGGCTGAATCTAAGCACACGTGGAGCTCCAGATGGTAATTCTGGTCTCCAGTCTCACAGTCCTGTGCTTAATACACAAATAATCCACACCATATTCTAATGACTTGAATGCAGCTCATAAATGTCATCAGTGAATATAATCCAGGCTCCAATTTCCCATTTCAGCTCCCATCTCCCATGGGGTAGAGCAAGCGAACGAATGGCGAGCGAACCGTGATTGGTCAGTTTGGGCTGCTAGTGTTCAGATGCCAATGGTGACTGGTGACAAGGAAGACAACGCTAAGAAATTCGAAGAAAGACTCACACATCTTAAAAAAAACCGTCTCCACTGCAATTCACTGTTGCTCTTAGTGATGGTGGATGAATGCTCTCTGTCACACAGTGAATGAACAAATCTAAACACGGTTACTAAGCGAAATATAATTACAGCACAATACGGCATGATTGGATCCAACACATCCTATCGTCATGAGGCTGATGTCAGCTGGTGAAATTTAACACTGCAGGAACCAGCTGTTTGCATCTAGAAGAAATCAAGCTGAAGTGGTCACTTTTTGGAGGTGATGGTGGTGTGATGAGCAAAGCAATGAAATACAGGAATCTCTTGGATAATCTAATAATGATGTAGGGTTACAGTATGGAACTCAATGTTACAGTACCCATGAGCCTCAGCAATCATGGCTATGGAGCACAAAACAACTAGAATAGGACATCACACATCAAGCAGAGTCAGTCATTTCAATCAGGAACCAAACACCACAACACAGCTGTGGAATTGATCCAGATCCAAAAGTGAACTGATTTAATCTGCTGACTGTGTTCAACAGGTGCTTCAAGACCCAGCCTCAGTCTCTGTCCTACCATGACACTATTTTTATGTTTCTCACTGCAGTGTTTAATGGTATTGGTTCCTAACTTTTCTGATCTTAAAAAAGTACCTGTTAAAAAAGATTTGTCACATATGTAGTTAAATGCTTCAATGGCACAATTAATTACTTCTTTAATGAGTGACATATCAACAGTATTACAATCAGTAGATGTTTTATTCTTAAACTTTCAAACAACTTCTAATGAGTCACTCGACCCCCCCCCGCCCATTTTTAAGAATGTAACCATTTTTAAACTCGTTAAGAACACTCCAGGTAGCCTTTATGTTTTTTTTAATTTTTATGTCTTTACAGCAACCAATCGAAATCATCTTTTTTTGGCATCTTATAATGGATGTCAATCGGTTTTTATATTTCTTATACTTATCCTCCTTTTCCCTCGTTTGATATTTCATAAATTCTCTATATAGCCTATTTTTCTTTTTTACAAGCTTTTTCCAAACTCTGTTAACCATGGTTTCTCCTTTTCCGTGGAATTTTGTCCAAATTCTTTGAGAGGACAGTGTCGATCCTAAAATGTCAAGAATGTATCTAAAAATGCATTATAAGAATCATTTGTGTCCTCTACATAAAC
Source organism: Toxotes lorentzi (assembly GCA_037833715.1). Taxonomy (NCBI): domain Eukaryota; kingdom Metazoa; phylum Chordata; class Actinopteri; family Toxotidae; genus Toxotes; species Toxotes lorentzi. The sequence continues at coordinate 2,747,749 of JBBMJY010000002.1, read as the reverse complement.
TTCCTGCCAGTGATGATTTATAAGCTCTGCTTTAAAAGTCATAATTGCTTCTGGCTATTTTAATCTAACTAAATTACGAATCTGCAGATTCATTTCTAATATTGCAAAAACTGGTAAATGATCACTTACATCAGTCACAAAAATGACTGATGTTATATTTACAAAAATATTGTCAATCAATGTTGCACTATCCATTGTTATCCTGCTACGCTTTAAAATTAATGGATAGAAACTCAAACTGAACATAGTATTAACAAATTCTGCAGATTTCATATGATCACTTGATTTGTGATTTGAAGTCAATGATAAAATCACCACAAACCAAAATCACCTTATGTTTTTCGTATAACTCAGAAATCTTCTTATTAAATTGATCAATGCAGGATCCCGGAGTTCTAAAAATGCAACTAATTAATATACTCTTAGATCTTTCCACCTTAATTTCAGTGGTTCAATCAAATTGTCAATAACAGTTGTCATATTGCCACATCACAAACAAGGCAACACCTCCGCCCCTTTTGTTAACCCTGTTTTGCACAAGCATTTCATAACCCTTTAATCCATTTTGCAATTCTTTATCATCACTCAGCCAAGTCTCTGAAACTGTAACTACACTAACATTTTGCTGAAGCTGCTGAAGATAATCTTTTATTTTGAAGAAGTTACTATAAAGACTCATACTGTTAAACTGAATCAGTGAAAAACCCGTAAATTCAAAAGTAAATTTATCTTCAGAATAATACTCACAGTTCATAATCATGTTCTGGTAGAAGTGGGTCTCTGCATCAGTGTCATTTTCTAACTCATATGGAAATATTTGTTCTCATTTATCTCAACAACAACAACAACAACAACAAAAAAAAAAAAAAAAAAACAACAACAAAAAAGAAATTTCCCACTACTCCACCATGATCTCATTTATACTGATCAAGATCTATGATGTCTCTAATGGCTATAACTTCAGCCTGTTCTGGTGTTCCATTCACTGTAATCATTACTTTACAGATTCTTGTCCAGTGTCTTGAATTCGCCTCTCCTATGTCTTTGTTGTTAAAAAAACTGGATGACTTGCCGTTCAAGTGAGTGCAGCTCACCTCTAGGTGCATCCTCCCCCTCTTTGTCACCTGCTATGATCCGTGCATAAGTGCGATGGCTCGTCTCAAGGCCGGATTTCACCAAATCATCCATCCTTGTGTATTGTTCCAAATCCTCCACTCTTCTTTCCAGCTCTTCAATCTTCTTGTCTTTTTCTTTGATCACAGCCTTCAGTTGTCGCACTTCCTCAATTAAATCCAGTAGGCCCATCTGTTGTTTCACCACCTTGCTTAGTTCCTCTGACATAAAGCTCAAAGATTTTTTCCACTTCCTCCATATCTTCTGCCAACTTCTTAGTCGCCATTACTTTAGATGATTATAGATGAATGAGGGAAAGAGATTCCAGGTAATCCAGTAATGCTGGTTGCCAAGTACATGTCATGAAAAGTGCTCAGAACTTCAAAAATAGCAGAAAATGCTGCTGCAAGTTTAAGCTTCACTTTCTTGTAATGTTAAAAAACTTCACAAAGAGCTTAGATGTCAAACTCTTTTCATGATATTTGAGAGATTGATCGAGCTGACCAGCACAGCGTGTCTAACCGGCAGCCATCTTGGGGAAAAAAAAGTCTCCAGAGAGCATTGCTGATATTTAGATCTGGTGATATACAGGGTGAAACAGAGACACATCAGCTCAGCAGGTTACATGAGGTGTTGTCCTCTAACTTTATGTTAAGATTATTGGACCAGTAGAGTTTTATTTTTTTATTTATTTTTTTGTAGTTCTAAAGCAGGATGTGCATGATTGTGTTTAGGCCTTGGTTGGATCATGAATGACATCCCTGTCATAAGTGACAAGGTTTTTGAAGCTTAGCAGCATTATTAGTTATTATTAGAAGTTTCTTGAGCACCTTTTTGAGGCTTTTATTTTCTCTACCCCCGTGAACTACAAAAAAGGGCACATGCTCCTCTTGAATATTAATATCTGTTTCATGAATGAAAGTTATCAAGGCCTTACATGAGGACTGGATCTCAGACACTTTCCCATTCAGTATTACTGTCAAAGGTCAGAGACGCAAACATGGATGAAAGTCGTGTAGTTTCTGTTGCAGACTAAAGAAGCGCACTAAATCGGGGATTACACAGCACGCTGTGTTCATAATCCATAAACTGATGGATCAAAGTCACTGTCTGTCATTCACAAGCACACACACTGTGCTGGACATATTCTCTGCAGTGTTTTGTGTTGCATATTAAAGAAGCAAACTTGGAGAAAACAGCCGAACTATGTTTGTCAGATGTGTATCTGCAGGACATAAATCCCACCAAGTTTCTTTAACACAGCAGACCAAAATGTTCACAGATAGCTACTGGATATTTCTTCAAGTCCATATGTGACAATTCAGTTATTCAGTAAATGTTTGCATGATATCGGAACCAAATTAAAAGCATTAAAATAATGAGAGGAAAAGGGTCTATTGTTATTCATGTTCGCAGAAAACAGATATTCTCATCATGACTCACCATCCCACACTGTCCAAGAAACACAACTGAGGTTGGACGCAAACCAGGTGGCCAAAATTACATGGTTTCTCCTGCACATCATCACTTCTGTGGCATGTGTTCAGGTTTCAGGCTCTTCAGGTGATGTCTGCTAAATGCTTACATAATGTTCAACATTGTGCAGTCACTGTTCTGTAAATTCTGTAAATGTTTCAGGATTATGCATGTTCTTTATAATGTTTTTTGTCAATCTGATAGTAACAGTTAATTTAGAGGGAAATCGTCCAAATAATAGTTTGAAGAAAGAAGGAAGCATAAGTGCAGGAAGGCAGGAAAACACTGCTGTGCCACTGCATAAAAATTCAATGAAATGAAAAGTGGTTGATCCATTTTCTAAGGATTAAACTGAAATGCATTTGAACTTGTTAACACAGTAAAACTTAGTGACTGGATCAAATGTGAAGTCATGTACACCCTTCTACCATCAGCCTCCACACATTGCTTCCTACACTGGCACCGAATATTCCCTCTGATTGTGCAAACTAATGCAGAGTGCTCAAGACTGAATTAGCATCATTAGTGATAGCATTATTAGCATTATTAATCCAGCATGCAATATAAGATTCTTACAGGAGACAATGTTGTAAGTTTGACATAGGTTGTGACAGAAGTTAAGGTCTGATCGAGCCTCACCATCAAATTCCACCATGCCTACTTCACATCACTCCACTTCAAGAATTCAAATGCTGTTCGTACCTCCGTTTTTCTTTGTTAGGGAATGTGTCTGTCAGAAAGTGTTAGCGGTGATAGATGAGGGTTCAGTGTCCAGAGTTTTCATGTTGAAACTAATCACCATACTGTCAGTCAGACTTGTTGACCCTGCTTCGACCCTCCCCTCCTGCCTTTCACTGCCTCATCGCTGATCGGTTTCCCCATCTCAACTGCTTTTCCTATCTTAAATGCATCTCTGCTACTTGACCTCATCCTCATCCCTCTATTCTCTCATCGTCTTGCTGTGTCTGTCTCCATACATCTCCCTTTGATACCCTCTCTATGCCTTTTAGTGCCCCCCTGAACTTTCTCTCTCTGCCTCGTTCACTTAGGCTACCTCATACGAGCCACTTCTCTTCCTCCGCTGTTTAGCAATAAATAACCCATCCTTTCCTGTGTAGCTGCAATCTACTCTATTATGCCCTTTCTTGTGTTTTTGTCCAAATATGTCTCTCCGTTCATCGCTTTCTGATGTACTGCAGTGTGATTTTTTTTTTTAAACTGAAAATGGGATGATCGAGTAGCATATTTTGCTGATTATTTGAAAAAAATGCACACTACAAAGCAGGCTTTGGAGGTGTTTTTTTTTTTCAGCTTCAAATGTATCTGCAGGAGTGTCTGCAGATCCACAAGCTCCACCGAGAAAACAGAGGAGCTGACATGTTGCCCGAGAGGCAAGGCAAACGCAGGGCAAAGAGGACTGTACTGTCCGGTCTATGTGTTCTGCTGAACAGCATTATCATAAACTCCTTTTCAAGAGCCAGGAAACAAGCGTACTTGCTCCTTTATTTACTTGCAGAATGGACGACACTGAATCGGAGTAAAACTAAAAGTAAAAAGAGAAAACAGAGAAGAAACATTCAATAAACAGGCATGTTTAGCCTACGTGACTGACGAGTGACGTCACGTTCAGTAAATATCTGTATATACTGTGTTCCTTCTTTTGTGAAATGCCTCTTTTCTACCTCATGCTGCTCAATGTGCCTTAAATTGCCCCTCGGGGACAAATAAAGTTTTCTGAATCTGAATCTGAATTCATTCGTTCGTTTATCAATACATCCAAACGTATCAATACAATCAAACTCGTTGCATTCAACTCATTAACACATTGGAAACCACAATATACTCACAGTCAGTGCTTTCTGAGGGATAAGCCTGACATATGATGAATCTGATGAATGTGTGACTCTTTTTCCCCACTGCCTCATTCCAGCATCTTTTGTTTGCACTACAACTTGTGCATATCTTCAACAGTCTGAATATATATGTATATAGTTTTCATCTTTGCACTATCCATATTCAGACTGACCCATTGCACCATTGGTATTTGTGAGAAAAAAAAAAAAGTTGTTTGGTTGTGTCGCTGTCCTGTACTCCCTGAGAGCAAAGAAAATCCAGAGTCAAATTCCTTATTTGTATGTGTGTGTATGTGTATGAATAAACTGATTCTGATTCTGATATCAAAAGTCAGGTTGCATGAGAATTATTAGCATCAAAGTTTTTCCTTTTAGTTATATTTTTAGTATTTCCTGTTCGGGTCCGCCGAAAAAGAGTTACTTCCTTTTCTTGAAGTGTCAAAATAAAAGCCTCACTATTTACATTACAGAACTAATACAGCAGAAAAAAACTCTTTATGAACTTGTAAACACACACTTTTCTATAAAAAAAAATTATACATGAAATCATTTTTGGGCAACACAAGGACCAGCAAAACACTTCCTGCTTTTCATGAAGCTTTTTGCTGTGAGCACAAGGTCATAACTGAAGGTGACTCAGATGAGTGAGTCAAAAAAGTTTATCAGCCCCTCTCTTCTTTAATCTGGATTTTTGGTGGGCAGACAGTGACATGACACTTTTAGTGGGTAAATTAGATTGACAGTGTAAAAGTACCTTGCCCATCACCGAGCTCAGGGAGAAGTATGCCCTTGAAATGCACATGAAAATGGCTTGAAAACAACTGAAAACAATGGTTGTCTTCTAAGCTACTTCAGGAGAACGAGTGTGTGGCCTCCATGAAAGGCTTAACTTGATTATTATTTTTGGACTTGAAGAGTTGAAGGTATAGCCAAGGATTTTTATTTGTTTATTTTTGATATTTTTAATAATTTTTAATATTTATTTTGAAGCATCCATGAGCAAATTTGATGGACATTCAACTAAAGTTTTCATTTTTCTGTAAGCACATACGCCAATTATTTCTACATTTATCTACAGGCTTAGGCCCCATCTGGGCTCTCACACTGTTATATGTGAAAAAAAAACAAAAAAAAAAACATGAAATGACGCTCTTCAGTTTTAATATGGGCTGATTACTGAATGGAGAGTGGGTCTCATGGATCCCAGAAAAGCCTGAAACTAAAGCCTAATTTCATTTGGACTAATTCTGTTTGTTTCACCAAAAATGCCATTTACAGTATATGTTTGTGGATCAAGCCTGGCTGCTGATGAAAAATGCTCACATTAGAAACAACACAGCCCAGGACTCTAAATTTATATAGCACTATCCCCTCAATACATTAGGATGAGATGGAGAGACAGGGCCAAGAGAATGGCATGCGTGAATGGAGTCACGAGAAGAGAGTAGAATTAGAAGAACAAAAGAGAGGGAGAAAGAGAGAGAGAGTGATGAACAATGAAACACAAGGAAAAAAATGAGGGAGAGTGAAACAGAAAGAGACAAAGTTCTGCTAAAGAGCTGCTTTAGATTAATGGCTCATCCTCCAGGAGTGAGCGAGACACTTTTTGGCTCCGGGTCTAAATGAGGCTGGGTCGTTAATCACTGTGGCAACACATGAGACAATGGCCATCGATATGACATTGAGCCTTAGAACATTTGCCCATATTGAAGTCAGCCATTTTATTGCGTGGGACAGGGGCCAAGTGCCACACAGAATTACTTCAATAGTCTAACTGTAAGTGCATACAAGAGTTAGAAGTGTGCATATGTATGTGTGTGAGGAGCAAAGATGATGTTTCCATTCACCCAACACTGTGCAGTTTCTCTGGCAAAAAGCTGACAGTTGAACTTGGCGAGCACAGGTTTTGGTTTTGTTCTCTCTGAAGGACAGATTTTTACCAAACCTGGCAACCTCACTGTGATGACAACACTTGGTTGAAGCTGCAAACAATCAGTGTTTCCGGTTGTTGTTCGCCAACAAACAGTTCCAGCAAACAACCCTGCTAAAGGTTTTTTTTAACATTTCTGTTTGAATATGGATTAAAGCCATGGTTCCCGACCTAGTTGGCCTGAGACAATGAAAATAGTACTCCACAGATTCAGCACTGCACTTCTAAAAGACTGTCACATTGAGCACTTACAAAAAAATTCCATGAGTTCTGCTTCCTTACACTGCCCTGTGTCCTACATTAAGACACAGGGCAACTCAGCCTCTAACAGTTTAGATTCCGGCGTGTTTTACGAGAGAAATGCGAGAGAGAGAGATGAGAAGCAGGCCACAGAGGCCTGGTAGGCTCACTACTCTCTTAACTTAACTTTTCTCATATGCAGCAGGACTCCCAAACATCTGCAAACAGACTCTGATGTGTACATTTGGTGAAGTTTCCCTTTAAAGCAAAGCAATGTCCACTTGCAGCCCCTTCTCACAGGCTTCATTATGTCTTTGAGTTGTCGTTTTTATAGGTAAACCAATCCAAAATTTCACAATGAAAAAATAAAGGTTACAAAACACCAGATAAGATAAACACTTTACAAAGTAAAAAACAGGATTTTTCTTTGTTTCTTATCCTGATCATCATATCATGACCCATCCAGTTTATCCTGTCACCTCTAAACCACTGGATTACATAGACTACACAGGGGGTGGTAGGCTAGCCTTTTCCCTCTGCTTGCAAGCTTTACACTCAGCACTAAGCAATCACGTCCTGACTACAGCTCTGAACTTAAGACACAAACATGAGATCAACATAAGCGCACAAGTACCCCTGATGTTAAAGTATTCCTTTAATTGGTTCTTCTGGGTTTAAGGTCAGAACGGTAGGAAATGAATACAATCAATGGACATACTCACAAGCACTGTTATACAAAGTGTTTTGCAAAGGGTGAAAGGGATAGTTTTTCAGGGGGTGACATTTAGGAGAGCGTGCCAGGGAGGTGAGCTGAGTCCCAGAGGAGAAAGGTGGCAAAGTGACCCCGGTGTAGTGACTGATCGAGAACCTGTTCTTCAGGTGACTCCATCTGACGTCACTAAATGGCCGCCCAGGGAAGCTTTGACATCAAATGAATGAATGCGACGAATGCTGAGCTCCACCACACCACACCTGAGTGGTCAGTGGTAGCATTCTGCCTCGCTTTTCCTCTTGTGTCTTCAAAAGTCAATAATAATCACATCTGTAATAATCATACAAAGCATGTCAGGAGTTTGTTGGTGTGCTGTCATGTCAGGGGGGAAAACTCTGTTACAGTTACACTCTGCCTTCGGTGTTAAACCCACATCCTGTCCCAGAGCGAAGCAGGCTGTCTTTGCTATTGGTGTACATACTATTTACCCTCCTGGTTTCCTTAGATATCCAATTATCAGTTTTTGGAGTACAGAGCCAGTCATTTGATCCAGACTTATACCTGAAGGCAAACCTCAAATATATTCCACAGACCACAGAGAGAGATTTCATCCAGACCTGGTACACACAAGATATTGATTTCACAGTCTCTGATGTATACACACACACACTCAAACAAATCCGTCTGATTGGGATGTTATCATCAAAGCCAATGGTTGAATGCAAATCTGTTTTCTAGCCTCAAAAACTGTGGCAGTGCTGCAGTTTCACAAATCCCATTTTTTTTAACATAAATTCCAGTGCAGTTGTGGGTTGACTGTGTAAAGCTGCGTGTGTAAAAGCCTGTGACACATTACAGAGGGTGCCAAAAGTACAGTCAACCACAGAGACGCAAAACAGCTACAAAGTTACACAAAATGACTGCAAAGAGACATAACACAATCAAGAAGTGATGTACAATGACTACAAAGACATGTAAAATGACCACAAAAAGATGTGAAACAACTAATACCAGGAGGTTAGAGTGTTATTTTCCTTTTCTGAGTACCACAGTGTGGGTACCAAATGGAAGTAAAACAATATGCTCCATTATCCTTCCCAAAGTATTCAAATCAAAATGCAAAGGAATCATTAACACTAACAGCCACTAAAGCTGCTTAACTTAAAGTCTCCAGGCAGCATGAATCAAGAGAAATGTTCATAGGCTAACAAGCTAACAGGCTAACAGGCTAACAGGCACTGAGTCTACTATCCAACTGCGGTGCCGTGAAGTTGCCAGGTGGTATTCTCTGTGTGCTTTGGCGTTAATGGCTATTGTTTAGCATGTACATGAAGTGTCGAGGGCAGCAAGTACGTACGAGAGCTGGTATCAGAAGCAATCAAGTCAAGTCGAGTATGTGGGTTTGTACGGGTTTGTAGTAGCCTACTGAACGGTCTCTGCACTCAGTGCATTCAACTACAGTAAGCCCTGAGATTGTGTATGTTTCCATTTCTGTGGCAGGCAGTTAGTCTGGAAACCGAGTAGGCAGGAGACGTCTGTGCCCAGGGGCTGATCATCCCATAATCCATTCACATAGACAAACATGGTCCGACACATATGCTCAGATCAGTACGTTAAATGCTATTTAAACAAGCCACAAAGTAATGAAACCAGCCATACAGCACACTTGATCCACACTTATACAGCTCCCATTATACAGACTCACTCTTCACAAGTCTAAACTGTTAATGTACAGGATGTACTACTGGTGAACTCACTCTGCAGCAGCTGCAGTTTGAAAGTTGTCCATTTGTTTAAAGTGTTAATATATGTTTCCAACTGTACTTCACAAAGTGATACAGATGCCTTTGTATATCACTGTATGAAACCACAGAGTAGTCAAAACCCAAAGGGTTAGGGAATCAAAACCTATGAATCAGACTGTTCACTGTTTCATGAAATGGTGCCAAAGCACATATTTTTTTAAGCAGAAGAGAAGGAGGTGATTTGGTTATAGAACAGTGTGTCTGTTGCCTCAGGTAACACGGACGATGAAAATAAAACCTCAGACATCTAAAATTCAAAAAGGTCAAGTTAAGTCTTTTTAAAGCTGGCCGAGCAAATGTGATGGAGACCTTGAATGACAAGACTCACTTACAGCACAAGACAGGTGTGAGTCACATGAGGCTGTCAATATACCTGCACTGATAATAGGCCAGGGTTACACCTGATAATCTGCTTATTATATGTATTACTGATGATTTTGTGTGTGTGTGTGTGTGTGTGTGTGTGTGTGTGTGTGTGTGTGTGTGTGTGTGTGTGTGTGTGTGTTTTCTCTCCTTCAGAGTATCCGTGCTGGTTGTTTGCGATGGCTGTTCTCAGTATTACTCAAGGCAAAGATTGTGATTTCAGAAGCTGGATTTGGGGAAAAAAACAAGAGGAATAAAATGACTTTGCTCCTCAAGCTGCCTCCCTTACACATCTCATAATGAGGAGAGATGGTTGAATAAGAACCCACCGAATTATTCAATCCTGTGATGTGCTACAGTAGTTCAACAGGTGGCACTAACTCATCTCCATCCATGCTGAACATATGCTTCAATGTGTGCAGCAAACCCCATGTTTTTGTTCAGCTGTCCCTATAAGGAGCATAATAGATTTCATAGGTTTAAAAAAAAAAGCCAGGGCATAGTGAAGAAGAAATATGTCATGTTCTACATCTGTGTAACCTTTTTTTTTTCATCACTTTTACAAACAACTCAGCCTCCTATGGGATATGAATATAGGTTTTATTGCCCCATAGCACAGACTGATCTATACTGCATGTGTGGGTGTGTAATAAATGTTGTTGATCATTGAATATGGCCTCGTAGTGTGTCAGAAGGTGAACTTTTGGCTTAATACTGTCTTTTTGTTGTCCTTGCATTGTGGTGCATCACCATGGCAACCTCCACATATATAGGAAGCCTGCCTGCTCACTAATCACCAATGCACAACCTCTCCCAGATGATGATATGAACGTAAAAGAACTTTTACAGGAAAACGTTTGCTTGCAAAACCACACATGGACAGAGACAATGCATCACACTAATGGGGGGAAACAATAAAAAGCAACACTATAGGAGCAGGCCATTGAATTAACAGTCAGCGAGAGGAGTTGTTTGCAAGGCAACTGTGTTTAGAGACTGCCAGCACGCAAAGTATAAGCAATGTGTCTTCATGAGATGCCAGTGGTAAGTCTAATTATCTACACGTTTACAGTATCTGCAGTTATCTCCAGGAATCCTCCCGAACTCAGGAGAACCAGCAACACTACTTTATCCCATCTACATGATTTGTATTGTATTATTCTGTTTTCTTATTATAACAAGTTTGCTTTTTTTTTTTTAAAGCGACAAACACAAATGTTTCTTTCCTATAACTGCTTCTACAGTGCATCCAGCACAGCAGGACACTTTAACATGCAAAAATGTTTGTCAGCCAGCAACTACACAACTGGACAAATATGAAAAAAAAAACAATCATGAATAATTACTCGGGACATTTCATCAGTAATTAGGATCAAACTGCATCGTTTGATTTGAAACATTAGACTTGAAGTTGCAGAAATGATGAGCTGTGACTTGTCTGCGGTGGGACGAGACTTACTTGAGACTTGGAAGCAGAAGGCCGAGGATACCTGTCCTATAGTAACCATATCTAACTTAAAAATTGCTGTGTTGTGTTTTTTTTTTTTTTTTTTTTTTTCGTCTTTTGAAGCTCTCACTTGAATGAATAATTAATAACATAATGGGATGTGCACATCTCCCTGAGCTTATACTCACTTACTGTTGCAGCTGCTGGAAGCACAATAAACGGAGTAAAACTCCAAATTTCTGATTAGACTTTCATTATAATATTAACTAAGATTTACACATAAATGGTTACTTTCATAAATACTCTGATTTACTACTTACAGCTGGAATGTTTAACGCACTGTACATAACTTTAGTTGTGGTTTTGGTTGTTGTGCTATTGTAACTGGCATTTTAAGCGTCGATAGACTGGAATAGATGACTTGGAAGATTTTTTTTTTCAAAAACTTTCAAGTTACAGACCTACAAAATAAAGCATTATCAAAATGAATTACAGACATGATTTCAACAGAGAAAACTGTAACAATTGTCAATCAGTAATGAAAACTGTTCATGATAAATCAGGAGTAATTGAAGGTAAATTGCTGTTTTGTGCTGTTGAGCTTCTTCTAAGACGTTTTGCTTGAGTATGTAAGCTATTCATTCCACCTCTAAATGTGGACACACATACAGTAGTTGAAAGAGCCAGTTTAATTTATGTTTAACTCATGCATTAAGTCCCAGACACAAACCAGCTCTCGTACATTGTACCAGAGATAGTTTTGCTTGGATACGGTTTCCATGCTGTAGCCAGCCTGCTGCCTCATGCAGAAAGAAATAAAACAGCATCATTTTTCTTGTCAATCTGCTCCCTTTAGAAACCTCAGCATCAAAGGAGCTCAGTGATGTGCTCCAGTGGATTTACGTGAGGCGTCCGCGTCCCTCCACACGGTCTAAATGAACATATGCCTCATCTCACTGCAATCAGGATGGAGATGAAAATACAAACGCCTGGCCCTTAATTTATTTATGAATGTCCTCACCCTGGTGACTAAACAGATGCTTTGCTCAGGTACAAAACAAAATGTGTGCGTGTGTGTGTGTTTCTGCCAGTTTGTGTTTCTGGTTGTGCCTCCATACACATTTGTAATTGGATTCAGAGCCAGTGTGTGTATCCAAGTTTACATGGATGCACGCATGTGTGTAGTTGTGCATGTGAGTTTTACCAGGAACTATGTGTAACCAAGGATTTTTGTGCACATGCGTTTTAGTGCATGTTCAGGTGCTGAAGTAGTTTGTGTTTGGATTCATGTTTCTGCGTCGCCATGAGAGCAGCAGCGCATGTTGACAATACATCCCTAATCTGTATTTGACAACAACTCATGCTCTCCCACTGTGTTATAGCTCAGTATATGTGAGTAAGTGAGCATAATGTGCGTGTCGGAGCTATTGTGTGAGTGTCCAAGCATAGTTTGTGTACGTTTTTTTACGTGCATGTGTGCACAGCCAGTGTTTTCATCTCACAGGATTCCTTCTTTCAAAGCGGAGGCAGGTAACGGCGGAAGAAACGTCGATCCCTTTTCATATGCCACTCAAAACAGCCCTGAGGCTCTGCTGCTCCAGACGAGCTGAGGTAACGTACTGTACACGCACACACTCACACTCACACACACACACACACACACACACACACACACACACACACTGCTGTTTACTGTGAGTAGACTACAGCTCATTATCACAGAGGGAGGGGAGGAGAGAGTGGAAGAAAGAGGTAGAACAGTAGACAGAGGCAGAGAGGAGGGATAGAAAAATAAATAAGAGGAAAAAAATAAAAGTGGGATGGAGAAGAAAGCCTTCAGAGAGCACTGATATTTGAAAAACTGAAATAAAAGCAACTGAGAAGAGGGAGGGAGGGGGCAGAGAGGGAATCAGGGAGGAGGGAGGAGGGAGTGAAAGACAGGTGATGTGGGTGTGATACACCCGCAAAATATTTCTAGATTATGTTTAACAAAATAATCTGAAGTTACGCACTCTCACTGCATTTACACGAATCCATTTGCAGATGGCAGATGCTCTTGTCCAAAGAGACATAAAAATAAGGTACAATCCAGATGATGGAGAACCCATCAAGAACAAATGATGCTCCACCTGACACAAGTGCTACCAGGGTACAAGTGTGTACAGCACAGCACAAGTGTGTAGGAATGACAGAGACAGACAAAGACAGCATGTTAATTGTTACTCTCGAAAGTGGAGGGTCTTTAAAAACTGCCTGAAGTCCTTCTTACTAGATGTTTTGAATTTTCTCACCACTGTCCCAAAAGATTTTATGTCTTTACCCAGCTGTGAGAAGCTCCTCCATCTTCAGTGTGCATTAAATTCAACATGCAGGCTGATGTCCCTGAGTGTACTTAACGATTTCGCATCTCCACAGCCAACACACTACGAACTTAAACTGTTTAGAATAGATGTGAGACACAAACAGATTTTTTTTCTGCTTTAATTCAGTGAGAGCTTTCCATCATTCTTCAGCTTCAGTCTTGACTGTGTACAGTAACCTGTCTCCTCTGACATGCTTTGCAGCCATTCCACGTGCTGTTATTAAGACAAAGCTGTAGACGGAAATAGGATTGTGCCGACCTGAGCCAACATGTTTTATTTAAATGAATCATTCTCACCTTCAAGGATGACAGAGACATTTTTTTCAAAGAGAAATATTTTAGTACTTGATTTGAGACAGAAAAGTGCCTCTGTGTTACAGTACTGGAGGAAGTTTTAGCCATGTTGGTTGGGACTAATATTTGTCCTAATGATGTGGTAATGAAAACAAAGATCCAACACAATGATTGTCTGCTCCTTAAAACATGTCCGTAACATCACTGCCCTGGTAATGATTTTATAATATTACATACGTGTGTCGGGGACCTCACACTCACATCACTTTGGTGCTTTCTGAATGTGTCCTTAATTACATCCTCATCCACCAGGTGGTGTGGAATCTCCACAGGACACACACTGAGGGTCTCCTGCCTGTCATTAGAAATTCACTCAGATTAAAAAACAAAAAACAAAACAAAAGCAAAAAGCCTTCAACTTCAACACAAAAGCAGTGGGCTGTTATATTTTCAAACTGAATTACCTGAGCTGAGATGACTCAACACAAAGCAATTTATCTTTCCTCATGTATCTTGTGTATGTACAAGATAAAACATCCAACTGCAGTGCAGCTGTCCTGGGTGAAACAGACCTGAGACAGAATCTGGGCTCAAAGATGCTCTCTAGGAGATGCTTATTTCAAAGTCGCTGATGGAGGGAACCTTTTACTGAGCGTTTAGGTGTGTGTGAGCCATGCTGTGCTTGACTTTCATACAGTTGCAGCAGCTCAGTTGCAGCTGGGAGCTGCCCAGCTACCCAGCTGGCTGCCGAGCAGCTTCACAGGAGGATCCGAGTGCCTTGATCAAGGACTCTTCAGCAGTGACTGTCGAGGAGAGAGAGGGAGAGAACATCCCTAATTTCTCTTGATGGTGTCATGTCTCACAGCTGGAGTGGGGCTGATCTCTCACCTGCCTCTTCAGCTGTAGAGGCACAGAGACATCGAGTGTGTCTGGCCAGGCGACAACAATGCCATTTCAATTTGGACAAAACACAAAATTATCTCTGAAGGAATGCAGACTGCACATCTTTTGTAATGTAGAAAATTGCATATTTACAAGCTGTTGTTTAATTTACCTCATATAAGGAGGCACTTGCCGTGTTTCATTTGCTGATAATGGAATCTAGAGCCAGTTGGCTGTTTAACAGTGTAACTTTCCAGAAGATTTGACTCATGACACTTTGACAGTTTGACTAATAGTTACACACAACTGCTCTACAGGGCAGTATTAATAGGAAAAAAGGGGGTAAACACAACCAGACCTTAGCTACTCTTTTGCACAACTTTGATTGCCTGCCAAAAACCAACTGTATTACACAGTCCGTAGGGTCTTTCATATAGATCAGTGTTTGGAATATAGCAGAATGACAAAACTGATACTGCAGATGACTACTATGAAGCAAGCAGCTTTGTGTTGCCCAAAAATTGTTTAATGTATAATTTGGAGTTTTTTGTAGAAAAATGTGTGTTTCCAAGTTCATAAAGATTTTTTTCTGCTGTATTACTTTGTAATGTAAACAGTGAGGCTTTTATTTTGACAGTCAAAGAAAAGAAAGTGATTCTTTTTCGGCGGACCCGAACAGGAAATGCTAACTAAAAGAAAAAGTTTGATGCTAATAATTCCCACACAACGTGACTTTTGAGATGTTGGGCTTATCCCTCAGAAAGCATTGACTGTGAGTATATTGTGGTTTTCAATGTGTTGATTGTATTGATAAACGAATGAACGTGACGTCACTCGTCAGTCACGTAAGCTAAACATGCCGGTTTACTGAATGCTTCTTTTCTGTTTTCTCTTCTTACTTTCAGTTTTACTCCGATTCAATGTTGTCCATTGTGCAAGTGAATAAAGGAGCAAGTTCGCTCGTTTCCTGGCTCTTGAAAAGGAGTTTGGCTGGCTGTAAAGTTTATGTTAGCGCTGTTCAGCAGAACACATAGACCGGACGGTACAAGCTTAACTGAGAGAACAATGGCTGATGTTTAGCAGGTATAATGTTCATTTAAAAACCAAAGTGTTGCTCATAAACCAAAGATTTGGGTGAACATACATTTCCTTTAAGACAGCAGATGAGTTAGGATAAACTAGGGTATTCATCCTCTGGGGTCCATGGATGTCTGTACAATAGGTCTGTACAAAAATTGCTCAGATATTTAAGTCTGGACCCAAGTGGTAGGTTGACTGACTTTGCCATCCCTGGGACCATGCTCCGTCCATGGCTAACAATCAGCATTTTGTGTGTTTCTCGACTAATCATAGCAGAAACTCTTTATCTGACTGATGCCCTTCGACAGCATCGGAAAACAAAACTTTGTTGTCGTTATGTTAGTTCCCGAATTCAAAGAACTGTGTTGGTGCTAACCTTTTGTTAACATTTAGATTACAAATTGTGGCTTCAAAAACATTTACCAGAACCGTAACACATCCAAATGAAGCTGTACACTACAGAGCTTAACAGCTTTTCTGCCTTCTCAGAACTGGTCTATGTCTCTCCATCACTTGACTCCTGGGCTGCTTCTGAATCTGTTTCTATCTGTCTTTTAATGAACTTTGAACTTGTTGCACCTTCTTTACTTTTTTCTTTCTTTCTTTCTCCTACATTTCTCCCTCTCTTCTGTCTCCTCTCTCTTTGTCATTTTCTTTCCTCTCTCAAATATGTTTAATTTAAAATGTGCTTAATTGTTTAAAATGTTCCATGTGTTGAATGAAATAATATATTCTCTATGGTGTTTACAGTCAACTGAACTTGAACTATCAAGCTAGGTTACAGCAACAATAAACTAGACAATTTTATCTCTACCATGGGATACATCTTCAACCACTGATCATGCTAGCTTCAGTGCAGAGGCTTTGTTTGTCCTAACTCCCATGAAAGCGAGAGCGGGTTGAGTGTTGATGGTCGTTCCATATATTTAGCATACAATGGCCTCAGTGCTCACCTGGGGATACACTATTACAATACAATGAAGAACAAAATTAGCAGCTTCAGGATATACAAAAGAAACTGTGAGAGATGACCCAGTTTTAGAACATTAAAAGGTGTAACGTGTGCATATGTGCTATTTCAGAATTTGACATGGTTAAATGTGTCCCCCCTACAACTCATATCTCATGTGGCTAAGGGCTGAAATGATCGCAGGCATTTTGCAATATTTAGAAAGTGTAAAGTTTAACTTTGCTGTAGCTAATTAAACTTTGGATGGACAAGTGTAGCTTTATGTACATAACTGCTTTAATTTCCCTAGATGGGGATACAAAAGTAGGCTATAATTATATAATGTAATTAGGCAGTAGAGGCACAGGAAATTAGACTGGTATCTTCAAATCTTGAGGGCAATGATAAAACATATCATCTCATAAATTATAACCTTCAGTAGAATCTGGAATGTTTCCTTAGTGGTAATATACAGCACTTTAGTTTTACTTACAATATGTTTATATATTTAACCTGTGGAATGTGATTTTATATATTATATAAGTGTTAGAATAAGTTTTATTGTTCACATGAATGTTGTTATTAGTTTAGTAATGAATAATGACCTTTCTACCAGTGAGTAAAAAAAAAAAAAAATCAGACAATGTCAAAATCAAAATGTCAAGGTATTTCCTTAAATAAGGTTAAATTAAGTAATGAATCACAGATTGCACAACATGCTGCTTCAGTGCCATCTGTGTGTGAGAAACAGATCGATGGTGCCAAGGTCTGGCTTCAGACAGAAACTGGTATTTTCAGGCCGAGAGGTACCAGACTCTCGGCTCTCCTGTCTGCCTCCTCATTGACAACAGATCAGCATGGCTCAGAGAGGATCAGTAGCCTGGAAATGTCAAAAGTGTCACAGTGAATCAATTCAAATCATCAGGTCCCGACTTCATAAAGACCGCAGCTTAGAGCCTCTGAGAGACGAGGTACACCTCAAGGATGGAAAGAAATATTTTTACACAAGTACTTACGACAAGATTAAATCCATCCTAAAACTATTTTACACTGTCGGAAAATTAGCCACAGGTGATGCACCGTGTGCCTTTGTTGTTGGTTGTGTCGTCGTCTCTGTAGCTGAAATGAATCAGCTCAGATGCAAAGGATAGAAACAGCCAAATGCTTTCATTCATCTAAAACATAAACAATAAATGTCAGGTTTTAGTTTAGTCTCTCAGAAACAAAAAAAACTTTTAAAGTTGTTGTTTGCAGGGTTTCTGTATGTCAGTCAAAGGTGGCTCAAAATCACTCTTTGCTATTGGTTTGTAAAGAGTGACAGCTTGTAGATGTCTGATGTTCCCCAAGTTTCTGAAGGGATTTTGAGTTTACTCCATTCTTCCATCTTTGTCAGTTACGGAGCCATGGAATCCAAATCCAGAAGGGAAGAAGCTTCAGTGGAGCTTGGCTGAAACATGTTAGCAGCCCCCACTAATTCTAATTCTAATTCTAATTCTAATTCTAATTCCTTATTTTATACAAGTCACAGTTTTTGGTAATTTTGAAACCTGCATTGTTCACTTATGTGTTTACTTGCTAGCAGTCTTTGCCTTCAGTGTCAGGAAAACAAAACAAAAAAGATCGTAAAGAGACCGCAACATTTTTGCTACCTTTGGTCAAAACCTCCATAGAGTACCTTTAAGAAAGACTTTGGGATTTCTGGACTAGAACCAACGCAGTCAGAAGTGCTTTTGGAGCCAGTATCTACTTGCCATTATAACAGCTTAACACCCCGTTCATACATAAGATTGGAGAGGAGTCAGAATGCCACTTATTGTTAACTGAACTTCAATACGCAGGCTGGTGCTGGCAGCTGCAACACAAACACTCAAAAAGAATGCAGCTGAATGACATGAAAGAGTTGAAAAAGCTATTGCAGGCACAGCAATAGCTCTTGTATGAAAAGTATGCACAAAGTTACAGACATAAGACAGACTACAATGCCAATAAATCTTGCCAGCTTGTGCAACACTGTTCTATTATACAGTTTAAACAACACGTCTTGCAGAGAAAATGTACTGTTAAACTAGAGCAACAAAAACTACTAAAAACTGCTGGGAAATAAGCTACTTTGCGGGGCGCCAGTGTAGAGACAAAACACAGGCCAGTCACAACTGAGTGTGTAAATCACATGTTAGCAGGCCAATGACTAACGAGAGGTGAGAAGAACAGGGCAGGGGGCACAGTTTACAGAGACCAAGAAGGCTTTTCTTTGACCTACTGTAGTTTGGATTGTAACCTGTGTATGTTACTCAGGACAAACGCGTCTGCCCTACTTACTCAATTCAAATACAGATGTTAAACTCACCCAAAATAAAAATAACAGTCACATTATGGAATTGTATTAAATTATCACTATTAGCACTAAACACAAACGTAGAGCAGGTAGATGATTAGCTTATATTGGTTAATGTTTCAACGTGTAAAAACCACAACTTGTCTTTTTGTACGTATTAAACATTTGATATGTGTGAAGTGCGTGTAAATGCACTTCACACTTGACTTGCGTTTACAAGGCTGGTCCCGCTGTTGTTCCTCACAGGGGTTCCTCACAGTGTCTGAGCAGGTGCCAATCTGAAGATTTTTGGAAGAAAGGATACCTTGGAAATCAGTGAAGACAGCCCTTGACAGTCTGAGTCAACAATGTTGTCAGAGTACACAAGTTTAAAGTAAGAGCGTATTAAATGGCTGCATTTAAATAGCTTTTTTTGCACCATCAAAGTTTCAGCTGATCAGAGTTTTAGTTGATCCAAAAAGAGTCAGCCAGAAAGAATGGATTGTATAAAATAAAAGAAAAAACTCACTGAAAAAGGTGAAGTTTGTTCTCCAACTGTAATAGTTTGCATCAGATTTTTCTGCAAATGGATGAGCCTTCACAAAACAAACAAAAAAACAGATGCTTGTACATTCATAGGTCTTACTAAACGTGTCTAGCATCCAAGTTTCCCACATTGTTTGTTAACAAAACCCTGTGTGTTACCTGATGCAAAATCCATTACTCTCCCTGAAATCCTCATATGTTTCAAGCAGCTGTAACTTAAGGCAGTTGGTGCAGATGTTCGCCAGAGGCAAACAGCATTTGGGGCTGAAGGACTGATCATGCAGGAAATCAATTGATGGTTGAGGGGAGACGCCAACTGGAAGGATGACGATTGCACCTGTTTGCAAAGGCTAAGATTGTACCCAACTTTAAGGGTCCCACTTGCTTAACACATGAAAAAATAAGCAATCAAACACAGAGGGAAACAATGAGAATTTATAGCAATTATACCAGAAAATACCATTTAGAAACATTTAGAAAGAAAGGAATGCCAGACAATAAAAGAAAGGAAGACAATAGATGACCTAATGAAAGGAAAAAAAGAAAAACTTAAATGACCTACAAAGACAGCTCATGCAAATGCGCACCTGCTAGTGATTGTAAAAACGCATATAACACAGGTCCTGATGTTGTTCCCTTGACGTAATATTTTGACATCAGAATTAAGAACTTAATCAAGCAACAACCAAGTCAAGAAGGAAATACGATTAAATCTATCTTGCTCTTGGGTTCACAGTGGATGTGGTTGGAGATGAAAAGAGACCACACTTTGCGTGTGTGTTTTGTCTGAAAAGTGGCAGCTCACAGTGTGAAAGACTTAGAGACATTACACCACCGTCACATCAATACGCCACTCGGGTTCGTTCAGAGGAAACTTGAATACACACCAAGAATAAATGAAACAGCTGCACGATGTGAGTGCAACATTTCAAATGACCTTGAAGATCAAACATTTCACCTTAAGTAGACAAGGCTACTGACAGCAATAAAGACTGCTCAGTTACTGCTTTGTCACATCACAGTCACTGGGTGAGGATTTGCTGTTTTGCAAGCATGTACCATGTAGAGGTCTTTAGGCTTCTTGACTGTTACCTGACAGATCATGGGCTGAAATGGAAGAACTGTGTGGGCAATTGCACAGACCATGCCAGGGAAACAGAAGGCACTGAAGGGACTAATCAAGAATGTCTCGCCAAATGCACAATGGACGCAATGTGTTACATGCAAAGAAGTGCTAGCATCAAGGTTTTGACTAATGTTGTTGGTGTGGTCAGATTCATCAAAACAAGACCCCTGAAAGGAGGAGGATCATGATGTATACATGATGTTGCAAGCAAGTTTAGGACTGGACAATTTCTGATGAAACTGTCCTATCTCGGCTATATATTTGGAAAGCTGAATGAATGAAATCTTTAGCTTCAGCTATCTCACGTAGCAGACAAGATCAGCACATTAAATGGAAGGCTCGAGATGTGGGGCAGGTGACTTGATCAAGGAAATACTGCTGCCTTTGAGAATCTGAGTGAATTCGCTGAAACCAGTGATTCTGGACTCACAGCGGTGACTCAGCGTCTAAAGGAGCACATCCCTTCCCTAAGAGGATTCTCTCAAAAATACTTCCCAAACAACAGTGCTCAGTATGACTGGGTGAGAGATCCATTAAATGCAGCAGCACCTGCTGATTTCAGCTCTGCTGACGAGGACCAGTCCATCGATATAACTCCCGACTCCACCCTGAGGCTGAGGTTTGCAGCTCAGACACTGAGTGAACTCTGGCTTGGTGTGGAGAGGGAGCATCCACTCATAGAGCAGAGGGCAGAGGGCTGTGGGCATTATGTTTCCCTTCGCCACATCCCATCCCTGCTAGATGGGCCTTTCTGCTGTTGCCCTACTGAAAACAAAGGACAGAGATAAGCGCAATATTGAGCATGACTTGAGAATGGCAGTATCAAGCCTGCAGTGTTTTGAAAAGATGTGCAGACTTGAAGTCTCATTAAGTGACTAACTGTCTGATCTTTCTTGCCTGACATCATAATATTGGAATATACTACCATACTTAGATTCATATACTGTTATCCTCTGTTACACAGATCATCATCCAGTGACCCCTTGTGCTCTATGGATGGGGACACTGCCTTGAAGAGACCACTCCCATCAGGATGGAAATGTTTCATCACAGTGTAGCAGAGTGGAGGCTTAAAGAAGATGTTGCGACAACGCCACCTGGAGAATTTCACCCCAGGAAATTACTAAAACTAAATTTGAATTTAGTAAGATGGCACAGGTTTTTTTTTTAAGAACAAAGAAGTTTATTTAACAATGATGTTATTTAAATATATTTATATATTATTATTAATATATTATTATTATTTATTAATTATTTAAATAAACATGTATGAAAGCAGAAAGCTAGATGTCAAGAAAAGAAAGGGTTAAACTAATATAATAATATAATAATATAAAAGCTAGGCCGAAGAGTGCAGACCGGCCATGTGCTACACCTTCTTTGTGCTGACAAACATAACCACAAGAAACCAAATCAAAACAAATGCAAATAACAAAAGACAAAAAACTATTCACTAACAATTAATGTTAATAAATACAAATGAAAACAAATGCAATGAGATAAACCAATGAAAAAAATCTTAAGAAAAGAAATCAAACAAGTAACAATTTAAATTAGGCTGAGGGTCCCTGCAGGGTAGACAAGCTCAAAAC
>JBBMJY010000002.1:2669757-2696868 GCA_037833715.1 Toxotes lorentzi | reverse complement strand
ACCTGTTGCCCACTGCCTTGTGTATTTAAGTCTCGTCATTTCCCTGTGTTCTTGTCGGTTCGTTTTGGTCTCTCGTCGCGTCATGCCTTCTTGTCATTTTGTCAGAGAACCAGCATTCATTCCATGTTTCTAGTCAGGTCTTGTATTTTGTTACTTTGTCAAGTTTTGCCTTTTTCCTCGTAAGAGTGATTTTCTGTTCTTTATGACTGAAGTTAGCCTCCTCCTCTGTGAGTGATTTTCTGTTACTTTGTGAATAAAATTGTTTATTTTTTTAACTTTGTCAGCGAGTCGTGCATTTGGGTTCAGGTCCTAGTTCAGTCGTGACACATTGATATGGATCCTCTGAGGCAGAACACAAATTTATACATTATTTGACTAATTTACTGCTTTAAGGGTCCTGTTATCTGCGTTTCTGATTAATATGCATGAGCAGAGAATTTAATACATAACTATCGGTTTTGTGGACTAGCAGCGTTTGCATGTAGCAGTACAAGAAGTGAGGAATGCTGTGGAAATTCACAGTTCACTTTGACTTTAAAGTGCAATTTTCTGCCAACTTTGCCTCAGTTCACTTCACTGTAGTGTGAAGTAACTGGGATGTAAGTTTCAAAGCAGCTTCACCTGTGCTGTGTCTGATCAGTTTCATGTCAGTATATTTCAGCCTCTAGAGCCTTATATAGAGCTCTGAATGAAGCAACAAAAGTACACCACGGATTAAACGTGATCAGGAAATTCACACACACACCCACACACACACATACACTCATGCTGCCACTGCTGCCACACAAGGACTCCTCTGCTAATGACTAGCAGAAGCACTCGCTTTATGGACGATGACCTTTACAAGCCCAAAGGTTAGGACCATTAAGTAGTGGTTGTCTGGGGAAAAAGAGGGAACACCAGTAGAGGAAAAATAGGATGGAGAGGCATCAATAGTAGAGAGAGAGAAAAAAAAGTCTTCCTCAGGTTACATCTTTTAAAAATGTATTCCCATTTTGTGATACTGTGCTGCAGCTGTAAGGAAAAATGAAGAAAATGAGAAGAAAATGAGGAAAGCATATTATGAGAGGTGATGGATGAAGAGATCACATGGGAGGGAGCAGAGGGAGGGTTTAAGGGGAGATGGAGGGAGGATGAAGGGCAAACCCTGGGAGTATTGCCTTTTCTGCACTGTCCCGTAATCTCTGCTTTGAGAGGGAGAGAGAGAGATGAGAAGAGAAGTGGAAAGAATAGGGATCAAAGAACATTACATTACTTTCCTGTTGAGATGCAGCAAGGAGGAGAAGAAAATAGCAGAGGCCTCGGTGTGAGATGGAGACAGAGAGAAAACCTGCACTCCCATCCGTCCATCCATCCGGAGGCACTATAGCAGCTGTGAGGCTACTTAGAGAACAAGCTGCAGGACGTCTGGATTCAGATAATCCCTGAGAGAAACGACAGGAGGAGACAGTGAAGGTGGAGAAAGTTTGGATATAGAAAAAGAGGAAGACAAGGATGGAGGAAGTCAGGTTGTCAAAACAAAGGGAATAAAGCGCGAGGAATGTAGCAAGCAACACGAAACGAGCAGAGGAAAAAGAAAACAGAGAATAATGACAGAGTTTGACATCTTGGTAAGGAAGGAAAATAAATTTTTTTAAAAAGCTACAATCCTGCAATTTTCCCAGAAAAGAGCTGCAGAGACAGTGATGGTAGGCTAATCTGTTTTGTTTGGCTTCCTAATGCACTCACATCATCTTTCCGCTCCCATCAAATGTTCTCCTTTGCTGTGTTAATCCGCCCAGTCCTGCCAAGAAGCCTATATACTCCCAATCCTATATAAACTGACAATCCTTCCCCTAAGGAAGTCAAAACAGTTTAGAGGAAGCTTTGTGTTTCTGCGCTAGAATGTTTTACTTAAACACACACACACACACACACACACACACACAGATGCAATGCCTTGCCAAGATCCCATATGTCTCTAATCCTCAAATGACTGCCTTCTGGAAACCAAAGCAGAGTTTATGGATGAGGCTGTGATTGCTGTTAATTCCTTAAGTTGTGTTTTCTGTATGCATCCCTACAGTGCACACAATCACCTGACAGAAAAAAAATGAGCCACTGAATTTTTATTTACCTAAATTAATGAGGTGGGTAGAATCTATAAAAGCATTAAGGGATCATATCAGTCACTTGGATTCACCTGTGTTCTTTGGAAAAAGAAGAAATTGATTGTTTTATACCCTCAAGTGTTCCCTGCATTTCTGATGTTTGTCTTTTCTTTATGCACCAATAACATCTCTTATTTAAAATCGCTACATATTATCAGGATTATTACTATTATTTATTTTTTTCCAGAACAGGTGGCAGATTTTGCAGTAACCCAGAAGAAGGGTTTTAAAACAGATCCTCGAATTAAACAAAGAAGGGCATCTTCCCACAGTTCTGTGCGATCATGCTATGTTTTTCTTTTTCCTTTTCTTCTTTTGGGCTTGTACCACCTTGATGCAGAGTTTAGTGAGGAAGAAAAGCTGTTCCTGGGCCTGCAGGTCCTGTAGCACCTCCATGAGTGGTAGGCAGGTTCTGAGATGAGCTGGGACCAGGCCCCTCGAAGCACTTCATGAAGGCGGGGGTAAGTGCAAAAGGGCAAAAGTCATTAAAGCTAGTGCTTTTTCTTAGTTTGCTTGTGTGAGCAAGCTTGGATTTGGAGATTCGGTCCAGCTGAATTCTGAGACACTGAGGTATGTTATACCCATGACTGTGACAGCAGTATAAAACCCAGAACATTGGCTGACCAAAGCTACAGTTTGTGCCTCTCACACATAGCTCCTTACTGCATTAGCATTAGCAAGCTTAATAAACGCTGCCAGAAAAATTCTATACATGCACAAGACTTATTCCCCTGCACTGGCAGTGAACAACATGTGGGTCCATCGGTAACTGTGCTGCACCCAACTTGACAAGATATGTAGTGCTGTTGAAAAGTAACCTTGACCACAATAAACAGCACGGCTACAGCTATTTACTGACACACACTGAAATACACACAGGAGAGCCTCTCACAGTAGAGCTGCTAGCCGAGCAGTAACACAGACACCCACACAGTAACTCTCAACGGGGCATAAATGTGCTTCTGGTAACTGTCAGAGCTCCACCTGACTCCCTGTCTGTCCATCAGAGACAGTAGTTAGCTCTGACCCTTCATGTCCCACACCACGCAGCCCTGCCTCCTACAGGTCTGTGCTTGTTCATTCCCCTAATGCATTTTATTTTTTTATTTTTTTTAATTCTGGGAGGGAGTTTGAGGGTGTAGCTACCCTTAAACCACTATAATGTCACAACTCAAAGAGAGATGGGAGGGACAAATTTTAAACGACACAAAGTTTCTGTTTTTGTCCACAGCTCAGACACTGTTGCTCCATTTTGCATCCTGTGTAATGGTTTATTACCTTATTAACACGCTGTCATGCTGTCAGTTTAGCGAATACAGAAAACAGTATCTTTTTTTATGCATTTAATGTCATATAGAAAATACAAAGAGATTATGTGCCATATTCCCATGTGACGTTGCTGCCAAACACATCCAGTCAAGCTTTTGCTGTATGTTGTTTTAAACGTGTAAGTAGATTTTCAACACCGTAAGATTTCCCATATAGACACTGAAAATAACATATGCTTTAAATATATATATAGATATATATACATATATAAGCTTACATACATATATAGGGATGAATTGAATTGAAGATTGATTTTTATTTTATTTTATTCATTATTATTTACACAATTGCCATGTGTTCCTATTGTGTGTGTTTTTTTTACTTGATAGTTAAAATCCTGCAGCTGAAGCCAATGCAGAACTACATTATACTGTAACTGCAGGGACAATCAGGTTCTGTTCCTCAGATGCTTAATTAAACATTTTAACTCTGCACATTAACTTCTCTGGTTTGCTGAACTCAGTGAATTGACCCCAACCCTGCTGGCAATGATCACACTTTAATTTAGTCTTATAATATGCTTGTTCAGCCTTTCTGAACAACACGTGAGCACTGCTGGTCTGCACAGGCCAGAACATTTGTACTGCAGGATGCATGTAGGAGGGAGTGTTTCTATGATTGATGCCACTGTACATTATATGCTGCATGAAAATGAATGGTGATGGGGAACACAGTTCAGTGGGTGAAGGTAAATTCCAAGGTTACCTCTGAGTGTGCTTTTTTCATGCTAATCATTATCTAAAGCTTGTGGCAGCCTAAAGCTTTAGTGATAGTTTAAGGATATTATATATTATGAAATTGCTGGCATCGCTTTTTTTTTTTTTTTTTTTTTTTCCCTGAGTGTGCGATTATAGGACTGTGCTCTATCAGACAAATAGGCCTGAATGGGCTATTGACTTTTGTGGTAAAAAAGAAGAAAGTTATGGGAGAGGAAAGTCCATGAGAGCTAACTCCTGTCCCACAAAGGACCAAAGTTAGAATGGCTGAGACTTCCCCCAACTCTCTCAGGTCTTTAACCAGATGTGGAATCTAGATTAATAACCTCACTTTATAATCAGGCCAGGTGTGGTCACCTCTATTTCCGAGGGCTTTAATTAGGTGTCTCCACAGAGTACAAGGAAGGAAGGACGGGTGCTCTTATCAGCAGATCCCAAGATAACTTCTCTCTCTCTCTGCCTTTCACTCCTTTACTCTTCCTTTTTTCTTTTTTCTCCAGTCACTTTCTCCTTTTGTTTCTCCTTCTCAAATATATTATTCTCCAAAGGCCTCGCCACCAGAACCTTTTAATAATCCCAAAGCAATTTAAACTCAACTCATCTCCTCACAGGTGCTGCTCCTCACAGGCCCAATAACAATAGCAGTAACCCCCTTATTCCCTCAACTTCAAGTATTGATTTTAAGGGAAGGCTAATAGGGGCGAGTAGGTCATCTCTGCCCTGTTTTTTTTGGGGACACGCTATGTAATTAACTGCAACCCAATCAATTAAAGTGACATACCGCGGCGGAGATACATTCAAGTAATGGAGCCTAAAAGGGAAGCCCGTTCAACTTAGAGAAGTTGTTATCCATTTTGTGCCTCATCTGGGTGCAGATGCAGTTAATCATAGAGAATCAATTTATTTACGCACTGATGTGACACATAAATAGTGATTAATTACTCTCCCAGCAGACCAATTAACCGTTCCTGATCAAAAAGCTGTCATGGCTGCTTTTCTTAACTTCTTTTCATCTTTTGTATCAATGTACAATCAATTCAATGTTAATTGATGCTGTTTCCCTCAAACGTTTGGCTGCTCAGTCTAAAGTGGAGGTTTTTTTTTTTGTTTTTTTTTTTTAATTTAGATTTATGTAATTATGCAGATGACAATCATTTCAAGGTGGGATTCTTTACTACCTCTCTTTAGAAGGGCAGGGATCACATTATATGGAAGTTACGACACTCGTTTATCCCTGTGGCCCTTCAAGTTCACTGACAGTAATGCCACCATGATGGTCATGAGACAAACTAAAAATGTGAACTTTCTCTCATGACATTCACTACGACTTTTAAATCACAAAAGAAAAATCCCTCTCTAGATTGGTATCGTGTCATCATACCAAGTAGAGTCTAAAAACATGATTTGCCTCCTAAATAAATAAGGTGAAAGAGTTTAGCTGTTCCCATTTCAGCTTTGTCTGGTGATGTGTGTATCGCACGCACCCAGAATAGAAAACCAATTAAGGTTCAACAACACAACGACAACCAAGGCGACTATAGCACTGTTGACAAGCGCTGTCCATGGTACTGACCCCGCTACACATCTGAGTGGATGCAGCCACTTCTTTCAGACTGAAAACAGCTCTGTGGTAACAGTAATAATACAAGAGGCTTCATGAGGGCATTTTGATTCAGGTGCCACCGATTGTGTCTGTCGGCAACACAATTCAAGGAAAATCACTTTGAATAAAAGATGGAGGGACAGAATTTTAAAGCTTCATGGTTACAATCATTTCGTCCTCCATCTTAAACAGCGGATAAAGAGAAGAATCATCTTCTTCCTGCGACTGAAGCCCCTCATTGTTAATCTGACAGCATTTTAACATGTTGGACTCATCTCTGAATAAGCGCCCGAGTCACTTTACATAAAAAGCCATAACGGCAGTCTTACTAAGTCAGACCTGTAACATTTTGTGCATGGCAACATTTCAACATGGCAGAAGTCTGAATTGAATGTCGTCAGATTAACATAAAGGTTGCAGCTGCACAAGGCTGAACACTCAGAGAGGGAGACATGAAATGTGCATCGTGCTCTGTCCTCCAATGTCACTGTGAGGAATTTACCAGCTCACTCCTCATGCAAAAAAAAAAAAGAAAAAAGAAAAGAAAAGAAAAGAAAACATGAAACACTGTGAAAGAGCCAATTCAGTACTTCACACAGCGTGTGAGCAAACAGGAATTAAATCTGAGTCCTGGCTTAACATCTTTCCATGTTGGATATTATGAAACTGGCAGCAAACTTCACTCTCTAATAACATTTAAAGAGAAAAGCAGTGAGCATAAGCTTCCCTCACACTCGCATTAATTAAAGCTTCAACAGCAAAGTACGTTTTAAAATGTGTGTGAGAATAAAAGAGAACTGTCTTCTTCCTCCTTATCATAGTATCTGTACAGTAACTCATACAGTTTAATACAGTCAGGCTGTTGAATCCAACTCGCTTGACTGCTGATTAAAACTGGACATGAGTTTCTGTGTCTCTGCGCTCGGCTCGTCCTCAGCTATGGTTACACCATCCATAGACATTCATCATCAAACTCAAACATTACTACAGAAGTTACAGTGGAGATGCACACAAAGCACATACACCAACCACCACACAGAGCTGAGCAGTAACACCAGCATCAGGATGGTGTGAAACTCACAACCTGCTAAGCTCCTTAAACTCTGGACTTATCACATACAGTATCATCAATAGGAAACGGATAAAGTGTACAGAGGGTGTGACGATGCCAGAGCGAAACATTTGATTGAAAATCTGTGTGGTGATTTTACTCGGAAGCTCTCTGGCTGACAGAGTCACTAAAGCACATTAATGATTATCTGTTTGATGGAGGGTGCAGATAATTTTTTATTGGAACTGTGAGAAAGTGACTCTGTTAGAGCTCCGAGTTATGACTCCAGCCAATCAATTAAACTGCTCTCATCGTCAAAAGTTCATTTGGCAAAACCGATGTCTTAGCTGTCAGATACGCCACGTTGGCAATGCATCTGCGTATATGCAGTTTGGTTTCTTTAAGGGTCTGTTTCTATGCAGAGAGCAGAGACAGTGACAAAGACGGAGAGAAAAAAGATAAAAACAAAGAGGAGAATAAAGGAATTAGAGTGGCATAAAGGTCAAGTGTAACTATTTTGGTACAGATGCAGCAGGGAGGGTGAGAAAAGGCCAACTAAGGAAACTAATTGCTATCTTGGCAAATACAGATAACACAGGGAGATAAGCAAACAGAGATACAGTTTTATCTCTGCTAGCAAAACCCTAAAGCAGTGTGCATCTAGCACCAGTCTCTCTCTGTGATGTCTTTATGCTTTGATGGTCTGTTTCTGTCGAGTCTGTGTAGGTGGTCATCTTCCTTCCTTGTCTGTGCAGCAATCACTGCTCCTACTAAGCACCACAGTCTTCTGTTTACTTCAAACAAGACATAAACATAAAGCCACCCCGCCCTGTTTTGCCAGAAGACATATCAGCTACTGTGAACAGCAAGTGTAAAAGTTTTGTTGAACTGGGGATGGGCCGAGTCAAGATTCTGCCAGGTCCATTTGTTGTTTATTAGCAATCCCGTGATAGATCGTAGCATTTATTAAGATGAAAATATTAAGAATTACTGTTCATGATTACTGTTAAAATGCACAGAAGTACAAAGAACTACCTACTTTGAGTGCAAATGAGCCACTGTATCAGGTCCACCTGGCTAAAACTAATGGAATCCAATACAGCAGCATTAAACTGGCCCTGCGCGGAGGCTGCTGAGTTCAGTTTTTTGTTGAAACTGTATCAGATGGGTGTTCATTTCACTTTACAGGCATTTCTATTACTTTGTCCTGTCCATTTATACCAGTGAGGACAGGCTAAATAACAGAAACACCTCTATGTATAATGCAACAGGACCACGAAGCACATCCTCCAACATATTCACAAAGATGAATCAACACCTCTGTTTAACAGATTCAGCACAAACTGATTCTAATACAGAGCTGTTGTATTAGACTGCTTTAGTTCTAGCTAGGCGTACCTAATAAAGTGCTTCCTAAATGTAAAGTGTTGAACTGTTGATTTTGCTGACCTGTGGTGAAGGTATAAAAACATGATAAATACAAATGAAACAAACAGACAACTGTGTCCCCAATGCTCCCGTCAATAATCTGTGAGCTCCACCATGAGCCTGAGTTTTTCATCTGCATTTGTTTACATTCTGTCAAACTGTCACCATTTTGCTGGATTAGCTGTTAGCACTTCCTGTTTGCAGTGTGTATGTACAGACAGCTATGACCCGATTACTTCACTGTCCAAAGACAAGTGAGAGGATGGAGACTCCAATTTTACCTGTAAGTGTGAACGTGAGTGTGAAACATGGGAAGACATTAACTGCATGTCATTGCACTGTGAGAGACAAACACTTGTGTATGTTTCCTTGAGAAACATGCACATTATTTAAAAATGTATTGTGGTAAAGGAGGTGTAAGCAGTCCGACCATTTTCAGAACGTTTTTAAAGATTTTAGATTTTTACCAAAAGTTGTAAACTAATGCATTCAGGTGTTTGAGAATTGAAACCAGCCGTGGTGTCACAAGAAATCAAACACACAAGACAGTGTGACAAGGACAATGTGAACTGTGTTGTTTTCTGTTCGGCAGCTAACTGAGATGTACTGATAGAATAAAAAGGGGATGAACCTCAGATGTCAGACTGTCCTTGAACGAACACACACACACACACACACACACACACACACACACACACACACACACACAGAACAGGAAGATTGTTCTTTGTTTATAGCTGCATTATACTGTAAGACAGCAACAAGTCTGACAAATAAATACGGCGGAGAATATGCTGACTGTGATGGATTACCTATCTGCAGCAGCTTTCAGATTTTATGTAACACGAGGAGCTGAAGCCGCTGTCTGTTTCACCTCTGCATCTAAATTTACAAATCTATTAAAAAAAAAAAAAAAAAAAAAAAAAGTACAAACACACAAATCCTGACCACAAGTCCATCTGACAAACCCTGAACCTTTGCTACATGATTATATCATGACAATGATTTTGATGATGGGTTTCTTAGTTCACTTCACTGCTTTCAGTGTTTGTCCCAAAAAGTTGAATCAGATAAACACAAGGTCAGTGGCTATTTGCATTCCCACAGCTGAAAGCCTTTGATGACAGAATAAAAGAAAAGAAAATGATTTCAGCTAAATTCCAGATCTTCTTCCATCCTCCTTTTTGTGCTCATTTTAAACTTGTAACCTTTTTTTTTCCTCTCGCTTTCTCTTTTGGTTTTAGGGTTGAAGAAAACTTTGCAATTGGCTTAAAAGCTGAAATGTTGAAAGGATTTCCAAAAAAAAAAAAAAAAAAAAAGCTGCTGCCATTCACATCATCTAAAACATAAAGAGAAGTCAGGGTGGGCATTCAGGGGGAAACATATTTAAATATGAATGGATCTTTGTCAGGTCAAAATGCTTCCTCTTGACATGTCATCCACAGCCAAGAAGCAACAGGAGAAAGTATTAAAGAAAAAGAAAAAAGGAAAAGAGGTAAAAAAAACCTTGCACACCATGTTGCTACCATTCTCCATCAGTAATGGGCGATGGAGGATTCTCCATCAGGTCAAACACATTTTGTTTTTCAATAGGAGCCTCTGACTCATCAAAAAGCTTTCACGCACCACTTTTATTCAAGGCATCCTTTCTTCTTTTCTTTAATGTGTCCCTAAATGTCAAAAACTGGATGCCCCCCCCATCATTATGTGTTGCTTAATGCCACTTTTTAAAGAACTTGAAGAACTTTTATGTTCAATAGTCTTTCATTCTGACCCTTTACATTTGATTGGCTGCTGTGCAAAACTGCATTGGTTTTAAAAAGCTTTTTGTGTGTGTGTGTGTGTGTGTGTGTGTGTGTGTGTGTGTGTGTGTGTGTGTGTGTGTGTGTTAGCTTGCGCGCAAGAATCGATTTGCATGTTTTCAGAATGCATGCTCATTTTGAACATGTCTGTATGACTGGGAGAATGTGCTGTTTTGAACCGTATGTAAAAGAGAGTGTGAGACTGTGTACGTGTGGCACTTTAAAGACCGTTTTTTATTTGGCTGCGTGCTGATTTATGCAGCCACATTCATATTGAAAGTGCTGCTCTTTGGTCTCTGTAACCACTCAACCGTTCCGCTATCTTCCAACTGCAGCTACACTATAAAGTTTAGGATTTTGCTGTGACAAGCTTAGGAAAAAAAAAAAACCTTTTTGGACTAACAGAATTATAAAGCTTTCATGTCTTTGATTTTTCTTTTCTTCACTTTTGCTGAGATT
The DNA here is from genome assembly GCA_037833715.1 of Toxotes lorentzi. Taxonomy (NCBI): domain Eukaryota; kingdom Metazoa; phylum Chordata; class Actinopteri; family Toxotidae; genus Toxotes; species Toxotes lorentzi. Next base: position 2,686,330 of record JBBMJY010000002.1, on the reverse strand, counting down.
TTCTCATTTTTCTGACTCGTTTTTCTCTTTCCTTCCTGTCTTTCTTCATTTTTACTCTAATCTCTTTTTATCTGGCCCATTTTGTTCTTTTCTTTTTTGTTTTTACCTTATTTTGCTCTCTTCCCTCCGTCACTCTTGAAATCGAGTCTCTGGTGCTCCTTCAATAAAAGCAGGAATGTTTCTCCATCAGAATGAAGAGGGCCTCGAGTCTATTCAGCTCCACCTCCTTTTCAAGTGGAGAGGACTCTTCTGTGACGACCTGTGTGGGAAAGACAGACAGAGGCCATTCACAAAGCTTTTTATAAGACTCTATTAAAGAGAGCCTCTCCTTTCTCTCCTTCTCCTATTCTTTCTCCCTCCATGTTCTTTCTCTCCTGCTTTCTTTGCTGCTGTTCATTCATTCAGTGCAGCCTTTTTATAAGGCCCACTGCTCGCCTTTTCCACAGCTCCCTCGCTCTCCCTTTCTGATTAAGGGGCCACCTTATTCTTCCTTTTCTTAGTCAATGACCTGCTTTTGTACTTGAGACTTTTTTGATGCTTCTAATAAAACAGGCCATGCAGCAGGAAAGTAACATACTAAGTTGTTAAATCTAGTATAGTGAGGTTACTTTTGTAAAGGCAGATCTGTGCCATGTTACCTCTTAGTTTAAGAGTAGCTGCTTAAGCAATCGTCTTGAAACCAAACATTTTATTTTAAGTGAATGAGTGAAACTTTTTTTTTCCTTTTAATTCCATGTGGCCTGAAGCTGTGAAGTTCCAGAAACAAGAGTAAAAGGTAATTAATCTTACCCTCAAGAAAATGAGCAGAAACTGAATGTGAGACTAATAAGTCATTTTTAAATGCGCCATCCAATCACATCCATGCAATCAAACATGGGGATCAATGCCAAATTCAGTGTGTTTAACTGATTTTCTGTCACAACCGGTGCAAGCAGGGTTACAGGAACACAGGGGATAGGACCCAAATGCAGATGCCTGAGGCAGAGCTTGTCCAGTCCACTGATTTATTAAAAGAAAGAGAAACAAAGGCTTACAGGATGGTGAAGCAGGCAAGGGTCGAAACCAGAAAAAGGCAGGCCAAACGGGCAAAGAAAATCCATAAGTTAATGTGCAGGAATCCAAAGTCCAATAAAAAGGCAAGAGTCCAGAACACAGGCAGACACAGGAAATCAAGACAAAGAGCACAAAGCAAGAAAACACAACACTCCAGCAGCTGAAAGGAGGGAAGGCAGGGCTACACTGAGACTAATTAACTGATGAGAAACAGGTGAACCAGAAAAACACAAAGACCTGAAGGAAAGAGACAACAGACATAAGGAAGGGTATTTCAAAATAAAACAGGAAACACACAGAGTCCAGGTGGGAAGACACACAGAGAGCAGACTGTGACATTTTCATGTACAACAAAATTCAACTTTGCATATGAAGAGAGCATTTTCATTATTCAATTTGCACAGCCTTTGGAATAATATTTAAAGTTTGGTGATTTTCTGTATTTTTCTTATTGTCAACTTATATCATGCTAAGACCAAAATTAACTAACTAATAAAAGGAGCACTGCCTTTGTAAGAATTAGTTGTGTACCCTGTGTCACCATGTCAATTCACTTCAATTATATTCTATTCGGTTCAGTTTTATTTCTCTATAGTGCCAAATCATAACATACATTATCTCAAGGCACTTTACAGAGTAAAGTCAAGACCTTAAAATATTATAGAGAGAAACCTCAACAGTTCCCATCATGTAAAACTACCTTTGAACAGGAACTTGGGTTGGGCGGCTGTCTGCCTCAACCAGTTAGGTTGAGGGGAGAGATAAATGGGGGCGAGAGGAGAAAGAGGGGGAGAGAGAACAGAGAGACCAGGAACAGCTCTATATACTGTTTTATTCAAGCACTGTAAGACTGGTTGTTATATTGATAATAATTATAGTGATACTTACAGCTGTAAAATGTTAGGAATAGTAACAACAGCAATGATAGCAATTAATAATGATAATGATTTTAATAATACTGAGAAGAAGAAGAAGAAGAAGAAGAAGAAGAAGAAGAAGAAGAAGGAGTGATGAGTAGCAGTCGCAGCTCTGGAGTCAGAGATACCTGCAGAATGAGGACAGAGAGAGAGGACAGAGAGGAAGAGCACAGTACAGGAGAGAGAAGACACAAAGTTAATGACATGCATTAGTGTGATATAAATGCCTGGGGAGGGAGGGAGAGAGAGAGAGGATGTTTTATGTGTAAGGTAAAAGGACATGTCCTGATCAAAACTGACTCCAAGGTAGAACTGGAGACAATGATGCTTTTCAATGTGGCCAATGAGTCAACACTACAGGCCAGTAGCCAGTTAACCTAACGTGCATGTTTTTGGGATTGTGGGAGAAAGCTGAAGTACCCATGAAGTACCCAAGTAACATGCAAACTCCACACAGAAGAGCCCAGACCAGGAGGCGACAGTGCTAACCACTGCACCACCGCGCCACCAGCTACATTAGTTGTGCAGTTGAAAACAAAAGGTGAACAGGCCTCTTATTTTCTGTCAAACACACCCTTGTGATATCACTTGATATCTGCATTAAATAATTATACTGACAACAAACTACTTATACGGCACCTTTCATACACAAGATGCAGCTAAAGGTTCTTTACCAATTAAATTAAATAAATAAAAAACAATCACTGTCCAGCATTTACAATTTTAACTGTTCCACCACTGATGAAGGACAGCATTTGTTTCATTATTCGCTTTTGTGTTTGACCAGCATCTTTTTTTTTTTCTCCTTGGTTTCTTTCCTGCCTCAGACATATATTCTTGTAGATTCAAAGATTTGCAGTCAAAAAAAAAACAAAAAACCCACAGTTCATTCTCCAGGGCTGAGCAGTGCTAACTTTGGAGCAAATATTGTTTTATTCTTAACTCCGTCCCCACTCGCCGGGGCTTGCAGCCTTGTAACTCACAGAAGCATGAGATATTTGGAGGGAGCTATACAGTCGCCCCAGGGGGAGAAAATGGGGACATATTCGCCTGATCAAATGGTTTTATTATTGCAAATCAAAAGAGAATAATTTAACATCTGCCTCACTCACTTGCTCCATCTTGGGCTGCACTATCACTCTTCATTCAGTCTCTCTGTCTTTGTCTTTTTTTTTCTCCCTCCCTCCTCTGATATCTGCACATCTTTGATTTCACCAAATTAAAGAACACAGCCCCATGAAAACTGTATGATCTGCGACCTTGTATGTAGCCACATGCAGATAATGAGTCTGTATGGGTTTTCTAGTGTAACAGTACTTTTCAAAGTTCGCCAGGCAGCGACCTGATCAGGGAATAAAACATTGTTCCAGTGCACCAAAAGTTCAGCTCCCAGAATGCACCGCAAAATTGATTATAATCTCTGCTCACTGGCAAGAAGTTTACTAGGACTTTACAACACTTACTCTTGAGAAGAGTTTTGGTATAGATACTACTAAACTTCCTTTTTACAGGCATGTTGTTTCAATATATAACCTTATGTGTGTTACCAAACAACCTAACTGTTTAGCCACATATCATAAAATCTGATATTAAGCTTGGAAAATTTTCTGTATTCGTCATTTTAGTTTGGAGATAGAGGCTTTTCTTGCAGAGTGTACTGCAGAGCAAAGTGTGCTGGTAACAGCAAAATATATGTAACACTGTATGAGAAAACGTTTTGAAGAAATATAATATATATATTATAAGATTTAAATGTAATGAAATCATTCAGCATGGTTACTCATCTAAATTCGGCTGCAGCTGGATTTGTGGTCAAAAGTTTTTGACAAACAAATAACTGACAAATACGTCATAATAGTGCTATATATACCCAAAAGATGTTGAGACAGGCAGTGGACAGACGAGCAGGAACAAAAGTAAACTGTCTTGGCAGAAGTGAAAAAAAAAATCAACAGCTGTGCTTGATATCCATCTGAAATAGTAATCGTATTCTATCATCTGCCACATGACTACACAGACAAGACACACACAACAAAACTACTACAACTAGTCTTTTGTGGGGTACTGGGAATGTGGTGTATTAAAGGGTTTCTTAAAAAAGTATGAGAATAGGAAATAATTCATTGTGCCAATGAATTAGACCGCAGATGCATTGTGGTGGATCCCCTCATGACAAGAACACAACCATTCTGTAGTTCAAAGAGCCTTTGTCAGCACAGAGAGTAATTTTCTCAAAGCAAACCTGTTTCAAATTTGGATCTCCAGAGGTTAAACTCAGCGTGTAGTAATGTGGCCTGACATTGTAGAGAAATTCCAATTTAAACATTCACCATAATAACAGCAATAAATACTTAAAATGATGATGTGTCTCAAAGAGGCCTCGATTGACGACAACTGTATGAACTGTTCTCGATGCCCAAATGTGAGTCACAGGACCCGAGAGGACGAGTTTTCCAGGTCACACAAAACTGTCATTTTAAAGTTAGCTATCCTTTCTTTTGTTTTCATTAGAACTGCTCAGCCCTGGAGGGAAGCTCCTAACAAACACATATATCAGTTTCAGTCTTCGGCCACTGTACATATATAGCATTCTACTCTGTTTTCATAATGATGATTATTCTGGCACCACAGGTTTGTGTAGTACTGAATGAAATGTAAAGACAAAGCTCTACATTAAAAGAGCTTAGAATAAGTGTCAAACATTTATCCCTTGGTTACTTTTACTTGAATTAAGTCAAACACCCCAGCATTGATGGTACTGGATAATGAAATCCATAATCAAACCAATTAAACTATATTTGAAATCTGAATCTATGATGCATCAGTTTTTGTGTAAATTTGTCATGTGAAAGCAACATTTTCTGTGCAGTTTATCTTCTGAATGGTGCTAAAGTCAGAAGTCAATGTCAATCAGCTTTTTGGTAATTCATTTTTGTTATGCAGTTTCTTTGATCCTCCTCTACAAGTGGAATTTCTGTGATCCAGTAATGAGAAATTAAGTGTAACATATGACATTTATCTATAATAAGTTTCTGGGCAACGTTAGCAGCTCTGTCCAGCTCTTTATTCGATTTTGCACGGTTTAGAATCAACTAACACGACTTTATTAAAGAGCTCCAGTGTGGTGAGTTTTATCGTCAACCAAACTGACAACAAAATCTCTGGATCGCAGTTGCTTCATCACAGTGACCTTACACACACAAACACACAAACTCACACCGATGTACATGCACTGCTATAGGTACTCACAAGTGAATGCAGTGAAAGTCAACAAGCACAGCGCCCACACATACACTAATGTCACAAACACAAAGACACATTCACACTCACACAGGCTACAATCTTCTGTACATCATCATTCAGCAGTAGTTGTGTCTTTTGTATGTCCACATTGTGAATTTGAGCCAGTCTTCTGACCTAATCTGGGACAAATTAGATCCCAGGTGTTTCATGTTTGTATTTTTTTAGGTTGCATGGCTGAAGCCCATTTACGCCAACAGGGATCATGTTTAACATAATCAGCCTGGTTAATGAGATCATTAATAAAAGCCGATCAAACATATTAACGTCAAACAATATTTTTATGCAAACATTCTGAAACATCATTATCTTTAAATAACCCATAAACTGCATTAGTATGAACTGTGAGTCTTTAAAGCAACAAGAAGTTACATGGGCTAATGAGTTTTTCCCTTGTTAATATGGTAATTAATGCAGCAAGGTACACAGAAATCTAATCAAATCACCTGCTCCGTAAGAGGAACCTGTGGTGTAAGTGTGAAGTTAGCATCATGTATTATTCTGGAGTTGTTGTGTTGACATGAAAGTTTACATACTGAAAGCATGCACACTTTGGAGGGTGGTAGAGTCAGGTCATTTAGTGTTAGTCTGAATGTAGTCAGCATTAGTTAGTGTGGAAACCAACCAACCATTTTGACCATCTACATCCTTTATGTCATACTTTTGTTGTCCATGGGACACACCGTTATCCACAGTGCTTGGGATCCACATTGATCCAGTCACATTAATCCCTGTCTCCTGCTGAAAACAATATTGCTCCTATATATCAACTTCTAGGGCTTTGGCCATCAGGATAGATGGTGTGGAGACTGTTGGAGCGCACATTGGGGATTTGTGGAAAAACCTTGAAACGCTGTCAGGTCGATGAGAGAAGCAGCGAGCAGCCATCATTCAGCTCAGAGGGCCCTTGAAGAAAAAAACTTAAGGGGAGGGGGAAAAAAAAAAAAGCTCGTCAATCAATATAGGAGTCATCAGAGTCAGTCGGTCAGAGACACATCTTTTACCACCTTTAGGCTGGGGATTCTGTGGAGGACTTTGAAAGCACAAAGAGGCGTTAAAAATGAATTGCATCACACAAATGTTTCTTACACTACATTTTCAGTGTAATGTAGATGCTTCTAAACTCACCTCTCTGCTGAGTCACTGCCTGGAGCTGCATTAGATGCTGAAAATGCGTCATTATGTAATTCATCTCCTGTGTGTACCTGTAAGGTCTGTAAACTTCAAGCTAAGGAGAAAGAAACAGCTCTAAGACACACACTTATTTTTTAATTGGGAAGATGCTAAAAACAGTCTGCTGCAGTGCTGAGCCCCCACACACCCATGGTACAGTCAGGTGTTTTACTGAGAGTGCAGTGCAAAAGTACTAGCTGTGTCTGTTTATGTCAGAAAAATATCCATACTTTTTATTTATACCTGATGTGGATACTTACACAGATTTATAGAAAGCCTAAGTGAACGTCCATGTTTTGTTCCACTAAGAAAACCTCATTCAAAATGCCATAGATATTTGTTACTAACCTAATAACTAAAAATCCAGCCCTGGAAAGGAGCCTTTCTTAACAGTAGGTCACATGGCGAACTACCATCTATATCTTAACATGTGAAGTGAGCGAGGAATGAACGCGATAGAGTTTCATGCAAAGATTACAGCCAGGAACATGGACAAAATGAGCACTTCTAGTGTTTTTATGGGAGCTGTAGTGTTTTATTTATTTATTTTCTGTGCTCATAAACTAATCATTGTTTAACTAAGTTTCTTCAAAACTTTATGATTAACTTCAGAATCACAACTCTCAAGTCAAGTTCTCATATCATGTTATTATCAGGGGAGCGTTGCTCACTTTATTCAGAGTGACACCCAACAACAAGAGATGCTCGATCAGGGGATGGTTGATCCCCTCAGGTGAGGAAATGTAACTCATCACAGTGAACTGTGCTGCGTTGCCAACTTAAGTCAACTTTAAACTGTCTTTCTGTAGTTTTAGTAGGGTCAGGATGAAGTCACACTCAGAGATGGGCTGATTATGGGTACAAAAAAAGACAGCATTTTATAACTCAGACACACACATCCCAAACCGAGGCCGGGTGACTCCTTGCACACATTGCACTGAATGTTTTGGCTTTGGGCATTATGCTGCCATTCCTCTATGCTGCAGCCTGGGAAAGGAAATAGAAAGAGGCATGAATAAAGTGACAGTCTGTAAGAGAATTCACACATTCACAGCTCCTGAGGAGAAATTTATCATATTTCCAAGAAACAAGTTTTCCTTAAATTTTTTTTTTAAAGCAGCTTTCGGTGGTTCTGAGGGCATGAAGTTCAAGGAATATATAAAATCCTAAAATCCTCTCCAACAGTATTCATAAATGCTGTTTTTGTGGACTGCAAGTGTGAAATATAAAGTCCATTATATGAAATTCTTTCTACAGTGAAATACATAGATTTAGAGTTCAGCTAAAGGAAGAACTCTGGCTCAGACTTTCATATTCAGTGAACAGCAAATAGAAATACTTTTTTTTTTTTTAATTTAAAAGCATTATTCAAATTGAAAAACAAAGACTGTTGTGATGAGAGGGAAAACCCTGATAATAAAGTATCAACTGTGAAAAAAACCTTTTTTACATAATTTTAACAGAAATCTTTTGTTTCAGTTGTAATCCAAACAGCAGTTTATCAAAGTGAAGATATTTTACATAACAGACAATGAATAATTAATTCAGAACATGAATAAATGGAAAAGTGATAAATGAACAGGATTAACTCACTTTGCTTCTTCAAAGAAGAATCTCAAAAGGTGAACACTGTAACAAACTAATAAAACACTGTTATGTCAACTGGTATAACCTTTACATGCAGCTCTGCATTAGCCTGATTTGGATGTAGGTATTAGTGGAATCACCTGTTGCCTCAGTGTCTAATCCCGCCAGCAAAGGTTCTCCAACAGTGTCAGAGCAGCTGTCTTTACACACACACACACACACACACACACACACACACGCACACACACACACACACACAGCATTTGTAATGACATCAGATATCCAATCTTGCCATACTATGTAATATTAAATACTTAATTAACCCTTCGTAACCCATGATAAATGATTGGTGCATTTATAATTTTTCTGTCTCTCCAGACACACACACACACACACACAGGCATGCTCTCTTTATGGACATAAATGACACACGCTGCAATGCTGATTACTGGACTCACGCAGTATTACTGGCTAAATGGGCCATTCCAGATGAAGTGTGAGAGAGAGATGGGACAGAGATTTAACAGGTTCAAACCAGGATACAGATGTGGGTCAGAAAAGCATCTTACTAATCATTATAGAGCCCGAGAGCACCTGTGAGAGAGATATTTATTTATTGCTGTTTTTATTACTACAATACCAGCATATTAAAAAGCAATATTACAAAATAATCTCAGATTAAGGTTAAGACTGAACTTTAATGCTCAAATATTTCAAAAGTTATGCAATTTGAAATGACAGCAGGGCTCATTTATTTAGTGGACGACCAGCATCAGTTAAAGCAGATCTGGATCTTATCCTGAGTTTGTGCCTGAAGTAAAACTCAATAAATCTTGACCCTTCATTCCACATTGAGTTATGTTTGATCAACAAATTATCTAATTACTGTCAGAGAGATGTTTATATTCCCATCACTGGACTGTGCTGACAGTCTCTTTATCCCATGAGTAAATTCTGTAGATTTCATGTTTTGTTCTTAGTTTTTACTTTGTACTGTTTGATGCACTCAAATGTCCCCATCCTGATACATGTAGTCAAATTGATGGTTTTCAGTTGATCTTACTTTTATGATGATCAGCTTCTCTGTAGCAAATATTCGAACACTTTTGTTGGACATTTTCATCCTCTGTCCTCCTGCTTCATGTGATAATGCTTTGTTTTGGACTGCGGCTGAGGAACATCTGGAAATTATTAATTTTGTGACACCAACAGTCCGAAGCCCAGCGATATTCAGATCACACTGACTGAAGAGCAGCAAAAGGTTCTCATATTTGAGAAGCCAAGCTTTTTTGGGGCATTTTACATAATATTTGACCTAAACAATTATCAGTCATCAGTCATTAAAATTGTTGCAAATTATTCTCCTGTCATTTCAGCACCAGCCTAGATTTATGTGTTATGTGTAATTATGTGTTATTATATTTTATGTGTTTTCAGCCTGTTCTATCATTGTGTTCTCATTGCCTGATCTCTGTGCTCTCTCTGTGGTTCTGAATGTTTGGTCTTTTTTGTTTGTTTTATGTACCATTTTGATTTAGCTTGTTGTTGTGTTGTTGTTTTGTTTCTCTGTGTGTGTGTGTGTGTGTGTGTGTGTGTGTGTGTGTGTGTGTGTGTGTGTGTATGTGTGTGTGTGTGTTACAAGATCCCCTCGAATACAAGATAGCCATCATCATTAACACATTCAAATGTAACTGACCTTCATAAATCAATTAAATAAATGTAACTACATATGCACAATTCATGTATGGATGGATCCATGAGTGATGTATGTAAGATGTAAGACTAAAATGGCAGCCCATTCATTCCAATGAAAATGAATCATCAGACACACTAAAATGACTAAAATTATTAAAAATGTCCTTCAGTTGTCATCTGGCTTGTGTGTTTTTGGGCCCATAGAGCACGCATATTAGTCCCTCTCTGACTCAGCTGATGCCTTCCTGCTAAATCTCCGTACACATGAATAGCACAAAAAGTAATGCACTAATACACCACTGTGAGACATTTTACTGGACCTAAAGGTTTAAATTGTGACACTACAATGAGTCTGTAACCCTCAGAAATATTTATTCATCATTTACAGCAGCTGTTTTCCGGTGGGTGTCACATGACCTGCAGTTCTGACTGTTGCCCCTACACCAACATCAGTGTACAGTCAGTGAATCTGTGGACCGTGCAGATGAAATGGGTTGGTAATTTCTTTCTTTTTTTTTTTACTTTTGACAAAGCAAATGTATTTGAACTATTCAATCCCATGGATATTAGAAAAATGAAAAACCAAAGACAAAGTGAAATCCCATAAGCTTATGACTGTGTGAGCATACACGTGTTTGCACGTGTGCTGAGCAAATATATGTGTATTTGGATTTATGTGTGTGTGTGTGTGTGTGTGTGTGTGTGTGTGAGCCACCTGAAAAGCCTTTTGGATGAGCTCTGTGTGTTGTTGTTCTCTCTCTCTTTCCAAATGCGTGTCTGTTTGTGTTTGTTGAGCTGTGCTAGCGTGAACAACATCAGGCCTTCCAGCAGGATCCAACAGAACCAGGTCAGAGAGAAAAAGCTAGAGAGAGAGACAGAGGGAGAGAGAGAGAGAGAGGGGGGGGGGGGTCTGTGCTGAAGTGAGAGAGGCAGAGAAAGACAGAGAGTATAAGAGTGAGGGAGATAAAACTCAGGACAGAGAGGTTCAAAGGAGATGTTGAACCCCCAGAGCTAAAAGAGAAGAGAGTCAGGAAACTGATGGTTTACTTGACGACAATGGAGGAGGGGGGAGGGGAGAGGTTAGGAATGATGGTGAGGGAGAAAATAAGAAAAATGAGAGAAAGAAAACAAAAAAAACAAGTCTGAAAAAAAGAGGGGATGAAGAATACATTAAATACATTAGAAATGTGTGAGAAGTAAATAGTAAGAAGTGGAGATGGAGGGAAAGCAGAAAGTTGAAAAAAGTGTCCGTAACCCTCCGAGGCAGATGGCTGTTCGGTGGTTCTGAGAGCGCTCGATAGAGTTCAGCCCCACGGCACGCTGAGGCTCTCCATCCAGAGCTGCTCCGTCTGAGAGCATCGTCGCGCTGCTAAAAACTGGCTGCAGGTGTTTCAGGTGTTTCAGTTGTGTCTTACTATGTAGCCTAGTTTAAACTCTTTACAGCTGTAAATAATAAAGACCTATGGCTCTCACTGTTTGTGGGTTACAGATGAGCTCTCCGTCTTGTTCCACATGTTAAACACACAGTTAGAGGAGACACAGAGTTGGTGGATGTGAAATATGCTGTCTCACCATCACAGTGAAACATCGTTCCAAAGGCTGCGACCTCGTTCTTCAAGCTACTGTATCTGTACAACATGAACATTCTTTTTTCTGTTCTTTTTTGTACTTTTCCAACAGGAAGTTGGATGAAATCAGCTTGTTTGATGTGCTGGGGTGCACAAAGCATTGCTTTGATTTCAGCCTGTTGGCTCCTTTGAGAGACCCACAGAAACTCATAACAGCCTCCCTTGTGTAGATCTGTGACCTTTTGCAGAAACACAACTCCAGCCTAACGTGTGCTTCACAGGTAACTCAGGCAGGGAGTTAAAGGCAGTTTCATTTGAAAGGTAGGGTGAATTGTTCAAAACTGTCTGATGTTTTATTGGATGAGTTAAGGTGAGAGTGATTACAAGTATCAGGAACTAAGAGGTCCTGGTCCTGGTGTAGAGTCCTGGTGTTGCTTAGGAAGGGACTGTGATGTTCACAGCTGATAATAGGAAGTTAGTTTGTTCCACTGTCCAGATGTTCTCTGGCTCATCCAGTCATATGTGAATTGCAATCCACTGTGTTGGTTGTTGACTTTTCCCTTGAAGACTGCAGTGCTGGTGACTCAATGTGTGAAGAGAAGGAAAGATGTGTGCAGTCAAACACAGAGAGGTCCTTAAAGAAAACCTGCTCCAGCGGTCATGTGACCTGAGACAACAACTGAAAGTAGTTCTGAAGCAAGCATCCATCAAGCATCATTGTATACAGCCTGACTTTTGTTTTGTTTTGTTTTTTTACTGTCAGAAAAATATCCCCCGAAAGAACTTCACATGTGTAACATGAAGGAAGAGGATGTGGCCACTCTCCACGAAACGGAAGGTGATATGTTCATACCTTTCCATGTCTGTACCCTCGGTGCTGCATCTATAAGAAATGTAGGGAAAAAGAGATAAAACACATTTCAACCAGCAATCATTCATCTCATTTTGCAGTCTAACACACATATCTACTGAAAAAGTACAGCTACAACAGGGTATTTTAGCAGGGCAGGAGATTTACTTTGTAGTTACAAACCACTGACTGGAGGCTACAGTAAAATTCAAACATGAATGACATTACCATGGATGTCTGATATTATGCCAAACTGGCATCTTGTCACCCAACAGTAGATCAAACGGCGTCTTTGCCAAAGGCTCTGTGTATTTCTTTAAGAAATACAGAGGAACAAAAAAAAAAGAAAAAAGAAGGAGTTAGATGGAGCAGGGCCAGCGGTCAGTACATGACCTTGTTCTGGTCCAAACAGATAGCTCTGTCATCTGCTGTGTGTGTGTGTGTGTGTATTGGAGTAGCATTACACCACCTCTGTTGCACCACCCTGTGCTCTTTTTGTTTTTTTCTTCCGCTCTTTCCCTTCATTATGGGCCATCTATCCAAGTGTTTTATTCAAATAAAACAGCCCAATTCCAGAAGAAATGGACAAAGTGAAAGTCAATACATTTTACTCTATATCTCAAGTAGTTTCCATGCTGCATTTGAGGCAGAAAAAACGTTTAGGTTGATGGAGAACTGATGTAATAAATGGTGGTTGAAATGCTTTTGTCGAATACCTCATGACTCAGTCTACGTATGATCAGTCCAGCAAGGTGTGGTGTCTCATTGGAAAACAGCTGAAAAGTTTAGCACTTCTGAAAATGAGCCATGTGAAGTTTCTCCTACACTCAGATGGCAGTGACATACATCTCTTTCTTTTCTGTTCACCACAGCCTTTTATGAAAACAGCTGCTCTGTAGCTGTGCTGTCGTTTTCATTTTCCTCTTCAATCTGTCTCATTGTATTTTAGCCTGTTTTGATGTTCTGCTTTATTTTACTCCTTTAAATCCTATTCATGATGTCTCTTTATACTATCATGTATCTTTTATATTTCATCTTAATGTCTTTTATGTATTGCTTTGAATTGCCTTGTTGAAAGGGGCTATACAAATAAACCTTGGACAATAATAACAACCTAACATATGCAAATAGACCCTTTTCTTTCTGCTAAATGTTTCCCATTTTTAAGTTATTTTTGAGTTTATCAGTGTAATACAGAGCAAATACATGTTATGTTTACTTGTCTACACTGAAAAATGGGGTCTCAGTTGTTACACATGCAGAAAGATCCTACATGTGCTGGATCAAAAAATAGCTCCTGCTCAGGAGCTATTAGTGCAGTGTGCAAATCTTTAGTCTGGTTTTTTTTTATTACTTATTACTCAATGAAAAATTAATAACACTTATTTTCATACAGGTCCACTGTGTAGGCTCTCAGCAAAGTTTTCACTTTTAAAGTAACTATTATGACACTTATCACTCTTAAGTTCCCACTTAGGAGAATTTTCTCTTATGCATGAACAAAATGTGCAGATGCAGGTGGTCCAGGCCAGTCACACAAGTCATGTAACATTACACTTATGTCTAGCGTCATTTATTTTCTTCAATAAGAAATGTATTAATTGCTAATTAATTCTGTCAGTTGACTGCTGGATAATCTACATCAACCAATTGTCTCAGCTTTAGAGAACTGATTGGTTTCTGGGTCCCAGAGGAAACAATGAAGCTACACCATGTAGGGTTGGAGCCCCCTTGGCGCCATGGTCCAGCCATGGTCCCATGACTTCTCTCATTTTTCCATATACTTTATAAAGCCATCACCGGCAGGGCTTTATAAAGGATATCAGAGAGAGTGTGAAATTCTTCTTTCTACTTTTGGGTTACAATTTTGTGAATGAAACCAAACCAGCAACTTTAAGTAGTGTATTTGGAGGTGAGTTGTTTAGGCTAATATGCTCCTACTTGTGTGGGTACAAACAATTTAAGACATGTTGAAAGATTTTTTTCTGTATCCACCTTGGAACACTCCTGCAACCAAACCTTAAGGTCCCTCTTCTGGTGAATATAAGCCACCTCCAACCCCTGCACCAAGCTAACACATCCAGGACATCCAGCTCCCATCTATGACAGCAAAGAATCAGGCCCTCCAAAGAGTGTTACTGGATTAGTAACTGTAATAAACTATAATAAATCATTAATCATACTGAAAAAATTTAATCACATTACTGTCAATCTAAAATGTGTTGCTATCCAGCACTGGTCACACAGTTGTTTTACAGTCTGTTCAAAACAGACACAGCCAGTTATGTAAAACAGCAACGAATAAGCTGGAAATATCAATTATGAGATTTCCACACACTCCATAAAAACATGAATCTGTGCTGCAGCTCTGTAACCCTTATACTTATTTGTGCTGAATTTTAATGAAAATAGGGGAATAGGCTGCTCAAACAGGGAAAAGCCTCATCTGGAAAACTGCCACCAGTTGTTCAGTTGAAAGGTTTGTTGGTTAAAAATAGATGTTCGTTAAAAATGATCAGGTTGAAAAAAAAACAAAAAGCGGGATATAGTCTCTTGGCATTAGCTAAATCAGAGAGGATAAGGTTAAATTTGCTTTGTACTTTACAGCGAAGTCTCTGGATAAATTTATTCATTTGGATCCCTCCATTTTAATCCCTTCCTCAAAAATAAACCTGATCTAGCCTGTGGAAATTGGACTTTGGGAAGTTGCAGGTTTGCTTCCCATGCATAGTGGGAGAGGGCAGGTGACAGTCCCAATAATTATTGGAAAAACTGCTGGGAAGTGGCTGCATGGCATAAATGTTGGGTGCTTGAAATGTAATATGTGCACAGTGCTGATCCATGCATGCAGTTTGGACCGTTCTGACATGCAGTCGTTAAAATCAATGGTAAGTTCACCTGAGTTTTACTCTATATTGGTTTCTCTATCTGAAAGATATCAAAGTTATTACATGCTGTGTATCAAATATTAACATTTTGTTTCCCCTTGATGAATTCAATGGGAAACCTTGTAACATGAGGTTATTTGCACATACTTTGTATTCTTCTACCATATAAGGCAATCTGGAAACATTTCTGTTTTGTATGTTCATTGTAGTCCTCCAGTTTCTGCTACATTACCTTTACACCAAAAACAAATCATATGAATCTGAATACAAAAGACAATATTATAGGAAAATTCCAGGTTATTACAACTTGGATCTTGAGCTTGACAGTTAATTCTTGACCTTGGAAACAGCAGTTGACCAAACAATCGCAGCGGAAGGTCCACTTACTCATGTTTTTTTTCAGAGCTTTCATCACTTGGTAAGCTCAGCTAAGCTAAGAAGTCATGGCTGAAAAATCCTGAAGTTTGAAAGTTTGAACATAAACACCTTAAATGACACCTGAGCAAACTCAGGTACTGGACACAGTCACAACAAGGAAGAAAGTGAATAAATCCAAGCCCGTTCCTGATACCTGGGACCACAGCAACAGCACGAAAAACCTCTCCTGATGGGGCAACAAACACTAGAAACAGTCAGACAGGTTGTAAAAAAAAAAGCCTCTGGGTTAGTCAAACTTATGTAAGAAATAAAACGATTAAATGATTCATGAGTCTAGCAGATGACACAGTGGCTAAGAACCTCATGACGTGAAGCCGACTAAGAAGTTATTTATCTATTTTATTCTGTTGGCTACAGCAGTGGTTTTCAGGTCTGACACCGTCGACCCCTCTTCAGACAAAAATGAACCAACTAAAACCCCCATCCTCCTCTGGGGGCTTTGGTGTATGTAAGGTAAATGGACAATGTAGCCATGGAGTCAGTGAATTGACTGTGGGCTACAACTTGACATATTTTTTCAGCCTCTCCATTGCAAGAGTTTAATACTGTTGCATAATTTAGAACTGCAAACTAACATGCTGGTTATAGGTGTCCAGTTATATTGTCCAGCTACTAAAAGTCGATTCACACCTTCTAGCCAATCGGAAATTGAGACTTGTCAGCAGTCATATATAAATGGATGGATGGACAGAAATGGACGATAAACCAAACACAAAGTTGTATACATCTAGTAGAAGCTAACAGACTAGCTTCCTTCAATTTTGACCTTTCGTTTTAACAATTATTGTGTTCAAACTGTTTTTAAGTTGAGAGAAGAATTATTACAGACATTTGGGGTTCACTCTCTGTTGTTCTACGTCATTATAAAGCCTGCATTGTTTGTTTGTTTACCACCTGTGACGTCTTGTACGTTTTGCTCTGTCTGACTTTGTTTCAGTGATGTCTTTAGCTATCAGGCTCCTCTCCTGTGGAACCAACAGCCAGTTTGGGTTCGGGAAGCAGACACCCTCTCTAATTTTAAAATTAGGCTTAAAACCTTTCTGTTCGACAAAGCTTATAATTAGTTGTAGTTACAGTTTTAGTTATCTTAGTTATTATGACTAA
>JBBMJY010000002.1:2614747-2642492 GCA_037833715.1 Toxotes lorentzi | reverse complement strand
TATTTGATCAGCTCATACAGCAGCACCTTGTTTGTCATTAAACCGTGATCATCAAAAAGCATTTTCTCCCTTTGTAGTCTTTGGCAACGGCACTGCGAGCAGAAAGCGCACTGCAAGGAAACTGGGTCAGTGGCTTTTCACGTATTATGAGCTTGACCGTCTCTTCATTAAGGAAAAAATAAATTAAAAAAAGACAACAGGAAAAAAAAAAAAGGAGAGCGAAAACAATAGCAAGCGACCCATTTCCGAAAGAGCTTCTGCAGTGATTGCAGGTGTGTGAGCACAGGGAGGAATGAGAGAGAGAGAGAGAGAGAGAGAGAGAGAGAAAGAGCATCGGTGTGTGCAATGAAAAAGCAGGAAGACAGAAGTAGAGAACTTGTGTTCAGCTGTGCAGCCTTATGTGCAGAAAGATGGAGGGAGGGAAAGAACGAGTGGGTGTGCATGCCCTCCCTCCCTCCTGTGTTATAAGAGTCTAGCCAGTCACGGTTATATCAGGTGCTGTAATTCCTTCTGCATCATTCCTCCCTCAGGCCATCGCTTCATTCCCACTCAACCTGCTCTAATCAAAGACACAGTTAATTTGTCCTTTTTGAACACCAAATCACACCTCCAACACTCTGAAGCAAAGGCTGGAAGGCTTAGTGTCTAATGACGGGCTCCTTTCTTTTTCTTTCTCTCTTTTTACTTTCTTTCTTTCTTTAGTTCAGTAACCTAATATCATAAAGATTAACTGATGTGTATTGGAAAAATAAATGCCTGAGTCAGAAAGCACCACTAGATCAATAAACAACAAGACAGAACTAAACTGTGTTTCAAATATGTCAAAATCACCAGTGGTCAAAAAGTTTTCTTCTAAAGCCTGAGAGAGGGTAGAGAATAAAACATTTACTTTGCCTCTCAGGAATTTTACTCATCATTCTGGACGGCCTTTTAACCATTAGGAAATCACAGGATGTGGTCCATAATAGATGTGGACATTGCAGGGGACAAAGCCAAAAGGACATTCAACAGGGAAGCAGAGATAGTGTGTGAGTTGAATTTGAGTCAGAAATTGTACAGCTTCTCAAAGTCATAACTCAGTCAAACCTGAACACACAGACATGGATGACACATTGATATCATTAAGTGTGTCTTATTCTTCCCATGGAAATCATTATCTCTAATGTGCACCACAAAGAAACGGTCATCAATGGTCATAAACGGTCATACATTGCAAAGTAAAGTATCTATGGATAGCACTGAAACAGCATACTTTTACTGGTGTGAGTTTGACAAATTGTAAACAAAACAGGCTGAAAAAAATGTGTGGCTGAAAAGACAACACTAGGTCCTGCCTGTAGCTGACACAACAGTCCATGTGACTTTTACAGCTCGTGCTCTCCCACTGGTTTTAATCTCCTGGCTGTAATTATTATTTGGGTGGGGATGAATAATTATTCACATATATGTGCTCTGGAAGGGATGAAATTCACTGACCAGCTCAGTCTGAGGCTCTAGTGACATTTTCTCACTCAGTGCTCTTGTGACTCTAATGTAAGTGTGTAAGTGTTTGTGTGTTGAACCTGCCTCTCTTCTGCTGGCTAACTATTTTCTCCCACATCTACTTTGAGCCATCTTCTTCCTGTAGAGCTTCCACACTGGAAGAAATTTCAGACTCCACTACGTTGCCTGAAATGTAGAGTTCATTTGCAATGCAAAAATGCACAGCACTGGCACAATCCTCATTACTAATGTAAGCAGGTCGATGTGGACACTGACGTGAATCTTACCTACTGGAACCATCTACCAGACACGTGTAACGCTAGCAGCTTCTTGTAAAGTACACTGCTTCCCCTAATGCCTCCCATTTAAAGGCAATAACTGGAGCTGTAAGCTGAAAATGCCAAATTCAGATGGATCACACTGAGCCAGGAAGGTAAACAATACACAGTTGGCAGTATTTCTGTGAAATATTCTCCCCTTGGGAACTGCATAGCCCAAAAGTGACCCAATGCATCACTGCCCATGTTTACCATGTTGGCGTGGCAGCAGATCTTATCCACTTTGATCCATCATGAAGTATCCTGACAGCTACAGAATGGATTGTCTAATGGTGTATACACATTACAGCAGAATGTTACTGCTCATTCCACTGTGGTTGCCACAGTGTTTACCATTCTTAAACTCCCAGTGGTGCTGTACTCAATGAATATCTTTTTGTTTTGTTTTTTTTTTTTTTGTCTGGTCTCAATGTGCAACCAGCCTTGTACAATTCTGGAAAGTCTGAAATACAAGTAGTTTATCATCCATCTTTCAGTTCAAGCAGAGAGGTCAGCACCAAGTGGCAGCACCCTCAAAGGTCAGTACACCTCAGTTCAGAGTGCAGGTAAGCCATGGCCATAGGCACAACAGCTGTCGCAGCATGCCACATACACAATAATGACAAGGTACATACAATAGCTTGTCTCGAATCAACTTTGAATTGTTTCTATGGGATCTTAGATAAGATACGTATTGAAGAAGTACATTACGAATCTAAAATGTATGAGATCATTGTTTGGTTCTCCTATTACCAAATTAAATTGACTACTTCTTCCAACAGAATGTAATTTGAACACCGTAATCTCCAGTATTATTATTCATATCCATGTAATCAAACTTTTTTAATCCCATTAAATGTCAGCAGTTCTTCCGTCTCTGTGCCAGGCTAACAAAACAACACAATTGAGAAAGTCTGTAAGCAAGTGGGACAGCAAGGGGCTGTCAGAGTGTTTCAGGTATTCATATATCCTCTCATTATTCCATCAAGTGAGTTTTTGATAGCCTGACCTTTTCAGTGCAGTAAATAATGGGATAAAGCCCCAGGCTAGACTTAAGAGATGTAGTGTTTGTGTGTTTTGGTGCTTGTGTGTGTGTGTTTACTGTGTGTGTATTAGCAGGCGGGCTTTGGTCAGGACTTGTTTTTGTTCATTCATGTCCCTTGGTCACTACTTTGGCTGAGTCACTGTCAGCCCAGGTTATTCCTATTTTGCTTAAACTTGCGTTGAAGTTTTGTCCTTGTGCATCATAGGGGAGCTATTCATTATGAGGAAGGGTGAAGGCTCAAAAACAGAAACTCAGTATTTTATCACCACTATGCCACCCTTGTGCATAGGTGCATCCTGTTCACTTGTCATGACCTTTCTTTTCCTCCCCTCTGTGTTATTGCTCTACGTTTTCCCCTGTTTAATTAGTAATATCACAGAAAGGTTAATAAAATATATAATAGCTAATGAAGCTCTCCTGATGTAGGCATTAGGGTCACCATAAAGTCAGTTTTCTTATTGTTAGCAGTGAACATCAGGTCATGAATGGGATGACATTTATAAAAAAAAAAATATGAAAGGTTACACCTGATTGTTCATGCACATTGTGTCTTTCTAAGTAGAACACAAGCTGTTCACTGTTTGGTAGAATGCAAGTGCGCAAACAGTTTGAATCAATATTTGTTCTTGTAATGGGACATTTGGCACATATGGTGTTACACCAAACACTTGGGTCCTTCTGCTTATCAGGGGAATGCTGTCTGACTACTCTTGCTCTTTTCCAGCAACCCACTACAAACAATTTCAGGCCTGCATAATACTTTTTTGTAATGAATCCAGATTTAGGAACCCTATTTAAGGATTGATGTACATTGCAGATCAGGATGGGGACGACTTGTTTCTAAGCTGAAGTACAGGATAGAAAATACCTTTTAAAAACATTTGTCACAGTAATTGTTGAGTCATTGGTATTGTGTTCTTCATTCTTTTGCTACGGGACAGTAAAGTCTTGCTGTGTGCAAACTACAACACTGTAAAAAGAAACTTCCCTTTCCTCTCTTTTTTAGTTTTAATATCTTGAAACCTGTGCAATGATTTCCCACTGCTGTGAAATATTTACAAGAAAAACTCAGCAACTTAAACTCACATTTTAAGACAGAGGAAAGGAGCACCAAACAGATCGTTTGCCTTTGTTTTCCGAATCAAATCAAGGTTACTGAAACTACTAAGTAAGTTGTTGGATGGCTTCCCATATTCTCAGAGACACTCATGATCTCTAGAGGAGTTGACTTGGGTGATCCCCTGTGTTTTTATCAAGGCCCCACCAGGATGTCAACATCAACTTTATTTGACTGTTTTTTGGTTTATGACCAAGCACTAGGAAAAACAATGGCATTTCCCCATCAACAAGTGGTACTGGTTGTTGTGTTAATTAGCAAATGTTAGCATGCTAAGACGGTAAACATGGCAAGCACTACACCTACTAAATACGAACATGTTAACATTGTCAGTGTAAGCATGCTACCATGATGACATTAGCAATTAGCTTAAAGCACTGCTTATTCTTGCTATATGGTCATGTTTCAAAATAATCAAGGTTATGAAATCTGTTCACATCTAATGATTATAGTTTCATCAGGTTGACAAATGCAGTCATATGAATTCATTAGTAATAGTTGAACTCTGCAAATGCCCTGAAAACATTAACTGCAAAGAGCTAACAGCAGCAGTAGACAGTATCTGAAGCTCAGCGTAAGAATTCTTTTTCAATTTTGTGGACAGCTGACGTTTCGGAGAAATTAGGTTTTCGTCTCACTACGGAGTCAAAACTGATACATGAGGGAGGGAAAGATGAGCATAAACTCTGCAACAAAAGAGTTTTGGTGGGCCTGCAGATGTCTCCCTGTCTAGCACTTCAACTTATAATTACTCTTGGGAGACCTTTAGTCTGCTCTTCTTTGTCATACAGAAATAATAGAAGGTTTTTTGATCTACACTTGGACCACATTTGTGCCAAAAGGCCTTAATGAAGACTTTGATTTCTTCTCTAACACCATATATTGGTCTGTTGTTTATATGGACTGGTTATTAGATTAGTTGGTGCTGAAATTTTATTACACAACTTTTCAGATTAGATAGAGGCGCCTGTGTATGCTGCAGGATTCAGGCCATGTATACCTGTTGGGGAATAACTGTATAGTGATCCCTTTAAACCTGATCACTTGTTAGTTTGATATTTACTGTGTGGTGTATGTGCTCTGTTTCTCTATCACATTTGTGTTTGTGTGCAGAATCTGAAGGTTAAGATGGTGATTGAGTCAAACTTTCACTGATATATGAATTTCATCATTCTCTCTCTCTCTCTCAGTCACCCACCCACACACACACACACACACACACACACAATCTCTTTTCCACATCCATCACATAATCTCATACTCACATACACACTCCTGGACATCTTTCCTTTCCTCAATACTAACTTGCCTTGTTGTCTTTCTAAATTCTGCCTGACACTTCACCGGTAAAACCATTTTGGCAAAGCAATATAGCTCCATGAAAGAGTTCTTATGTATCCATGTAACAAAGTGAATTATGAGTTTGGCCTGTGTCTTGATTGATCATTTTCCCTCAGGCTCTGCAGTTTATTTGCCAATGTGACATGGTGTTTCTTCCACCTGCAACTAAGTCTTAATATGAGTCAGCCTCCCTCCCTCTTCTTCTTCATCTTCTGTTCCTACTCTGCAGCCAGCTGCAGTGTTCTGCAACCTTTTTTTAGATTCAGCGCTCGGATTCTCTATGGTTACCATGGCCACCAGCATAATCCAGAAGGAAGATCCTTACTGGTGTGTTTTGCTCACCTTTACCAGTGTTAGTCTCTTACATCTGTTGTACTGTTAACTGCCAGGTCACCAAGTGATAAAACTTTTGCAAAGCCAAACTTGCAACAAACTGTTTGCAATTCACCCTCATATGTATGCTAATGCCTGTTCAGGATACAGGCAAAACATGGTCCTGTGGAGCAAAAACATTGCTCCATTGCTCCATGTTGAACGACCAATTACTTTCTACAAATATTTACAAGTTCAATACATTACAAATCATTCTAAACTGCACTGTTGAGTCCCACACTGACAAAAGCTTTCACCTTCTCCCAACTACTCTCCTTTTATATGTTACCAAACTGTCAGCCATACAAATAAAGCCATTCAAACCTTAAACAGTGTTACAAACTGTTTGGAGTGCTGTGTGACAAAGTTTAGCTTGCTTTAAGCAGTGCAGGTGGTGGCTGACTGAATCATGTTTCCCCCTCAGGGTTTGCCATAGCTGTATGGGCTCACTGCTGAGATCGTTCAGTGCTACAACCCTGTGGGTTTTTAGAACTTTTTGTTTGCTGAAAACAGCTGCCTGCTCTAGCCAAAAAAAAATAAATAAATAAAAAATAAAAGATGCTATTAGAGGGGTGAGAGTGAACCAAAACAGTAATGTTGCAGGTCAGACAGAGCTGCAAACCCAGGCTTTAATTCTGCAGGAGTCACCTTTCACATTATCACAGTGTTTGCACATTGTTATTGAATACAGCGGGGTCCAAAAGTCTGAGGCCTGAATGTAATTAGAGTTCAAACCACTTGACGACACCAGATCACCCTCCATTTGCTGGGTGTTTCCAGGAGATCGAACTCTGACTAATTACATCACCAAGAAACAGCGCTGGCATCCGGTGTACTATTAAGCTATAAGTGAAACCAGCTTGTCATAGTTGCCTCTGCTTTGATGATCAGTGTTTCTTAACCATGATAATTCAAATATTTGTTATGGGCCATAGATTTTCATTTCATGATCACCAGACCATGTTACTACTAAAGAAAACACGCAAAGCAATTGCCTCTTTGTTTCTTTCTCAGGCCATTATAATAACAATCATTTGACTGGCAGTGGTGTGGTATGAATCCACACCTCCTGAGACACCGGAGCCTTAATCCAGCATTTTAGATAACTCTGTCTCACTACCTGACAGGCAGTACAGTATCATCAAGTAAGTATCACATTATTTACAATGCATCCTTTCTCATCATGGTACATGTGAGAAAGGAAATCATGCAGAATAACCGAAGGTGTTTCACTGAAACCAAACTATATTCAAAAACTGGAACACAAAAATATTGAATCAGCTTCTTACATACTTCTCTGTCCACTATAGCACCAAAGGTTTACTTTTTGCCATGCAACATTAAGAGCGCACTGATTCCTGCATTGGCACTGAACATTGGCACTGGATGTTAATCAATTTGGATTGTTAATAGATGTAATTTTCAGGAATACTTATTTTCAGGCCTGTTTTGTTTCCAATTATTTCTTGAAATGTTATTTTTTGCAGTCTTTTTTTTGTTTTTACTGCCTAAAAAGTCTTCAAATGAAGTTGGAAACAAGGGGAATTATCTCACTCCATTAGCAGTAGAATCATTTCTACCAGATACCTGGAATTGGCTTCACTCAGTTTGCACAGGAGAAAATTTATTTCTGCAGCCTGCATCTGCAATCTCATTCTTTCGGTCAGCGGCCAGAGCTCCGGACCACAGGTGAGGATTGGAATGAAGATTGATGATTGAATTCCGAGTTTGGCTTTGTGACTCAGCTCTCTCTTTACCATCATGGCCCAATGCAGACCCGCTTTACCGCTGTTTGGTCTCACTTCTTCTGGGAGACTGGTCAGTTCTCATTTTTATTCTCGATGCAAAGGAATTGACTTTTGGCAAAGAAATGAAGTCAGCTCACAGTAGGGTAACGGTACATACTGATGTGTTGGACATATTATTGTTGGATTTATGATCATGTGTCTTTTTACTGGATCACACGATGAATTGAGTCTTGTCCGGTAAAGAAATATCTTTTAAATTCAAGCTGATGTGAAGATCTGGGCTACTCTGAGGCTATGTTTAACTAAGCACAGGCATATCTCAGGAAGTGCTGAATTATTCATTGCAATGTAATTGAAGGCTGAATATCACAGTATCATTGGTTGGGTGGAAATTGCTGGCTGATACAGATGGACAAATTCATGGGCCCAAAGCAAGGAGTCTTAAGACTTCATTAAGGCCCCTAGAAGCCCCTGTAGAAAAGGACAGAGTAACATGAGAGAGGGAAAAGACAGGGAGGAGGCAGGATATTGCATAAAACTGAAACAAGGTAAAGAGTCAAACTGATTTTAGTAGGGTGCCGAAGGGGTTTTGAGGTAGATATGAGTGGCTTTCCTCTAGAGTTAGACTAATAAATCAGCCTGGTCAGTGTAACAGCTGATAATAACTTACAGCAGATATATCTGTACAAGCATATATGGCAACAAAAGAAATCACAGTACAGAAATGTTCAAGATGTGTTTGACCTTATTTAGGAAGTGTTCACATTACATAGCCTGTCCACCAGAAAGCACTGACAATTCATAATTCACAACCAAATCTAGAGGATTTTCACAGAAACATGTAAAGTCAAAAAAATCAATGACATTATATTATCAGACCTCTCCATTATTGCTATTGGTATCTGCCTCCAAAATCCAGTACTACAATATTTACAGCAACAAATGTGTGATTATGTGTAAAAATTGAAAATTTCTAAGAGTCCTCAGCCACACTAGTAGCTCTGTGAGGCCGTAACAGCTGTGCTTTGAGCTAAATGCAATTCTGACTTGATGATGGTGCTAGATAAAGTCAAGCAGTCCCAAAAGTTCATCCTAATGGGCACATAAACGTCTGAACCAAATTCTGTGCCAGTCTATTTAGTAGATATTGAGATATTGAATTGGAAAATTCAAAGTGTTTTCCTCTGGTTGACCCTAGATGGAAAGTCTGGGGATCAGCAGAGTCAGATTTATTCCACTGGGGTGCTTTTAACATATCAACCCACCTGGCACACCATCAAACAGTTGTTGAGACATTTCATATAAAACCAAACATGTTTTACAAACAGCCTTATGGGAAGACTTACATCAGTGGTTCCTGAACATTCTCTGGCATGCCCCCCTTCAGAAGCTAAAGAAGTTCACACACCACCCACCACACAATTTTTATAAATCATGAAAACGCCAATAACAAGAGAAGCTACTTATAAAACTAGAAGTACTGCATGGTGGTGGTATGCCTCCACATGGTTGGGTGCCTGTTTGTAGCAGATGTAGAGGTTGAGGTTATGGGTGTTTTGTTGTGATAATGGCAATGTTTGGGAAAGTTAGTGTTGGGTGTTCACAAGCAAAACTTACACAAGATCACAGTGGCCTTGACCTTTGACCTCTGACCTCCAAAACATATTGACTCCATCTTTGACAAGCAATGATAATATGTGCCAAGTTTGAAGAACATCTCTCAAAGACCTTGCCACATCCACCTGGAGTCAGCAGTAGAGTAGAAGCTGTCCAGTTTCCCTCTGTACTGCCTCTTGGCTGCTGTAATGGCTTTCCTCAGTCTGCACTTCATAGCTTTGTACTCTGTCTCGTTGCATTATCTAAATGCAATGGGCCGAGCACGCAGCATGTGGCGTAACTGACTGTTTATCCAGGGCTTCTGGTTGGGGAAGTTCCTGACTTGTATGATGGGCACAGTGTTGTCACCGTAAGTGTTAGTGTCCGAAGTGGGGCAGGGGTGCAGCCCTGTATGCATATGTGTATGCGTATGTTGCTGTAGACATGATCCAGTGTGTTTCTTTATCGGGTGGTAATGTCCACATGTTGATAATATTTAGGGAATACAGTCCTTAGATTGCAGTGCTTAAAGTCACCAGCGGTGATAAAAACAGCGTCAGGACGAGCCGTCTGTAACGCGCTGATGACGCCGTGGAGTTGGCTCGGGATGTAAACAGCGGCCAAAAACACAGCAGTAAATTCTCTCGGTTGATAGAAGGGACGGCATTTCAGCAGTAAAAACTCTACATCTCACGAGCAATGCTCATGAACAGTCCGTATGTCTCCACACCACGAGTTGTTAATAAACACGCAAACGCCCCCTTTGGGCTTACCGGAGGCTGTAGTCCGGTCTCCTCGGTGTACGGAGTGGGTCTGTAGCTGAACGACTAGTTCTAGGACTTTGTTTGAAAGCCAGGTCTCGGTGAAAATTAAAGCACAGCACTCTCTTATTTCCCGTTGTGTTGTGATCCTGGCTCTTAGCTCGTCCAGTTTGTTTTCCAGGGACCTCACGGTAGCTAGCAAGAGGCTCGGCAGCAGTAGTCGGCTAGCGCGAGCTGTTAGCCTAGCATGGAGCCCTGCCCTCTTGCCTCGGTTGCATCTACGTTTGCGACGCACTCTCCTGGGGTCAGCTTGCTCACTCACAGTCGGGGCTGTGTGAGCTGGCGATGTCCACCAGTGCCTGTCTGTTGTATGTTAGCAGTGCATAGCATTTATGTACATTTACATTAAGGTCACAGCGGAACTTTGACCTCTGACCTCCACAATCTAATCAGTTCATCCTTGAGCTGTTTGAAGACAATCTCTCAAAGGGTTCTTAAGATATTGCACTGCCAAGCAAAACTTAAACACGGTCATAGGGACCCTGACCTTTGACCTAAAACCTCCAAAAATTAAATGTACGAACACAGCGACCGTGACGATATCGCATTACCAAGCAAAACATAAATAAGGTCAGAGTGACCTTGCCCTTTGACCTCTGACCTCCAAACTCCTTTCAGATCTGCCTTAAGTCACAGTCAACATTTGTGCAAAGACAGAGAGACCTCAAAGCGTTCTTGAGATATCACGTGTAGAAGAATCCAGGAGGGATGGACGGACAGACAACCCAAAAACATAATGCCTGCGGCCTTGGCTATCGCCGGCTCGGAGGCATAAAAAGCATCCACTGCACTACAGGAAAGGTCAGAGAATCACCAAAGCTATTCACAATTGACAATTTAGTCCCATTCACTATTATAAAACAAAGAAATACTTCTGTTACTAAAAAATTGGAAAAACACACAGGCTTGAACATGCTGCTGGTTTTGATGCACTCCTTGACGACAGCAATGCAGCTGGAGTGCATTGCAATTACACACTAGAGACATTTTGTTTTTGTTTTCCAAAGATCACTGCAAGTTTTAACCATATATTTAATTAATCTTTATCTATCTATCTCTGCATTTCAAAGATACAATTCTTTTATTGTTTTTTTTTTTTATGTGGCATTTATGATTTTATGTTTATCACAGGACTCATGAGTATTTAGCTATTGAGGTGCCTAAAATTAAGTCTAACAATTAATGTCAGCTGTCAGCATAATTTGGCTTAGGTCTGCTGTAACGTTATACAACTCTGATTCTGTGAAGCAGCAAAATCACTGTGGGGTCTGGGTTATGTGGGGTCTTATTAGATACCATGTTAACAAAGTCACAGCAGCTTCGGAACTTTGATGTTCCTGTTCACGTATTTATTGGTCTTTTATCAATTTGGTAATTATAACAATGTTATCTATATAAAATTTTTATAGAGGGGGATTTAGGTTTCAGTGTGCTATCTCAGCTATATATGTAGCTGTTTACCAACCTCTTAGATCCAGTGTAGTCTTCTTCACTGAGGTGAAAAAAGTATTGTCCCAAAATTCTTCAATATCGTCTTTTAAACCCACCAGCTATTAATGGTTTTAACCAGATCTAGTGATGAATTTTTAGTCTTTTTCATGGACCTACATCCCCACTCCTGTTTTCTGGACATCTCCTTCACCAGGCATCCAGTTATCAGCCATTTTTACCCATAACTTCTGTTTGCAAACTAGTGGACATTGCGCTTCACCTGAAACCCTCCACTAGTCCAGCAAATTCTTCTTCTAAATTTTTAGTTGAAGTTTGGGATGTGGGTGCCCCGAGGCACCTCAAAATAGTGAACACTTCCCTTTCCACTGGCTGTGTCCCTGACTTTTTCAACACTGCCTGTGTCCAGACTTTTCTCCTAAAAACTGATCCGTCTGTCTACAATATAACTCCAGACTGGTTTCCAAACTTTCATTTACTGCCAGTCAGTCTCACTACAGCTTCTGGAGGCCCTGTCAGAAAACAGTATTTTTGAAAAATGTCAGTATGGTTTTTGTAAAAATCACAGCACAGAAACCACCTTTCTCAGAGTCAGAATGACCTCTTAATGAATGCAGATGCTGCTAGACTTAAGTGCAGCTTTTGATACAGTGGTTCATGGTATCCTGATGATGACTGTGATGATTATTATCATTATCACTATTACAGCCAGCTTAATGCAGTCTCAGTGAACAGTTTGTGACTCTACACATAAAGAAAATTGTGAGTGTGAGGCCTGCCTGCTTAGGCAGCAAATGTGTCTATGAGAGCTGTCAGCTTGTATTATCTCAGCCCTTTTTGATGTCAAACCATTCATTAGTTGTTGCTCGAGGGTCACTGCGTTCTGATGACAAGGTCAATATCCTGAACCTGAGGAGAGGATTCATAGGGGAGCTGGTATATGGCTCAATGTGTGTGACTGTGTGTGAGTCTGTGGTATTTCTATCCATTCATTACTTACAAGACATGAGCACTGTGAGGCGATCACGCAGTAAGTCAAATATCCTGAACATGACAGAAACGGAGAAAGACGGTATGTGACTGTAAAAGCTGCATTAACTATGTAAGCTTGTATAACAAGTTATACAACATGCAGGTGTATAAAAGTGTCAGAGATCTCATGATGTTACAAGACCCTTATTGAATCTAAATCATAATTCTATACTGACATGTAAAAGATTGTGCATCTGTAGTGAAAGCTATTTGTTTAACTGTACAAATCAATGCCACAGTATAAAAGGGAGAAAGGTGGAAAGATGGCTGATGGGAACTTAAAATGATGATTACTTGTTATTTAATCTTTTCAGTCTCCTTCAGGACAGCATCAGTGCTTATTGGTGTAGATTCTCCATCTTCCAGAACACATGCGGTTCCAACAACACTCAACACTAGAGTTAAAGGGAATGGCAAAGTCGGGTGTTTGCTGGTTAATGGTTTGTCTCTAAGTGTACACATACTTATTTGATCCATTGTTAAAGATTTTGTTTAGTGCGACTTTGAGAATGCCAGAGGATAACTGCATGCTAGATCTGCGGTCCTATAATGTTGTCTACAATGTGATTTTTCTGTTGTTAGACAGTGTGTGGGACACGTCTCTGTGTAATGTCAATTGTGTACAAGCAGGGTTTCAGTAGTGGTCGTCATACCACAGAAAACTCTCGGCCAAAATGAATTAAAGAGCTGTATAATTTGCTTTGGCATGATATAACCATTCGTTAAAGTCTTTTATTGATCGGTTTCAGCTAAAAATGGATGGATGGACACACAAAGAAGGAAACAGGAACAATGTGTTATGTTTTAATTATTCACTGTAAACAATAGAAGTTGCAGTGATAGAGGAAGTGCCACATCAGCAGTTAATGGAGTTTTCAGAAACATTAACAGCGGGTCACTGCTTACTGATGAAAAGACAAACTGTTGGGAGCATTTGGGAGACTGAGTTAGTGAGTGTATGACAGGGAAAGAGAGCAGATGTGTGTCTGTGTGCATTGTGCATAGCATATGTGCATTCATTCATCAATCATAGAGTAGACAGAGCTGTTTTTTGTTTTTTTTGTTTTGGTTTAATATCCTTAAGATGGATACTATAATTGATTCATGCTTCAATGTTGTATTTACATACTTAAATGAAAAAATTCCAGTTTTGTTTGTTTGTTTTAAATATAACGACATTCAACAAACACCAATTTATCAAAAGTCATACAGGTGTAACACTGCAGCTAAATATACATTGGTTTTTGTCATTATGTATCATTAACTGGGAAGTTCCAGGGCATCTGAGCCATACTGCACACATGCATGTGAGTGTATGTGTTCACCCTTCCATTGCGTGTGTGTGTGTGTGCGCCACGGCGTCCTGATTCTGCAGCGTCATCACTGCAGCCCTCCCTGCACAGCAGAGCTCGTTTATAAAAGAACCAACCAGCCCAGATTCACCGCCTCTCTATGTGTGTGTGTGTGTGTGTGTGTTAGCCCATGCATGCACTTGTGTGTCCAACCATCCCAGATTTACAGCAGATCCTCTCATTCATCATGAGAGATAGAGGGATATGAGGAGAGGAAGGGGGAGAGAGACAGAATCAGATCAGGTAGTGTTGTCTCACTCTGGTCTGAGCAGCAGGAACATGCATTAAATTAACTGTTCTAACAGACTGGTCGACTTCAGTGTCTAATGCAGAGCTGAAATGCTTGTGCTTGTTGTGTAACAGTTGAGGCAGACAGGTCATTTGGTGCTGAATCCAACCAGAAGATACAAATACATTCATCCATGCTCAAGGGGCATGGTCTTGACACTAAACGGTCATTCTACTTTTTGAAAGACATCATGTCTTCACATTAAATTAAGTGATTTGTTAGAGTGATTTTTATTTTTGCATTGTCCAAACAATCTTCAACCATGGTCTATCACTTCTTGAAAGAATTTAAAAAGGCCTATCCCCCAGATGACCTGAAGGCCAAGGCAGGACTTTCCAGTGCTTTCCAAATGAGACAATGCTGCCTAACCTAAACTTAACTTAATGGTGTGGTCCATCGGGTCGATGGAAGTCAAAAGTTTACAACCAGGAAGTTTCTCTCAAACAGTCGATAAAGTAAGAGTGAAAAATGGCAAATAACGTACCAGGTTAATGGCAGATATGTGCACATAACTCCCATTTACCTCTAAGGCTTTTTGTAGTGATTAACAGCATGTCCAGGCTGCTGACACTGGAGTTTATGCTTGTTTTTTTTTTTTTTACACCTCGCAGCTGCATTTTTCATCAAGTTGATGATGATCGCCTGACTGCTGACTGCACCACGAACAACTGAACAGCACCCACTGGATTGTTAGACACTGAAAAAAGCAATGAACTGCAGTTGTGTCATCAAAATTTGGACTAAAGACATTATAGCTACATTTGGAATGAGACATCAACTCTGTTACAATGCATTTGATACTGAAATAAGGGGGGATGAGTCTCTGAATTGGGACACAGCATTTATCTGTGCATTAACCAATATTTTTAGCTTTGAAAATATTAGTTACTATGATACATTGTAGAAATGATAATGCCACAATTTTCTATGGGGAACTAGATCTAAGAAGATCTTCACCTTATGTTATTATTGTTATTCTTTATGCTGGCTCCCTTTGTATATTTACCTTTTCCCATGGATGTATCATGAAAGCTCTGATAGGGTGTGACACAGTCAGCCTTTTTAGTTGTTTGTTGTTTTTTGTTTATTCATTTTGTTATAGCACACTGGACAGAGCAATGGTGTGTTGCTGCGGTCCATGGGTCAAATATGATTTTAAGTTAGCTGACTGCTCTTTGGTACAGTCCAGTGTGATTCACCTAATTGCCTCCAAGCTTCCGCAGAGAGCACTTCCCCAAAGAATGGCATGGTAGATCTGTGAATCGGTTGACAGTTATTACTTTATGTATCTAGAATTTACAAACCACAAAGTTTTTATGTTTGTAAAACTTTTCCAAAACTCAGTAAAATATTTCTCTGCATGACATCCTCCAAAGTAAAGCCTATGAGCTGAGAAGAGCCAGGTGTAGAGATACTAGCGTACATGTTTCATGGGCGTTGTAAGAACAAAGCAGTAAACCAGCTCTTTTTGCACATCATTGCTTCACATAAAAATAAATGACAGCAAGCTAAAGTGAATCAGGTGATGGATGTTTTTAATGTATCAGATATGATCCAATTCATGTTTAGTCATACGCTTTTTTCTTAGCTCGGTGTAGATCTAATGATCAAAAGCCTGGCCTAATCATTGGCCCTTAAGTGCACAATGTTTTTAGCCTTTTTGCACCTCAGCATTGTTTCATAAGTGCATTGAAACAGTGAGGTTTTCCCAGCTAGTTCAGAGACAGACACTCTTTCAGAAGGAAGCGTTCTGTTTAGACTTGAGAGGAAGTCATCATACCTGAATATGAAAACAGGAAGCACAACAACCAATATGACCTTTACAAAAGCAATTCATAGGACACAAGTGTTTTCTGATCTACTGCCTCTACGTTCAGTTTACTGCATGAAAAGTATTACTCAGCCAGTTGTATAATGTCCTTCAAATCTATGGAGTAGATTAAAAGTCAGGAAATCTTAGCCTCAGCTGCTTTAATTTTGACCATTATCAGTTCAAAAATTTTAAATCTCTCCATAAAGTTGAGAAACTCTTCAATACTAAATCAACGCTGGATAATGTTAGCTAAAAAACAAACAAAAAAAGAACATGAACCACAAATATTTCACTATCAGTTCAATGACTTACATTTACTGCCAACAGTAAATGTCTACGTTCTGGCATCAGAAGTCGGCCTGACCTCCCTGTCTCCTCATCAGCACCTCGGCATCACTGGACTCCAAGCCACCATCAACACTGCTGCTGCTTGGCTGAATCTTCTGGTTTTCATCTAAACTTGTAAATGTAAAACACAGGTCCAGTTACTGTTTTTTTTTTTTCTTCTTCAGGTATACATTTTGACCCTGTGAGAAAGTCTTAAAATGCACAATAACAATAAAGCAATAAAAGCAGAACAGACAAATTCCATATATTAAATTTATCAGCTATGAGAAGCTACAGCATCACTTATGAGATGCTTCTCAAAGCCTTATGGATTTACATTCACAATATCAACAACACCTGCAGGAAGCACCTTAGCTCCCTGCGGCTATATGTGTGTGTCTATGAGAGTGTGTGTAGGAGAGCTCGTACACATACACACACATTCTCCATGCCCTCTCACTCACACCCTGTTCTTCCTTACCTTCTCTTACACACAAGGGCATAAACACATTCAAACAGCTCCCTCAGGACACCGGCATGTATGTGTGTGTATGTGTGAGTGAGACAGGGTGGATGTATTGCAGTTCGCTGCATTATTGATTGGCCAGTTCCCTAGGGCATGTGATACAGACTGGCCATGTTGATTTTCCACTTCTCTCACACAGACACACAAACACAGATACACACTTTGCCTTTCTGGAGACAGACACAGTAAGGTTCAAGTTCACAAGATCTTTTGTGTGTGTGTTTGTGTGTGTGTGTGTGTGTGTGTGTGTGTGTGTGTGTGTGTGTGTGTGTGTGTGCGTGCGCGTGCGTCCATGCGTGCATGTGTGTGTTGAAAGACAAGATCAGCATAGGGCCAACTTCCCCCAGGTCCATCCACGCACACCCACACATACCACATACATATCTGAAGCCATTATATATGGTATGACCTAATCAATCTGTAGTTCAAGCATTAGATTTTTTTTCTGCTTTCTTTGGCACAAATATGATCGCGTGCATGGGCTCACACACAGAGTTCTTTACAGTCATTAGAATCCATCAGTACCTGACTGCAGTCCTATGGGTCCATACGGACACTGTCCGGATGTCTAACATCCGTATCAAGTCACCCTGTCTGCTCCGCTCACCTTCAGGTCACGGAAGTCTGTCTGGAAGACAGAAAGTTATCAAGTTTCTGTCTGAGTCACCTGGAGCTCATGAGGGTCCCTTTATATAATTCATTTGACTCACATCGAGCTCTTCAAAGAGACATCAAACTCATTCTCATGTTAAGTGGACCTATATTGGGTTATATTGATTTCACAGGAGTCATTTCAGGAAGATCATATAACTTGATATAATATCAGGTTATTAGTGAAACCAGCAGAATGCTTTCAGAGAGAT
Organism: Toxotes lorentzi; assembly: GCA_037833715.1. Lineage (NCBI taxonomy): Eukaryota > Metazoa > Chordata > Actinopteri > Toxotidae > Toxotes > Toxotes lorentzi. Next base: position 2,625,002 of record JBBMJY010000002.1, on the reverse strand, counting down.
ACATTATTGTTAGCTCACATGGATTTGCAGGTTATTTGTCTACACAAAGGTCAGACTGACTACCACCATACCTGCCTGTGGCTGTACCACTGAACTATAAACCAGATCACAGTGGTGAACCTCACACTGATTTGATAATTTAAAGTTAAAAGCTTTAAGATTTCAGACCTGGAAGATTTTCAACACCTGTGGTTACTGGTGGTAGTGACAGGTGGGTTTTAATAATACATCTCCCAGAGTTCCTTTCAAAATGACACATGTATTGACCAGTGGGGACAGTAAACACTCCTTGAACATCTGCTCTGTCTGGAAAAAACTGTGGGTTGAGAAGATTCATTGTGTCTCCTAGTTTTAATTTTTAAAAACGTTGCTTTAATAAAGAATGAAATGGAGGAAACATTTGGATCCTTTACTTAAGTAAAGTCTTGCTAGAAACTCCTACTTAAGTAAGTGCAGAAGAATTAGCTGCAGAATGTACTATCAAAGTAAAAGCACTTCTCCCTGTGAGCTGATTCAACTTCATGATCATTTTGGTGGGTCCAGCCTGTGGACGAGGGTAGGCTGAATAACAGAAAGACCTCTCTGGACAATACATAATATACATCCCCCACTTTAAAGAGAACAGTCAATAGTATCTATCAGCACAATGATAAGGACTTTTGTCTTACTTTGATTTCTTGTAGTAATAAAAGCATGTGTTTCTCATTTTGTTAAGCATGGGTCAGTGCAATTAAGTGACTTGGAATGACTTCCTATTTCTTGTAAATAAATAAATCCAACAACAAATGTGCAATGGATTTATCTGTATTTGGTAAGTTCATCAGTGAGCTATTTGCAAGGGCACTTGGTTGCTCCACTTACTTACCATGATTAAAGGAATCATATTTGTGGTACAGATAACTGGCCTGATTATTTAATAGCTGTGCAGAGAACAATCACATTCATTGATGGAGAAAGAAAAGAAATGATAACATAAAATGTAACTTTGGAGTTCAAATTGTGAACATCTCCATCAACAAAAAAAAGCAGACTTATAGGGAATCATTCTGTACAATTCAGATCAGTTCTCCTTGTTTGAACTTAATCCCCCCCCCGAGCCACTTTAAATGATATGCAATATAAACTCTGAAAAAACATTCTGTACGTTTAAAGCATTCAGTGTAGAAGAAGCATAAGTTAATTGAAGAGACATTGCTTCATCCAGCTTCCTTAATTACTACACATTAAAGTCTCGAGCTATGCAAACTGTGAGAGGGTTGTGTGGAGTTCAGACACACTGGAAGAAATGATGTTTCAAAAAAACAAAAAAACAAAAACGTGTTAAATCAACTACAAGAGCAGCTATGAAATCAATAAATAATTCCAATGGACATATGTACATTCATACATTTCTCCTTTATTAGCAAATAGTGAGGGCATTAGAGGACAAGCAAAATGTTGTTTTATATTGTAGATGTTAGTGGAATGCTCTTTAATGTACAGCAAGATAAATTACACATGATGAATCGAGTAGGTGCTTGTTCCTTAAGGGTTTATCTCCTCAAATCAGATACAAACATTGATCTTAATAGGTGAGCACATAATGATCTACATCACCCTATAACCTCAGTTTACCTGAACACATTCATTAACACGCCATCATCACCTCAGCAATGTGCACTGGAGCAGGATTTATCACTGTGGCACCACTGTCACAATTAACAGAGCCAAAATCTATCTTAAAGTAACAGTCCACTGTTTTAGAAGACAAATGGACTCAATGAACTCGCCTGGCCATTTCATCTTTTTAAATTAACAAGCTTCTCACCAACATATTAACCATAGTTGTGTTTTTGGGTCCTCTGCTAGAAATTCTAAGCCCCTGAAGAAGCACTGTTGGGGAAGCTGCCATAAAACAGTTAACGGATAAATCATGCTTTGCTAGCACAGTTCACACCAGTTACCCTAACCCACAGAGTGGTAACATGGCTGGCTACAGCTCACCGGCTATAGACCTCACTATATTACGAAGCCTCGAGCACTACCTATTTTTAGAGGATCCACAAGAAAAGATTTAACTTTTGAGCTCCCTTTATATGTTCCAGCACTCGTGTCTGCCTTTGGGCTCTTTAAATCATTCAGAATTTTCCCTCCATTCAGCGTTTCTTTTGGTAATGGCAGAGACATGAGCTCGACTATGAACTGATACCCAAACATTCATACTAGACTTAATAATAATCCTCACGTAAGGTCCATTTGATAGCTTTTTCTACAGCTATAAAATTTCAGTCTCATTGGTTATCACGACTTGAGGCACATGTCTACAACTGAACCAAAGTAAGTTCACTGAAGAAGACCTTGAGAGGTGGTTGAAAGCTGTGGAAAAGTCTTGTCAGCAGACCTTTATTTTTAAGAAAAAAATTGGCCCCCCCCCCAAAAAAAAAAAACAAAAACAAAAACAAAAAACACATATTTACATATGTAAACAGTAGTACAGCTTTGCTTTTACACTTGTCTGACTCCAGTTCACTTCTGAAGGTTAGCAGGCAGATTGATCACATCCGTTAGCACTGCATGATCTGTGTATTAACACCTTGCATTAAACGCAATGCATGATATTAGGTATTGTACAAGATATGTAAGTAGAGAGCACATTTTAAATACCAAATGATCACCAGGCCAAAAATTCCACATTATGCAGTCTTTTTTCAAGTGAACACATAGACCTTCTACATTCCAGTCTAAACCCCATTAAAATTCAAGAAAATTCTGCAAAGTCTCTTTAAGCCCTGACCGTCACTTTCAATAGTGCAGTAGCTATGCTTGAGCTCCACTTCCACCGAGAGGTGGAGAAAGGTAAAGTGGATGTGACAGATCATGAATCAGAAGTCAAACTGTGTCTTCCCATCTGGAACCACAAATCCTTCATTAGCCATTTAATACACACTCATTAAGAAATGCACATGTACACTGGAAAGCAGATTCACGTGGCATACAAGAACATGAAGCACACATACACACGCAGAGAGTGACTCATTAATGCTAAATTATACTCAGCACATTCTGCTGTAATGGAACAAGATGGAGAACTAACAGTTCTTCCTCTCCACTCACTGAATGATAAATGACAGTGTAAGCTGAACACTGTAGAATGATAAATTTGGAAAAAGGCAGGTGAGGTAATGTCACAGAATTTAAAGCATGTGTGATAAAAGTTGTACTACAATGTATTTACTTCATTGGTGTTTATGTGTCAGCTGTCAGCAATTTTAATGACTCTACTAACACAGAAAAAAAAATCCACTGCTTAGACGTTAAGTGTTTATTATTTAAATCTTGCAAAACAAATTTACATGTCAGTATTTAAAGCCTGGTCACACGTACAATAACAAAAAACACTGAAAGTCATTTTATTGATTGTTTTTTTGTAATCAGTAGTTTCACACCTCCATGAGTCTAAAGTGAATCTGTATAAAAGTTTGCTTTGTGAACTTTGGCACATTTGCATCATCAATCAAATGAAATCTGTCCAGACAGAGATGACCTTTGAGGGAATGGAGCCCCAAATAGTCCAAAATGAACAGGTTATAACACTAGCTGTGTTTCTTTGTTCTGTGTTATGTAACGCTGCTCTGCAACTAAATGGAATAAAGCACAGTTCCTTTCCTTAAAAAGATGGTTGCAAGTGGAATAAAGATTACAATTATCTCACTCAGTCACAGACATGAATTTGCTCTTATTTCAGTAAAAACTAAAAACACCACAGTGGAAGGACGTGTAGGTCAGTGGACGTGTAGGTCAGTGGATTCAAGACTTAGAGACCAGCGTCGGGTCTCATGAAACTGGGCACAATTTGCAGATGCAAGCATAAATCACTGAGTGAGTGGGTGTGGCGAAAGTCCAATCCTTGAATACTGTGATGCAATCTGGATAAGAGGCTGAAACAAGATGAACATATTATTAGTAGGAGGAATATATTATCAGCAGGTGGAGTTCGGGCAGGCTTCAGTAATGGCTGAAAATAAGTTCCTCTCATCCCCTTTTAAAGCAGCCAGCAGTTTCCTAATGAGTCCAGGCCGACTTTTCTTATCCAGAAGGCACAGAGTCACAAGGTGCTAACGCATAAAGCTCCAAATTTACACAACTCATAATATAAATATACAGGCAAGCTGTCCAAGGTTTTCTCATTTTACATCCATTGCATGCTAGGAAAGGAGTCAGCCTTTTCTGCTTCGACTACAAATAAGCTCAATAAGAAAATTAGTGAACAGCCGTGTTCTGGTTACTGAAATAGGAAAAAGAGTCAAGTACATTATACTCTTCCATAACAGACATTTAAAGGGCCATTTCTGTGATCTTGAAAGTTTTAACTGATTTACTACAAATGACCGGAGCTGCTGTGGTCCAGACTTTGGGTTATATAGCATGGCTATAATATTTCATTGCATATTGGTTAAAAGAAAAAAAAAAAACAAAAGAAAAAAAAAAAAACAGTGTCATGGAGTACACATCTCAAGTGAGCTGAGAGTCTGCAGCTTAAAAAGCTGTATGGACATGAATGGAAATAATGGCTGCATGGATCCACTGACTAAAATTTCTAAAACCACATACAAACATTGAGAAATGTGAGAAAAAATGTTAAATACTCATAATGTAGTGATGATGTTAAAATTAGCACAGATTCTGGTGCAGTCGTTATAATCTACTTATGAAAAGGCTTCACATTTTTCACTAAATTAGCATACAGTGTGTGAGAAGAAGCGCTCATGCTACTCTGGGTGGGTAAGAGTTATCGAAAAACTTCTCATACTAAATGCAACATATGTAGTGTAGCTTTCTACCATCCTCCATATCTGTGTGGATTCATGTTCAGTTCTCACTGCTCATCTACATGGACAGTGTCAGGAACGCCTTGTTCACACTTTGGTCTTGAGCCAAAGGATCATGATGAATGGAAACGTAAAGAACAGATTGGGATGCTGGGAATATGAGTTCAGTGAGGGAACAACTTCAGTTATTTTTAGTTAAGCATTGAGGAAAATATCCATTCTAGTTAATTACAACATCTGTCTTTTCCATTACTGTAACAGCAGCTCTTACCTTGTCCTTAAGAGCATTTACAGACATTGACATTTCTAATAACATGAGCTACGTGAAGGATTCCATCTTACCTTCACAGATTAAAGAGCAAATCATTCATCAACACAATGCTTGGTAAACAAGGCATATGAACACTAATGGCATCTGATAACATATTGGCCACTTGACAGCAAAAATAAACATGTGGAGACTCAAAAAAACATGTAGATAAATGTTCCATATTTCTAATTCTACTACTTTCTATAAATGACTGTACACAGTAATAGCTAGTGATATTCAGTGCCATTCTCTTTCAATTGTTTGTCTGCACTTTCATAAATATACAATTGAGGTTGTTGTGTATGTGCTACATGTGAGCACCAGCTTGCACAGGTTTTGCATTTGCTGTGAAAGGTAGGGCAGCTGGAACGAGCTGACTTCCACAACTAATTCAAAGTTCCATTGTGGTCCGTAGCTTGCTGGTCCAAAACCACTGCCAGCTGATTAATGCAATGTTTTCTTTTCCAATCCCTTGCCCCACTTTCTTTCATTATTTCATTTCTCTTTATTCCCCATAGGCAATCAGTGTTTTATCTGCTGCCAGATGCCACGTTGCTTTCTAGAAATATATTTTTGCAATGAGAGTGAAAAAAATAAATAAATAATCTGTTCTAGCCCGAAGCAGCAACTCATTCAGATAAGCAAGGCACATCATTACCTCCACCATACGCACATCATCAGAGCACTGTGTGGTCTGTATGATGGAGGCTGTCATTATCCACTATGATTTGAATTCAGTAACTATCACATGACACATTGCACTGTTTGACATGTTTAGTGATTTTGTCATGTTTGCAGCAGAAACTTAGTGGTGAAAATAAAAGCAGGTCGTAATTCCTTAAATAAAACAGGTAGTTAAAAGCCACGTCTTTGATAAAGACGTGATTACAGTCCCGTCCTGTAACACATGAAGGGTTTCTATTCACTGAAAGGCTAGACAGCTTTTAATTTGAAATGGTTACAGGAAGTGCTGAGTTTGTATTGACAGAATGCACTAACTTAAACAAGACAAACGGGAGCAGATCAAAACAAGGCTTCATACTGAAGGAATTAGAAATAAAGACCTGCCTCTGATACAAGCCTGCTTCAAATAAAGGCCTGTTGCCATCTGCAGTTGAGCTAAATAAAGGCCGCAAAATACGATAGGAAATACGATGTACTTTATTTATCCACTCTGCATTAGAATTGATGCTGAGTGTGGAGAAAATGTTACTGGCAAATTAGACTCTTATTTGAAATCCAGGAAACCACACTTAAGGCTTCTGGTGTCTGTTAAATCTAGTGTCTCTTGAATTAGCATGAGAGGCATCTCTCCATTATAAATACTGACAGTTCAAGTTGTTTTAATCAGTCCTCTGTTTCCATAACTCTTTGGTTGTCTCTCCTCCTGCTACTCTCTCCTGATTATATTCTCTCTGGCCGGAGTTTTATCTTATTAAACCCAGCAGGGACTGAAAAACAAATTCCTGTTGTTAATGGTGCAGATTTGTTTTCTCTGAGACAATGATGGTAACATCATTTCTTGGATATGTTTTTTTTTTTTTTTTTTTGGTAATTTGGTTATATGTTATATTCACACCAGTAATTTTTTTCTGTAATACACCCTCTCTTAGGTACTGTGTAACCTCAGTCTCAATCAAAACAAGGCTACACGGAACTGCTTATTGGATTTACTTTGGCCAAGAACAATACCACTACCACAAAAACTAACATTCCAGTGGTTTTATCTTAAAGGTAACTAAGAAGTAAAAACACAAAGCTCACCAGATGTTTTCTAGTTGTGGTTCCTTTCTAATTTTTGTCATTATCAGGTGTAACGAAGGACTTCGTTACCCATGACTGTTGGGTTATGGTTTTGTAAATATTGTACACGATGGGTTTGGTGTTAATTCCATTTTATAAATAACTTGACAATGTACAATAATAACAGAAGGCACTTTTTATTATGGGATTTGCACATAACATACATTTGCATAGCATATTTGCATCTGGGAAGTTTCGGGTTGTGAAACATGTAACGGCAATATGGGTCTACAGGTCTTCACATCAGCCAGGAAAGGAAGCCGGAATACCACTTTCGGCTGGGGACAGCACCAAGCCCGTCTGAGTGAGTCTACTGGTTGAGAACAGGGATCTGGTCAACCACAAAGTAGGAACTTTGTTAGCAGCAGGCAGTTCTCTCCCCAAGCTCCTAACCGTGCAAAAAAGCCTCCACCTAGACAAGCTAAACAGGAAGTCAGGTGCTACCACTGTAATGGTTTAAGACATACTAAGCAGTTTTGTCCAGCTAGCACTCACACCAAGCCATCTCTCCTATTTTCAGTTCCAAGACCAACCAGAATACACACAGTAAGGGAGGCAGGTCGAACAGCACCAGTCCTGATTAATGGACAGAGAGAAGTTGCTTTACTGGATACAGAATGCTATCAGACAGTAATGTTGTCCACAGGAAAAGTGGAATGACAGCAAGACACCAATAGGCTGTGTTCACGGGGATGAGCATCAGATGTGTATTTGACAGTTGAAGGCCAGATTTTTCTTTTGACTGTTACTTTAGCCCCCAAGTTGCCATTTCCAGTCATTTTGGGTAATGGTGTGCCCATATTATATGATCTGGTGGACAAGGCATGTTGTGAGTCTCGGTTGAGCAGTGAAGAGGGTCGAGGTTCAGAAGCAGGCTTCTGGGAGCCATGTGATGAAGCTGAGGTGAAGCCAGTTAAACCCTGCAAAGTCACCACGAGAGCACAGAGTGCAGAGGAAACGCTCAGGGAGATGCCCTTCTATGATGTAGACGTAGAGGCAGGCCCCGTAAAACTGCCCAAGTCAAGAGCTCAGAGGAGAAGAAAAGCTGAAAAGGGGCCCTAGGAAAGGGACCGAAAACCCACCCAGTCCACCTGGCGAGATTGACTTTGATTATCCCCCTGATGTAGGCACATTACAGAAACGGGACCCTACGCTGAAAGAGTGGTTTGGAAAGGTGACAGAGGTTGAAGGAGTTACGCAGGGTAACATCAGCTGCTTAGATGATGCCACTTATGTGGTGCGAGAAGGCATTCTCTATCAACACAAGGGACAGACTGAAGCTTTAGCACTGCTGCAACAGTTCAGACACAAAGTCATGGAGCTAGGCCATTCCATCCCATTGGTAGGTCATATGGCTTTTCAAAAGACTCTGAACAGGATTGCAAGTCAGTTTGTTTGGCCAGGGATGTACACCCAAGTCTCTCAGTTCTGTAGCTCTTGTGAAAAATGCCAACTTACTTCAGCAAAAGGAGTAGCACGGGCACAGCTGCAGCCTCTGCCAATCATAGATACACCTTTTGAGAGGATAGGCATAAACATAGTTGGGCCATTAGAGAGGAGTTCCTCAGGCCACCGTTACACATTAGTCATATGTGACTATGCCACACGCTATCCTGAAGCTTTTCCCCTCAGGTGATGTAAGGCCAGACATGTAGCAAACTGCAGCTTTTCCAGGGTAGGCATACCTAAGGAAATTCTGAAATTTCTTGTTCAAGTTGTTGCAACAGGTTTATCAGGTGCTGGGTGTAAAGGACATTAAGACCACCCCCTACCACCCCCAGACAGATGGGCTGGTGGAGCATTACAACAAGACACTAAAGGACATGCTGCACAAGTTCATCTCCCAGACAGGGGCTGATTGGGACCAGTGGCTGCCATACTTACTGTTTGCCTATCGAGAGGTTCCACAAGCATCAACAGGCTTTTCACCTTTTGAACTGTTGTATAGTCACCAGGTGAGAGGGCCGTTGGACCTTCTCAAAGACTACTGGGAAAACCCAAAGCCATAAGGGTAGAATGTGGTGGCTTATGTAGTCAAAATGAGAGAGAGACTGCAGAAGATGTCAGCACTGGCCCATGAGAACATGATGTCGGCTCAGTCTAACCAGAAAACCTGGTATGATCAGAAGGCAAGAGAGAGGGTCTTTAATCCAGGTCAGAAAGTGCTGTTGCTGCTGCCAACCAGTGACAGGGCCCTTATGAGATACCCAGTGACAGGGCCCCTGACTAAATGACAGGGCCCTTATGAGATAACTAGACGTGTGGGAAGAGTCACACATGAACTGAACATGCCTGACAAGCTTAAAAAACACCAGACTTTCCATGTGAATCTTCTCAAGGAGTTTCAGGAGCGTCCGCAGCGTGTGTGCCAAATGAGAAGTTCTTTCCAACCAGCACCACGGCAGGTGAGCCCTTGTCTGTGGATATTTCACATTTGTCTCCCACCCAGCAGGCAGACATCAAGCCCTTACAGGACCCAGAGCTTTTCTCCGCGACCCCTGGTTTCACTTCTCTGGTCCAGGACAAGATCTGTCTTAAAGGAAATGCTCCTGTCCGACAGAAGAGCTACAGGATCCCAGAGCGGCTGATACCTCTGCTGCAAAAGGAGATCAAGCTGATGTTGGAGCTGGGCATAATCGAGGTCTCCTGCAGTGAGTGGGGCAATCCTATTGTGCTTGTCCCAAAGAAAGAAAGAAGGCTCTCTCAGGTTTTGCATTGATTTCAGGTACTTGAATGTGTCCCACTTTGACCCACATCCCATGCCTCGCATTGATGGTCTGTTAGAGACAGTGGGAAGGGCTCAGTACATCACTACACTGGACCTGAGCAAGGGCTACTGGCAGGTGGCCTTGGCACCTGAAGCTAAGGAGCTGACAGCTTTCAAGACTCCATTTGGTATGTATCAGTTCAGGGTGATGCCATTTGGTTTCCAGGGGGCGCCAGCCACATTCCAAAGACTGATGGATCATGTATTGAGGAATGTTGGTGACTTCTCCGCTGCATATCTGGATGATGTGGTTTCAGGCAATCCCGGGAGGAGCACAGGTTCCATCTGCAACAGGTCATACAGCACATCAGAGCAGCTGGTCTGACGATCAACCCTCACAAGTGTGTGGTGGCTCAGAGAGAAGTGGAGTACCTGGGTCATATCATTGGCTTTGGGCAGATCAGGCCACAGCTGGGGAAAGTGGAGGCCATTCACTCTTTTCCAGTTCCCACCACAAAGAAGAAGCTGAAAAGTTTCCTGGGTCTGGTTGGTTGGTACCGGAAGTTTGTGCCTCATTTTGCAGACAGATCACTGGTGCTGAATGAACTGACCAAAGCTGCAGCCCCC
>JBBMJY010000002.1:2592701-2614647 GCA_037833715.1 Toxotes lorentzi | reverse complement strand
CCACAGTCCAGACTTTGACAAGCCATTTATCCTGCAGACAGATGCTTCTGGTGTGGGCCTGGGAGCAGTGTTGCTGCTGGAGGAGGAGGAGCAAAGGAGACCAGTCATGTTCCTGAGTCGCAAGCTGGACAGGGAAACAAGATACTCTCCAAATGGTGGAAAAGGAATGCTTGGCAATGAAGTGGGCCATTGATACCCAGAGGTATTATCTGCTGGGACGACACTTCTTCCTGGAAACTGATCACAGAGCTCTGCAGTGACTTCATTGCATGAAAGATGCCAACATGCGCATCGCTGGATGGTATCTTTCCCTGCAACCTTATGACTTGGAAGTCTAATGTGGTGGCGGACTGCCTTTCCAGAATGTCTGAGGACTGACATACCGCTCTCCTTTGAGAAAGGGGGGAGGAAATGTAACGAAGGGCTTCGTTATCCATGACTGTTGGGTTATGGTATTGTAAATATTGTACACGGTGGGTTTGGTGTTAATTACGTTTTATAAATAACTATGTACAATAATAACAGAAGGCACTTTTTTTATGGGATTTGCACATAACATACATTTGCGTAGCGTATTTGCACATGGGAAGTTTCGGGTTGTGAAACATGTAACAATAGTGTTTTACATATTGCAATTGTTTGCGTGAGGAGTCGGATGCCGTGGTGGCCACTTGGCTCCGTCTGAAAAGGAGAGGAGGTCTGTTTAACTCCGTTGGCAGCGGACTGCCCAAAATTGACCGACACCGTGGTAGATGCAGTTTTGTGAAATTTATATTCAAGCATTTATGTGAAGGACGGTGCAAATAGTGCAAGTGCCAAAACAGATTATTTAAGTTAGGGTTAACACTTACATTTACCTGTTTGTTTTCACTCCGGGGTGCGTCGCCGAAAAGAGTCCCCTGGATCAGCTGGCAGTGTTAAAAGCGTTCCGGGTGCGACCAAGTGGCAGAACGAGGAAGGGGGGAGTCCGAAAATGTCTTTATGTATATATTTATTGTAATTATATTTATGGTGTTTGTTTTTGGGTTTAGGTTACAGCATGCAGGCTATTTTAAATATTTTGTGTTAAAAATAGTGTTCATATTTTTATATAAGTCAATTATGCTTATGAATGTTTATTTGGTGACACCTGTAAATGTATGCACCCAATTACACCTACCAGAATGCAGTATAAAAAGGCGCCAATTTTAAATCTCCTGTGGTTTCACCTATGGTTTACAGTCATACCTGTGCTGCTGCTGGAGAAAATAAAGAAATGTATGTCATTGCATATTCAACCTTTGCCTTGGCATTGTCTTCCCTCCAAAGGCTTTGTTGTCAGAACGGCCATTCTAACATCAGGCAACGGCCTCCCGAGATTCTTGGGAAATAAAGGCCTATTCAATATAAACTTTAACAAGCTAACCCTCTCATTAAAAACAGGTAAAAGCATTTAAGACAGGCCTTCACCAAAGGGAGGAATGGGGGTACACGCCTTGTGTATAAAAACTGTATATCTAAGTGTAACTGTAATGCTGTGGTTTTAAAGGCTGCATTGGCAAATTCACTGTGTGCATTGGTTTAGCAAGAAAATCACACTGAAAAAAGTCTATCCCTGAATTCTGTCCCACAATACAGTTGAAATGAAATGGACTATTTTGAGTATTAACAAATATATTTCCAGTGTCATTTTTATTGATTACTTCATCAATAAATGAAAAAAAAGAAAGTGAGATGGCTATAGGACTATGTCCATAAGACTGGACCTGAAAAAATTATGTTAACCCTGCTGAGCTCCTGCTGTCTTTCTGTCTCTCAGCTCCCTGACATCTTCGTTTTGCACAGTAATATTACTGTTACATGATGAGAGGTTTAGCTTTTTTCCAGTCAAGTAACAGAAAAGAACAAGATCTCTGATAAAACCATTCTTGAAACAGATCAGATTAACTTCTCCTCTCTCTGTTTGAACTTCTCTTTCTCACACCTTATCTGAATGAACTGTATTTGACTATTTTGCACACACTGTCTGACAGGTCACATTTGACATGCAGACAGACAGAAGACACTCCAACAGAACAAATTGGCCTCAGTGCTGTGCTGGATCAGTTTGAATCTTCACTCTGGCAGGGATCTTAAAGCCTTGCTCAGTCTTTCAAAGCACAGGGATAACAGCAAATCCTAAATTTTATGAAATACTACTAATATAAAATATGAACACCACAGTGAAAGAAGACTTTTCCACCTCTGCAACTAAGCTCTGGTCTCATGACTGCATGTGAAACAGAGTCAACACATCTTTTCCCCTCCACTTTCCCTTAGTGACCTGCAGGGGGCACTGGACATGGTATGTCTGTCAAACATTTCATGGTTCTCCACCAAAAGCTGTTGAACCACAGTGGACCACTGGAAAGTGGTAGACCAACTGACTGAGGGAAAGACCAACACTGCCGCAAAGCATTCTGGGCAATATATGCTTTTAAAGTCTTCATCAGAGGAGTCTCAATCCTTCTTTGAAGAACCAATCTCAGAAAGTTGTCAGAGTGGTGGAACAACACTTCTCAGTGATAACAGGGAACCTGCCATGAGGAAGATGATGAGGCCATGTTGAAGTGACTTTGAAAACTGAGAGGAGTTCTGGAGTGACAAACACAGCTACAATTATTATATAAAGACAGATGAAAAGAGCAATCTGCTGCACTTCAAGGTGAACAGAAAAAAATCAAATTGCAAATATAAAAAACACTAATTACTGTTTGATGGATTACTTGTCATGAACAGGAACAGCGCAGATGCTGAGCAGTCTCATGGCGCTACTACAGGGAAGTTAGAACAAAGCTTATTCAATCATAACATTTTTCAAAACTACGTTAAACTGCTTTTTAAGCAATAGAGTTAAGAGTGTCAACAAACCTGGATGAAGCAGCACTCAAGTGACCAATAATTTTGGTTATGCAAGACAACCAATTAATTTAAAATATCAAGTCAGTATGAAAGGATGGAGGCACTGGGACAGCAAGACACAGAAAATGTGATTATGATACTGATCCGCAGGCTACATTCCTCAGACAGGTACTTCAATCCCAGACAGTTTTTTGCCCTCGGCCTGTAAACATCAAATTGAAGGAGGCCTTGCCAGAGGATCTGCAGCTTAGCCTGTGAATTTTAACCTGTAGAAAAGCTGAAGAAATATTGTTCATAGGTGAAAACCTGAGAGCTTTAGAGGGTCAGTTCAAGTTTGAGCAGGAGGAGTTTAAAGGTCAGAGTGACGGTGCTGTTAGCTTCGAACATACGTTTATTAGTTTGTGAATAAAACTGGACACTCCGCTAAAGCTACCCTCACCTGCAGAAGACAGCAAATTCACTTTTATCCCAAGTCTTTCAATTCCTACAGACTTCAAAGTTGCTGCTAGCCTCAGCATGAAGCAGCTTTCCGACAGTTGTTCTCTGCATCTCTTTGTACCTGTGGAGCGTCGTGGAGGTACAGCACCTCAAAGAAGCTCTGACTGGCTCACATTTAGAGCAGACAGTAATTAAAAGGACACCTTTGTTTTGTTTTTTTACACATGAAGTTTGAAATTACTTGTCATGAAAGTAGCATTCAACTTGTCTCGTGTGGCTCTGAACAGAGCTTTCTGCAGTCAAAGAATCCTGATGATGCCTTCAGAGGAAAATCTAAGGCAATTTTAAGATCATTTAATATTTACCAAGCAGCAAAGGTCTAACAAAAGTTCCATGTTTGATTGAGTCCCCCACCTTAATGGAAGTGCTAATTTTCTCCTGAATTTTTACATGAAGTCCTCACGTATCCGAATATTTGTGCTGCAAAAAGATTCTGCAGAAGACATGGTACAGTTAATGCAGTGCAGTACCCCTGCAATGAGAGGAAGCTTATTATGTGCTATCATTAATAGGTGCCAAGAGAAAAATAAAGAGAAAATGATGGTTGAGTCGCTCAAAAAAAGTGCAGTGCATTGCTCTTCAAGTATGTTTGATTGCTCCCTTAATGATCCCTATTCTTTCTCAGGTAAACTAAACAGGCTGGTCACAACCATGGTTTCCTAAGGTTCAGGAACATTTTTTTTTCTCCATAAAAAGGATCATATCAGTATGTGAGTTGCCCGGATGAAAAACAGTTTCTTAATGTTTTGATCAGTATACTGGGACTGGCTGCCTCCCCCGCTTTCTGTGACCGTGAACTGCTATAAGGTAGAATCAAATAGGAGACAAGCATGGATGTTTTGATCATCTCCTGTGTCCCAGTCTTATTTTCTTTCCAGTGTAGCTCAATACAAGACTACACAATTAACAATCACCCTACAGTAGGAAGTACAATCCTCCACCAATGTACAACAAGCAAGAAACAGAGCAAAAAAAAAAAAAAAAAAAAAAAGCCATGGGGGAAATAAATGCACTAAACATGACTGTTCTCTGGAAATTACAACAATCCATGGACAGGTTTCTGGTATCTGGTATCTTATAGGAGACAAGGGTGATGAACACCAGCACACATTTCTACAGCTTCATGTCTATAACATCAACTAATGCTTAGTGGGCTGTATTTATGTCGTCATTTATGTGTTTTTTTTTTTAATTGTTTAAAAAGGGGCTACTCCAGCTATTTGACACTAAATGATGAAGTTCAGTTTACTAGTATGGGAAGTACTCATCCTGTGAAAAGTCTAAAGTCTGAGATTATAAACATGATGTCGTCAGTGATGCTGTCAGGGTTTTCTCATCTTGGGGTCTTCAAGTTTTTAATGCGGAACCTGTTTTCACATGGAGTTTGGCACCTGCTGGAGGTTGAAAATCAGGATACACATCTGCTTCTCTGGCATTGAGTTTGCCCAATTTTCAACACAATAGTTCCAAATTTTGGGGAAATTTGCTTTTCTTGGCAAGGGTTAGATGAGACAGTTGATACCACTGTCATATGTGTGCATTGAATGTGAAGTGTCACGACCAGGCTCAAAGGGTCACAACAAAAAGGGAGACAACACCATGTAAAATTCAAATAAATACTAAATACTAATCCAAATTAAAACAAATAAAACCAAATTAAGCCCAAATTAAACAAATCAAATTAGATATTTACATTGTGGGATGTGGAAAATCAATCAAAATGAAGTGTGCATGAGTGAAAAGTGTGAGTATGCAGGTGTTGAAAGATGTATATAAAAAAAAAAAATCAAAAGGTTAACTCAAAACAACATCAAACCAAACTGTGCCTGTGGACAGAGAGAGAATCAGTAATTGATTGCAGTGGCTTAAATAGACTCTCCACCAGAGCCCAGGTGTGTTGAGACACTCAAGACACCTGCAGACAGGAGGAATAGACATAGCCAGAGGATGACAAACCCCCCCTCTCTCAAAATGGGGGCCTCAAAGGGATCCCCGAAACCCCAATCCTGGTTCAACAGGACCAGATGAGAAAAACTCTAAAGGCTGCTCACTAGACAGTAGCTTTCCTACCCAACAGGTGCACGTGAAAGGGCATCAGCCACAACATTATCCTTACTCTTGATAAGTCTGATGTCCAAACCATGGGACTGAAAGAACAGAGTCCACCTTATCAAACGTTGGTTTGGACAGCTCAATGAACAAAGAAAAGCAAGGGAATTGTGGTCAGTGCAAACCACAGCTGGACCAACTCCAGAACTAACACACACCTCAAAATGCTCGAGGGCCCTCCCAGTTTTTCCTTGCCACCCTCACTGCGATGTTAAGGAAACGGCGAAACCCATTGACATAATCCAAATTTTTAGGTAGTTCTCAATCCGACAGCCCGGTAAAGCAACCATGAACTGGCCCACCTGCAGCAGTGCATCAAGACGGTGACACCAATTTCCTGATCAGTACCAACAAAACACAAATCACAAAATATGGCTGCCAGAAAACACATGGTGTAGCTCCCACGATGAACACAGAATGAGCAATTGATTGCAGTGGCTTAAATAGACTCTCCACCAGGACCCAGGTGTGTAGAGCCACTCGGGACACCTGCAGGCAAAAGGAATAGACATGCCCAGAGGGTGTCACATAAAGACAAGACACACCCAGAGAATGACAAACATGGGGCTGTTAGCTTAGCATAAACACAGGAATAAGCAGCAAGCCTGGAGCTGTCCACGGGTGAAAACATCAAGCTACCAGCACCTCTAAAGTTCACTAACTAATATGTTAAATCTTGTTTATTTAATTCCTATAGAAACCATCATGCTCCAAGCCTTCATGCTAACTATCATTTGACTGTGTCGTCATATTAAAAACAGACAGACATCAGAGTGGTATCAATCTTCTCGTGTAACTCTCAGCAAGAAAGCCAACAAGTGTATTTCCTGTAATTTGTCCAAATCCATGCAGTACTGCTTTGAATTAAAAATCTAAGACCACATTTAGGAAGTGTGTTTTCTATGCCTCTTACCAACACACTTTCAGAAGACAGACTTATGTTGCTACACATAAAAAAAGCATTATTCATGAATTGCACAGCACACCCATCTCAAAATGGAAATAAATGCTGGAAAGGGCAGCAGGTACTGACTGAGTATGTGAGTGTTCTGCACACTAACAAACTCCAGCCCTACACTGGAAGGAATAGGCAGACACTAACACAATTAAAGCAATTCCACATAAATTTCCCATAGTGCAGAAAAAGAGTAAATGTGGTGTAATTAAACAGAAAACAACTATGTGGGTCAGTGAGTCTCAAAGCCAGTAAAGACTTTGCAAGCTTCTAGTAAAAAGATAACTGAGGTGTGATTCATTGTTGCAAGAATTCTTCTAAAGTGTAAAATCCTTTTATCCTCCCTGTAAAACATCGTAATTTACATTTGTACCACATACAATAAAACTACTACGACTGCCTCATGGGAATACACAACCAGATCTTCTTTCCATAGGGAGAAGACTACAAGAAGACCCTAACCAACAGATTAAGACATTGTTGTCAGAGTTACTCTTCATCTGTTCACGACAGCTTTTATTTTCTGCTAAATCTCACCTTTTCTATTGTTTACAGCATGAAAGAAGCCCGATTACCTCAAGGTCACTGCCAGTGCAAAGAAGAGAAATATGAAGGCTCTGCAATGATGAAGCAAAAAAAACAAAAACAAAACACACACTGGACATGAGATTCCTGAGTACGACATATAAGACATATAAGACATATGACATAAAAACATAAAGGCATATTGGAGGCATTTGGAGTGTAGTTCTAAATTCAGAACAATGTGTTGACGGAGTTGTGAATATAGGTCTCACTATTTTGTAATCCTAAATAATGAGCTCTGGGGAAGTGATTGTCTTTTCTCCCCGGCATCTTCATGCACTTACAGAAAGTAAAGGCAACCGAGCACATTCATATTGGCTTTACACATTCACACATTTCTCCCTTGCCTCATCATACTGCAAATAAATAAATAAAAACTCAGCCTCTCTCGCCCACATACACAAAATCATGCACACACACTCGCAGTTTGATATTTTCTCCTAAGCAGCTTGTATAAAGACAGTTCTGCCTTCCTTTCCTCTGTGACTCAGTTACTGGGGGCTGCAGTGAGGCAAGACCAAAGCCAAGTGTGTTGCAAGTGTGTATCTGCATGTGTGTGTATGTGCAAGTGTGCGTGCATGCAGCTACTTTGAAACAAACTTCTGATCTTTCTCGCCCTTGCTCATGTCTGTGCTTGTCCCTAATGTTGTCAAAAAGTGACCGGGAGGAAATATCAGCTTCTGTTCAACTCTGACACTAACCGAGATAAATGTCATACAATCACATGTGAGAGCATGCGCAGACACACAGAAACACAAACACATATCCACACACATTCCTTTTTTCACTTAGTCCACGTAGTCTGTGGACTTTACAGACCCAAAAAAGACCTTCAAAAATGATTCTCTCTCTCTCTCTCTCTGTCTCTCTCTCTCTCTCTCTCTCTATATATATATATGTATATATGTATATATATATATATGTATATATGTATATATATATATATATATATATATACGCACACACACAAACATGCAGTACATAAAGAAAACACTTTGAAAAAGAATTGAGGAGATAATGATAGAATACAACAACACATCATTTAAGGCTCCCAGCGCCAAAAGGAACCACCCCAGCATTGCACATTAGCAGGACTACACATCACACTGAGCATGTAATATGTGCAATAAAACCATAAACAGCACAGTTGATGTGGTCTACATTAAATGACTGATTCAATGAAAACAACCTGGCAAACATTTTGTTTGCCAGGTTCCCTGTTAACATACAAGATGAAATCATGTTATGATGATTATGTAATGTGAGCAGGTATTTAATGAATGGCCAGAGCCTCTGTATAAAGCAACTGCTAGTATTTCTTGTTGGAAAGCCAAGATGACTACAAAGAAAACAAAGTGATGCAAAAGGACCACAAAGAGACAAAATGTCTAGCAAAATTCAAAGAAACACATAACACATAATCACAGACATGGGCTTTTCCCAGTGACCCATTGTCTCCCAAACACTAATGATTCTACATCATAGTTAGCATGTAGAATCTATGATGAACAAAATAATGAATAAATATAAACAAAGTTGGTAAAGGGAGTTCCTATTTTACCTCATTCTTTAGCTTTAGCTAGATCTTTACCACTCACTGCTTGAAAATCATGCTGGATGAACAATGTATGGATCACCAGTGATCAAATGTAGTGAATTCTGTAGGTTGGTCAGGGAAAGACATGCCAAGATAGACAGTCTAACCAGAAAAGAAGCAATGCAGAATATGCTACGTATGTGAAGAAAGCATTACCTCTGTATTTTTTAGGAACTTAATCCGAGAATGATCAAAGTTCAGCAGCTGGACATGTGCTATGCCAAATATTAAGGTTTAGTTTGCTTTTTGAAGAGGACATTGTGGGAGCACTTTTCTGATCATCTGGAAGACCACTTAAACACATGAGACCTTGAGAGCAAATAGCTGCTTTATCAGTTTTAGAGTTGACTCTTGGCATTTTTCAAAGGCCAATACCAGACCGGGTGACCTGACTGGCTCATAACTGACAAGCATGTCAGAAATATATTGAGGTGCCAGACCACCGTAAACCAGGATAACACCCTTGCAACCAATTCTGAAGTTCACTGGAGGCCGCATGGATTTAAAGAAAATTACACTAAGATTATTATGGATGTAAGGTCAATCTGGACTATTACCTGTATCGTTATTAGCTTATGTATTAACTGCAAACAGCTTTCCAAAACACCTTGTGATAGCAAAGACAATTCTTTCATTAGTGCTAGGCTCAGAATTTACTTCAACCATTTACACAATTATCAGAATTCACTGCAAATGTCTTCTGAGAATCATTGTGTTGTTATAATTCACTGCTGTCATCAAGAACACAAAAGGGGTGAGGACCCAAACACAGAAACCACAAGATGGAGGTTAGGGTGAATTAAAGTCCTTGTATTAAACTCAAAAATCACTGGATAAAAGTCCAGGGCCTGGACACAAAACATAAGCAACTAAAAATCATCCAAAAGGAAGAAAATCCACAAAGAAACAAACTCCAGTCCAAAACTCAAAAGTCCTTACCTGAGGATGAAATGGCAACTGAGGCAAACTCTAAGGAGAACAGAGCACAAATCCAGAAGCGTACAAAGGCAACAATCCAGGAGTACAGACAAGAGCTCAGGAACACAGGAACGACAACAGCTGGCATTAACATGGACAAAACACACACTGGGCCGCATATGAACTGACAAGGAGAAAGGGGATCCACAAGACTTATATACACTAGTTCTAACAGGCAACAGGTGAATCCAGGCAGGGAGGGGCAGACAGTCACAAAGGAGGGAAATGGCACAACAACAGGAAGAAGACCAAGACCAGATACACTAGGAACAAGGCTTTCAAAATAAAACAGGAAATGCTAACAAAAATCCAGGAAGAGTTACACGACGACAGGATTTCCATCTAAACCAGAAATACTGAACAAACCCAAGAACATCCCCCCAAAAAAACATGGTTATAAAATGTTTTTACCATACCAGACAGGAGTCCTCAAGAGTCTAAAAGAATACAAAAACTCACCCAGGGGTGAAACATACAAAAGAGTCCAACAAAAGTCCAAAGAAATCCCAAAAGTCAAACACAGCACAGCACAGCACAAAAAAAAAAAAAAAAACACAGCCCTTTAGGAGTATGAAACAGCCCCCTTAGGGACTGATCATAAGATGTCTTCCAAAGAAGAAATAAAATTAAGTTTTTCATACTTTGTCATAAGAGTTTTTTGGCAGTCATGTAAGAAAATGTATTACTACTGACTATTAACTGGCACATTGATTAACTGACATATTTCCATGTGCTATCAGACAGAAAACATTTGTACCCCTGCCTTCCAATTTGATCATTACTCATTGTCCTTACATAACAGGTGAGCTTATATGAACGACAGTGGAAAAGTTGACTCTCTGACTTTCACCTTTAAAACAACCAAATTTATTGAGATAGCATACAAAACAACCAAGACACTAAGTCAAGACTGCAAAATACAAGGTCAGAATGCAACAGCAACACCAAATAAACTCCCAGGCTGAGAGGTATCAAGACCAGCAGTCCTCATACTAGAAACCTTTTCCCTCTGCTGCTGGCACAGGAGCTTTTTCAGCGCTTCATCCCCAGGACAGGTGCACCTCATTATGACTGATCGGGTAGCACCTGGACAGAGCTACAGAGAACACAGGAGAGGAAAAGGGACTAACAGAGCACCAGGAACACGTACACCCATAACCACAACCCTTGAAAATGACCAGTGACTAAACAGTTTTATCAATCAGACACAATAACACTGAAGTTCAACTTGGCATTAACACACAGCGACATTCATTATGTACCACCACACTATTTGTTCATTAGAATGCACACAACAACACAAGACAAATCTTCAAGCCTCAATGTGAAGTAAGCAAAAGGCAGGTCAAAATGTGGCTCACATAAGATCACATACAAAAAGAAGGCCAACTTAGTCACTGCCACTGGATTTAAGAATGAGCAACAAGTAGCCATGCAAGTGGGTGCCACTCCCTCTAGACACAAAATGGCTTCCACCATGAGGTGAACAAGTACAACAAGTGTTATTGCATTTTCCTAAAACAAAACAGTAACACAGGTGACCCACGCAAAAGTGGAGTGCAACAACCACAAACCAACAGGGTCACAACAAGTATACCAATTACTGCTGCCATACACCCAACAGCAACTCACAAAGATCCAACAAGTGAACTACCACGACACAAAATGGACACCAAGTGTGTCTTCAACCACATCCACAAGTTACTGTGATAAGGTAGTAAACCAGCAACACACACAAACTGACCTGAGGACCTGGGAAGCCACACCCACCACACTGAGACCCAAAGATCTGTGGACTACATCCCACTCACCAAAAGGTCACAACAAAACAGATTAGCTGCAATAAGCGGCCACCAATATTAATCATTTTGCAACACTCAGCATCAGCTAAAAATGAGAAACTGCTACCTGAATGTTTTGTACACTCTTTGCTAATGATAAACCATGCATTTGGCCAACCACAGAGTCACTCTCCAGTGTGCCCAAATACGATCTTACATTCAAACACTGGAATTTATACTTGTAGCAGCAGCACTGTAGAACCCAACTGTGATAAAGGAGAACATAGCTGAAACACTAGGAGGCTGAGGTGAACAAAATACATTACAGTTAAAAAGAAAAAAAGAAAAGAAAAAAAAAAAGGGGCCAGATTTTGATTGGCTTTATTTCAGCTCATACCAGTCCTTTTAAATATGCCCAGATCAGCATATTCTTGGAATTGGCTCTGGACATCTCTAATTAATATATGATTAGCAGTGATTAACAGTACCATTGCCATTTCATGACTGTCTATGTGGCAAAATTCTTACATCAAACAAGAGACAGTTCTGGACAAATTCATGAACTGTTTGTGCCTCAGAGAAAATGTGAACGCAAGATTTCTTACATTTCTCATACACGCCACTTATGTAGAAATCTGTTTGTACAAGTGTTTCTTGTATGGGCCTGTGTATGTGTATATTTAATGCCCCAGTCTTCTACAAAATCTCCATGTTCACAAACCGTGATTTAACATGAATCTTTGCATCACTTGACAACAATTGTGCCTTCAAGCTCCCAGACTGCAGCTTTATGGCTGTGCTGAGCTGGGAACAAACAGTCCTGGTCATTACCTGCAATATTCAAGCACTGTAATCCCCCGAGGATTTACTTCACCGTGGCTCAAACCCACTGTAGGGCTGAGGAAATGAGCCATATTGACAACATACAATACCCAGGTGGACTCTTGCAGAACCCTACTGCACATTAAGGAGGAACGCATTACAGTCAGCAATCTCCTTGCAATAAGGCACAATAAAGGACCAGGAGAAAAGCATGTGAAGATCTCTTGAGAACTGCCTGTCATGTGCTGAAACCCAGGTGAATAATCAGGCATCTTTGCCACACAGAGAAGCCCATTATTTTGTTGTAGAAGAAGGAGTCATAGAAACAAAATTTCTATGAATGTGCTTATATGAGACGGATATGCCTCTGTGTAAACAAACATTTTCTTTCAGGATATTTATCACTTAAAGGATTTCTTTTCAGGTATTCAGGCAACTTAATTGTCCTATTGGTTTTCTTCTGATTGAGTTGGCCCTTTCAGAGTTTTGCAACTTTCATACTACAACAAGACGGTAGCACAGTGCCAAGGCCCTAATTACTCCTTTAATTACTTCTTTTCTTCTCTTCTTCTTTTTTTAAATCGTGGATTTTTGACATTATGAAGCAGCTCAGTAAGTGTGCTGCTTGGTAAACTGAGAAGGGAAGGGCTTTCCATATCAACAGGGACCACCTATTCAATCACCTGAGACAGAAATACATTAGGCTGCTGACTTGGAGAGGGTCAAAACCAGGATTACCTCGATTATGTTTCGATTTTAGCCGCCGCTACCTTGAGCTATTGGGATTAGATTTTTTTTCTTGTTTCTTTTTTCCCCCACAGGAAGAAGGGAGGTAGGTATTCTCACTTGAAAGGTGCTGAATCCAAAATGACCATGGGGCAAAAAGCTTTAATGTAGTGTCAGAAGCCTGGATAATGAAATTCCTGTTTTAATGGAAAACACTGTAATCATTATCCCACCTTGGAAATACTGATCAGTCAAGTTGATTTTTGCAGTGCAAGTGGTCATTATGTGGGATTTTTTTTTTTTTAAATAGTGTCTAACCATTGATCTTTTCTTTTCTTTTTTTACCTTCCTTCCCATCGTGTGAGTTATATTTTTTCCTCCCTCTGCTAACAACATGTATCTGTGTCAGTCTAATCTGTGCCACCATTATGTCCAAACCCAGCAAAGTCTCCTTTGGACCAGACCAGTAGTCTTTGTTCTGTCCAGTACTTCTTGTGTTTCCAAATCTGCCCAAATAAACAAACAACCTACAATAAAGTGCATATAGTAATACTGGAAACTGTATGAAAACTGCTTACAGCGTGTTCTGTAGATTATCCACTCATCAGGACAGCATTAGGCAGAGACTAAAGAGAATCTTGTTGTTGACTTTTTAAAAATTCTTTTTAAGCAAGAGCACACAGTTTGACCAATCAACTGTCTGAAGACTGAGATCAGTCTTCAGACAGTTGAGATTACTAGTCCTAAACATAGTTAAGTCCCAAAACACAATACAACCACAGATATTAAAATACATAATCCCAAACATGCTGATAGACAATTTCTTTATATTAGATGATTTTTCTACCAAATACTAACATTCCATTTGGGTTATTTGCCATAGTATTTTATTTATTTTAAAGATTAGAGAATGTACCCTCCCTGTTATAATTAACTTTACAGGACACATGTCGATTCTCTGGAGAAAACAGAGTTTGGACTTTTGATTTGTAATAAAAATGTCCCGACAGATAGGTAGTCATGGCAACGGCTGCTTTGCTTCTTTGTTGCATATAACTTCACAGCATAAACTTCTGTGTCTGTGACCTCTATGATGTGCAGAAACATCAGTTACATTAGATCCTGTCCAATCCTTTTGCTATGTGGGAGGATTTAAATAATTTATGAAGATAATGACATTGTGCCATGTGTGTAAAAATCCACACGGGGCTTCAGTCAATTTGGAGCCACATTATTGACCGTGCTGCTCTGTGCTACAGGTATTTGTATTTGAAATACTCAAAGGAGAAGAACACTACATGTAAACATTTGTGGGCGACAAAGGGAACATCAGTATTGGCATTTCTGCAAAACCCAGTGATTTTGAAATGTACATGTTTTTTCGTTTTTGCATTATTCACACAAAGAAAAAAGAAGATCTTTGATCCTCTTTTCTCAGCCTCTGAGGGGGTGTGTTTGTGTATGTGTTTGACAACGGAGCAAAGTCGCTTTTGACGGTGGAGCTTACAACTGTTTCTTAGCATATAGCTGTAGTGTTTTAGAGGAGGGTCTACACCACCATCTAAAATAAAATAAACAATTGTTTTAAGGCATTTGATGTGCTGCAGCTCACTAGCAGATTGCAAACTTACATCAGTAGTGCACTTTTCCCTGGTGGATGGTTTGGTCGCCCATTCGAGAAACTATGGTTCTGAACAAAAGATGTGCTCTCTCGTGCTTGTAAGTTCACTAAAGAGACATTAGCAAGAAAGCTTCCATGGGCTTTTGTTCAAAGTCTGATTGTCTTTAAAACTTTTCTAATCATCATCATTGTTATAAGTAAATTGTGTGTGCATACATCCATCTTGTCGAGCAAACAACACCTTCTTTACACCTCCTTCCTCTCTTGCCTGCCTTCTATTTCAACGCTTTTCCCTCCATCTGTCATGTTACTTTGTGCTAAGGTCTGAGAGCGAGAGAAAATATTTCTACTATAACAGGATGCATTTTTCTGTGCTTTCACTATCCTTGCACTCTGGTTTCCTTGTAAGGCTTCAAATAGGAAGACTCTGTGCAAGGGTTTTGGATTACTTCTCAACACTAACATGAGAGTGAGTGTTTCAAAGCAGTGCTCTTTGCCCTCCTTCAGATGTCATCCTGTGAGCAACACAGAGCGTGGAGCAAATATTCTCATTTCAAAGGTCATCTTAAGATAAAAGCCTCTCTCAGCTTTATCATGGTAAACAAAGCAGCCAGTTTATGAAGCCCAGTCTCTCTGGTTCCTCAGATATTGACCAGTCAGCAAAGCAGACTCTTGTCTTCATGATTCCTGACAAAGAGGCGAGTTATTGATTTCTGACCTCTGGCTTTTGAACTTGGACCCTGTTCAGCCGCCTAATGACTTCCTGCTCTTGTGTATTTGATGTGCTGTATTGGCACAATCACATTCCCCAGGTGTAAGCTGAACAACAAGCACAGTATTGTTATTCATAGCTTCAGAGGGCCAGCTGATCCACATGAGGCTGCTTTCAGTCTCCTGTTAAGCCCGACTGGGGTTCTGAAAATTATTGGTTTTGGAAATATTCATTGTAAAATAGAGGAGTTTCATTAATATAACAAACAAGGTCCATGTTTGTCTGCAGACTTCTCAAATAGTGGTACTTTGATGTGAGATGTTAAGTCCCAATTTAAACCATATTTAATCTGAATATTTTTGAATTGATGAGATTCTGAAGTTTATTGCCTTACACCCACCAGGAGCTGGCAGCTGCCAGGGAGAGCTACATCAGATATTTTCAACATTAAGCTAATTATATGCTTTTTACCTATATTGTATAATACATTTTCATGTTTAAAAATTGAGGGGTGTAGAAGCAACTCAAAATGCATCTGACAGTGACCAGGCATCTGATAGTAGCCTTTTCTGGTGCTGCAGCTGCTGGAGTGGACACCAAATGATACAGTTAATATTAGCATACAAACAAACAAAATCCTGAAGGTTACATGTGTTATATCAACATGACCAATTAATAATACAAATTGATTTAGAGATAATTGTAGATATCAGGTCAGTTCCAGTGATGAGCTTTGCAGGTGTGCAGTGGGTTTACAACGTGTCAGACTCTTCCATGTTTATAATAACTTATGTGTGGCTGTCGCTGAAAAGTATTGCTGCCTCCTTCAATTCCATATCCACAATTAAAGGTTACACACAGTGACCTTGTCTCAAATCTTAGATATACCTTTGTTCATTAAACTAGATTTCAATACATAACCCTCATTCTGTTTTAGATTTCCCCCTCTGACAGACTTCTGTCAGTGCCTGCAGCCCTTCCTGTGATTTTTTAAACTTTAAGAAATTGAGTATCTTTGGATTCTCGACTGTTGGTGGGACAAAACAAGGAAAATGTTATCTTGGGCTTTGAAAATTATTTTCCATGGTTTTGTGATTATTTTCTGAAACAAGGGGAAATTATGAGCACATGTTAATGAGAGTGGGGATCCAGGAACTGGGCCCCCAGGGTCCAGAAGGCTTACAAAAGGTTGAAAAGCTACCAAAAAGGAAACAAACAAAGAAACAAATAAACAAACAAACAAAAAAATATGTAGAATTAGCTGTTCACAGTTCCAGTTGCCAATGTACCACCCCTTGTGATTTCCTGATGGTTAAATTGCTGTCTGGAATGAAGAGATAAATTACAGAGGAGCATGTGAGTATAATATGAATCCCATCCAAATGGGGCTTAAGGCACATTTAACAGCGGTAACCTCCATGTTAACATGGAAAGCAATTAGCAGAAATTTTCGGTTGTCAGTGTATTTTAATGGCAATGTGGAAAACATGCTTTCAGAAGTGGGGCACAGTGACACTGTGGCATCACTGATACTTGAACTGATCAGTGAATTAAAAACACCACCTTTACATTTAGAAAACACCACCTTTAGATTTGAATTATTTTTACTCTGTCATTCGCTCAATTGGCCGTTTACTAAATTTGACCCAGAATTTCATATTTCATGTTCCTTGGCAAATTTAGGCAATGCATATTTCCAAATGTTAGATCCTGAACCTTCAATCGAAGGCTCAGTATCATCCTGATCCTTTTAAAATCAATCCATACTTTTCTGTCAACAAAAAGAGCTGAAACAAAACTCATCGCACTGTTTGAAACAATCAAGAATAATATATTTACTATGATTTCCTTTTAAGATTTGCTCCATATGAAATACATTTTATTTTTGAATAAATAATTCAGTCATCTCTGTGTATATTTATACAATCGAGTGGGTCACAAAAACAAAATCATATTCCCTAAGCAGTAGTCTCTTTTGTAGTAGCAGCAAACCACATGTTATTGTATTATTTGACATTCATAATGTTACCTAATAGACTTTGTCTTTTGTGTTGCTGACGTAACATCCAAAATCATGGCAACTCGAGAGGACACACAGACTTACAGTGAAGAGAAACTCAAATATCAAAAGACTTCTTGACTGTTTCTGACCTGCAGTGGATATGAGCAAAAAAGGAAGACATGACAAGTACAATGACATTATGCACTTTCCGTGTAAAACAGAGAAACACAGTTTTATTCCAAACCACTGCAAAGCTAATGCAGTAACTCACATGCATTACGAACAGGCAACACTGGCTGGCTAATGCAAGTCAGCAGATGCTGCAATGTATTCAAAAGGTGATGCAGTTTTATGGTGGAAAAGTATCATCCCAATCAATCAATCAATCAATACAAACTTTGTAGAATAAACTAAATTTATGTTTACTTCTCAGTCCTCACATAAGACCACCTCAACCATTTTTTATTTATTATTTTTTTTTTTTTACAGGTTATGTTCATGTAATCAGTGCATAATTACCAATGCATTAGCATATTGGCTGAAAACCACAGCCATCTCCTCTGTCACTGGAAGCTAGCCAAATTCTAGGTAATTTCTTTACGTAGTTGTTTGCATGATTAGGTTTATGCTAATTGTCAATAATCGAGAGGTTTGTTTAAAATTACACAGGAGGATGAAATGTTGCTACAGGTAATAAGAAATAATAATAAATTATGTTCATATTCCAAGACAAATTGCAACATTTCTTCTGTCAAGCTGCTACTAATTTAGACAAATGTGTCTAATTAATCTAAAGAGGGCTTCTTTAAATTCAGCTGTCAACATCATGTGTCACTCACATCCGCTGCAGTTCACATTGTTTCTTGGATATTTTTAGAATTTAATTTATTTGCCTTCGTCAAAGGACCCTGGAGGAACATTGACTTTGTTTTTGCGTCAGAGACAACCATATAACTTCTCAGTGGGATACATCACCAGTAAAAACGTTTCCTCTCAATACGACCGATGTGTACTCAGTAGGAAGCAGTGGCAGCAGTTAATGATAATTGGTAATGAGATAAGCAGAGGGACCAGGAAATCAGATCCTCTGAATCCACGCCAAAGCTAAGTATTACAATTTCCCCTGAGTGTATCTGAAGTGGAAACATTAGAATTAATCAGACCTTGTTTGTTCCTTCAGATCCACATATCAGGCCTAGTACCACTTTAATTGTCCAGTAGTCAAGGACATCTTCATTATACACTTTACCGCTGTCAGATGATGATCACGTTTCTCCACAGATCAGCCACTGATCTTCAGTGATAAGCAGATAATAGAGGAAATGTGACTGCATTCTTGTGTTCTATTGGTGAAACTCTCAGATGGTCCTCATGGTCGTGCAAAGCAACTCACAGTTGGTTTGACTCCCATTGAGAAGAAGGGGATCTTATTATCTTTTTGTAATGGGTCTGACACTCTACAATGTAACTTTGGACAACAAATATGTTTCATTTGTCCACATCATCTTTTTCTTTTCCATTACTTTAAGGATTTGGATCTATTTTCATAGCAAATGTTAAATGTTGTGCCTTTTCTGGAGATATTGTCAATACAACAGAGTTCCTACATTTAAAGCATCACTCTAGGAAACAGTAGTTCTTACTGCTAGACTCACAAACAGGTAGATCTAATGTTAATGTTGTTGAACTAATCTAAATGAACAATACACATGATGGACAGGGAGATTGCTCGTCTTTGCTGACTTAATTAAAATGTATATCTTAAAGGGTTGCTAATGAGAAGGTTAGATGAGACATTAAATTATTATTCACATCACAATAGTTAATGAGAAGCTAATTCAAGGTAATTGTTTTCTTTCACACATTTCCCTTTCAAAGCGATACACACTGACAGGTGGGCTGCCTAAGGTAAAAGTAAAATAATATGAAGATGTCAGATAGACGCAGGTAAGGTTTCTGTGGAATTCACCAGTGAATCCATTGTTCAATGCAGTATTTTCCTTCACCATTCTGCACATTGGTTATGCATATTAATACGCACAATTATCCGAGCCCATTGAACAGTTGCTGAGATATTTCTTCCTGGGCCAAAATGGTGGATGAACTAACCGACCACCTGACGAACCAACTGTGCCATTCCTACAACCATGCCACTGATGTGGCTCAGCTGTAGGACTGAATGAAAGCAAACACCAGTCTCCTGCATGACAGCGGGGTTACTTCCACATTATGACTTTCCTCTTTGCAAATAGAGGCCACACTGCTTCCTGCATTTGCAGTGAATGTTGATATATGAATAAATTGTGCACTGCAGAATTTATACAATTTGAATGTAATTCTTGAACATACTGGGCTTGCACACAGAGCTTGTAATTATTTAATCTAAGCCCCATATATAATAGTATGGATATCTCTTCATTTACTTGTGAATGTAGCACTTCAGTTTTTATTGTGTTGAAAGTGTTAACCTACAGGTTATTTACTTCTGGCTCTGCATAACTGCAAGGTTGGTACATTTATATGATTTTAATTAAAACCTGACATTATCATTGAGGTACTGAATAATATCATTTCATAGAACACTTTCCATGCCTTAGAAATGTACTGTTTGCATGTGGGAACTGAGTGCGAATGTCACTATATGTCAGACTTCCTATTAACAGAGGTTAGCAGCTACTCGTGTTTCCCTTTACTTGCTCCCAAGTTCATTATAATTTCCTCTTTCAATATGAATGGAAGTAAGAACAGGAAGCTGCAGCAGCCATCACAAACAGGACAGATTTACTAAGGCAAGCTCATTCTATGAGAATAACTCAAGACAAGATGTTTCCAAAGAGCAGAGCTGAAAATTTTCAGAAAAAAGGAGTGATGTTTGCTTTCAACAGACGTGTATGTTAGGGTAAACACCATTTTCATTTCCATTGTCACTGTAAGTAACTCAGCTACATGTTTTAAATGGGCTCTGACAGAATAAAACAGCTTCCACAGGTTCCTCTCACCTCCCTCTGCACTCTACAAATCAATTTCCTACTTCATCCTTCCCTGTTGGAATCGTCACACCAACAAGGAAACTACAACAACCATAAATGTTAAAATGATAACAAGCTGAGCAGAGCAAAGCAGAAGGACATCTTATTCCATAATTCTCTTCCAGACTCAGGAGGGAATCTCATGGAGAATCCTGACAGACCAAGTAGGGGGTGTTTTTAGGGAAAACGGATGGTGTGTCCTTTATCGTCTATTGATGTTAGCGTGTCGGGAACCCCCTTGTAAGTAGTTCAATTAGAACACAAGATTTTCTAAGCATTTCCCTCGCTAACCATGAATTTCAGTGGGGAAACATGAACAGAAAGCTTTATTCCTTCACACCGTTGTTATGTTCCTGCAGATCAACTGCTGAAAACAGGATGAGAGGTAAGAAAAGGAAACTCCTTCAGGAGCAACAGCTTCTAGTTCACTGTTTCAGATGTTTGAGTCCTTCAGCACAGTAAGACTGCAAATAGCAAACCTACATTCTGAATCTTTTCTGCACTTTTCCACTGTATATTATGGAGGTTTTGAGCAGGACAGTTATTGATATGACTGCATTTGCCCTCTATACCAGCAGCTCTATACACTTTGTCTGGAGTGTCAACAGAAACAATGATCTAGAGACTGCACTCATGAATGAATATGTCACCAAGTGAAATACATGTGTTCTGCTCCATGTGCTCTTGCAAGCATGCACTGTAGATTGTGGCAGAAACTGCCTGAAAAACACTCAGCACACATGAAATAATACACAAAACGCTGACAGGTTGAAGACTCAATCATATATTGTACAATATGGTGCCCTCCTGGTTTAAAGGCATTAACAAGGACTCACTGCCTCCACTCTTTCCTCCTCTGTCTGCACTTTTCCAGTGGGACTTTAATCTGTTTTGCTCAGCTTAGTTTCAGTACCTCTGCAGGAAAACAATACAGTGATTCTCAGCCATCAACTTTAGATATTAAGACGTCTCTTGTGCTAGATCTTCTGTTACCAACCATCGACTTCATGGTTGGGAACAATGTGTTAAAAATGCTGTGGAGCTGGAACGTACTCAGTTTGCTCTTTGACTTTTCTCTGTTCCTAGTTCAACAACATTAGCTGTTAAAAAGTCTTTTACATCGTAGAACTAATCTAAGCCTCTATTGCACTTTTTATTGGACTCTCCAAAATGGACCTATAGACAGGCAGTTAGCGCCCCTCCCTTCTACACAATTAAAACAAATAACATTTCCATTTGATCCTCTGATCATATTGAAAGATCGCTTACTGCTGTCTGACCTTTTGAAGCCCAGCACAGGACCTCTCTCAGCTTTCGATTACGTCAGCCCAAGGTTTTCCTCAGCCTCCTGGGGCTGCTTGATCAGAGATGGCTGACTCCCAGAAGTCAGCAATCAGGCTGGCAATCTCGCTGGAACCTCCAAATTATGTGGCGGAAACTGCCTGGAAAACACTCAGCACACACAAAATATATATAGATGTATATTGTACAATATGGAGATAACACAGTCAGAAGGATATGCTTCTCAGATGAGAAGTAGATTTCAATATTTACACTACTCACAATAAGTTAGAGATATTGTGAGAGACTCAGTGGATGTCATACATACAGTGTTTGTTTCACTTCAGAGATTTTTGGGATAGGGAGGAAA